>JAJIBD010022530.1:47500-231821 GCA_021461705.1 Cryptotis parvus
ATGGATGGATGGATGGATGGATGGATGGATGGATGGATGGATGGATGGATGGATGGATGGATGGATGGATGGATGTTGGATGAACATCTCAGAAAAACTGATAAGCCATGGCTGGGTCACCTTGCCTCTAGTAATCCTCAAGAAGTCCAGCACATTTTGCAAGTACTTAACAGAAATATCAATGAGTAACAGAAAACAGACTTTGCCATCACTACTGTTCAAAGTTTTAGCTGAAATTATTATCATGTGGTGCTGAGTAAAGCAGATGCGGACCTTTCCAGAAGGGCAGAAGAGCTCACTGAGGATGATGGAGAAGCATGATCATCATCACCCAGAATCCGCACCAGTGCAAGATTCCTGACCGATTTTTAAATAGACAGAAGTAAAGGGTGGAAAATGCAGTCCGGTTCTGGCCAATGGTGTCAAAAACCAGTTCTAGGAATTGCTGGAGTGACTGAAGATCTGAACCCACAGAGGGGACTTCATGTCAGAGACCAGCGCACAAAGACAATGACACCAAACCACAACATGGGTGTGTCCAGGTGGAAATACATCTGTAGGTCTCATCCATAATAAATAGTATATACACTTTAATACTTAAATAACAACACCTACGAGTTATGTGCAAAGCAAGTCTCAAACCCAATCTGCTTCTAGATTCAATGTTCTTCAAAAAGTGGGTTTTCTAGTTAATGCAATGAAACTTAAAGATAGAAGATAGAAAAAAGTGGGTGGTAAAGTAGTATAACCTGCTAGAGCAAAAGAACACAAAACAAAATAATTCAAAGACAAAGGTAATTTTTAAATATTCTGGTGTGTTCATGCATGTGTGTGTGTGTGTGTTTGAGAGAGACAGAGAGAGAGAGATGGATGATTGAGTTGAGGATGGGGTTTTCTCTGTTCAACAATTCTTTAGAAACTCAGGCACTGGCAACTTAGAGCTATCGGGTTCTAAGAACAGTCTAATATATAAACAATCTGGAAGGAATAAAAGAGCAGAGGAAGGTTTATAAAAACTTATCAGCCATGTCTGGAAGGGCACACTTGATTTTCACTTATCCTGGCAAACACCCACTTCACTGAAAAGGCAGGGTGGGGCTGGGGGTATGAATCAATAGTAAATACTTGCATGTGTGAGGTGCTGGGTTTGGGTCCTGGCATCTCAAGATTATCCTGAGCATTGTTGAGAGCAATCCCTGAGCATCAAGCCAGACTACTTCCCAAACACCACCAGCTATGATCAAAGAGGGCCCGGAAATGGTCAAAAGATAGTCAAAAGGAAGATAGAGTAAATGAATGTGTGGAATACAGTTAGTATTCCACACTGGATATGGACAATTTTTCCTGGAACATTGTCACAATGCTAGTGTGAGAAAATGCCCTAGAAATTTTGTATTGTCTTGGAAGACTGACTTCTAAGAACCTTCAATGCAAACATCATGCTAAAAGTTTTGAGTTTCTCCTAATTAATCCATACAAAGTTCTAATGATGATTCTCTAGTATTGTCTGTTTAATGTTTATTAACTCAACTTTCCAAAGGAAAACAAAAGCCTTAAAAATCAAGGTTAAATAAGTTACTTGGGACCTGGGGAGATATCTCAAGTAGTAAAGTAACTGAAACACATGTGAGAATTCCTGAGTTTAGTACCAATACTACATGGCCTTTCACGTACCACAAAATCTGGACTGTGATTCTAAGCAATACCAATAGAAGTCCTATATAAACATATTAATTATAATATATATACACACACATATTAAGTAGGAACTAGAGGTATTTAGGCACTAGCCTTACACATGACCAGGCACATATATGGTAAACAACTGACTCAAAGGCACAAAGCTAGTAGTAAGCTTTGAACACTGAATACCATAGAATGTATTTCCAGGATATTAAGTTACACAAAGATAAATAGTTAAAAATAGTTATCACACAAGTAAGGAGGGAGATACCATTCATGAAAAGCTTGGATTATAAAAAAACACTATGCAATAACACATATAAGTTATTTGAACAAATATATTTCCATATAGGAAAAGGGCGCTTGTCTTCAGGAACTCTTGAGCTCATTCGCCAACGTGGCATGGCGAGCGAGCCTCAGGAGACCTAATGCTAACGTCCAAGCTTGCTAAGCAGTGCAGAGAAGCGATAAAAGCAGACCTCAACGACAGAAGAGCAGAAATACTGGAAGATGCAGCAGAAGCCGGGAAAAGTATTCGCACTGCCCGCCTGTCCTTCGCCAACTATAAGACCAAGATGACTGCCCTCCGATGCCCTGATGGATCTATCACATCTTCCAGAAAGGCAATGGAGAAGATTATCCAGGACTTCTACTCAAATCTCTTTGATAGCCACATCCACCTGCCCACATACCAAATTCCACAGGATGGATATGTCATTCCCAACGTTCTCCCTTCTGAAATCCGACATGCCATCTCATCGGTAAAGAAGGGAACAGCACCAGGCCCAGACAAAGTCAGACCCGAACATCTGAAAAATCTGCCGTCGGTACTCATCAATACACTAGCTCGGCTCTTCACACGCTACCTGTCTGAATGCAAGGTGCCCTCCCAATGGAAAACCAGCAGGACAGTTCTACTGTTCAAGAAGGGGAGACATTCATGACATCGGCAACTATCGCCCCATCTGCCTGTTGTCTGTCATCTACAAGCTGTTTACACGAGTCATCCTGAACAGGATTAGCAGAACACTAGATGAAGGTCAACCATGCGAGCAAGCAGGTTTCCGGAAAGGATTCAGCACAATCGACCATATCCACACAGTAACCAAGCTCATTGAGGTTTGTAGGGAGTACAAGATGCCACTCTGTCTCACGTTCATTGATTTACAGAAAGCCTTTGATTCTGTGGAGACTGAAGCAGTCATCGAAGCCCTAGTCAAACAGGGTGTTCAAACCCAATACATCAAGATCCTTCGTGAGCTGTATTACGGATTCACCACCAGGATCTCACCATTCTACAAAGTGATCATTGATGTCAAAAGAGGGGTTCGACAGGGTGATACCATCTCACCAAAACTCTTCTGTGCCACCCTCGAGAACATCATGAGACAATTAGAATGGGAAGAAATGGGAGTGAAGATAGATGGTCGGCAACTACACCACCTCCGCTTCGCTGATGACATCGATCTAATAACACCAAACATTAGCCAAGCGGCACAAATGCTGGCTGACTTTGACCGAGAATGTGGAAAGGTAGGTCTACAGCTGAATCTGAAGAAAACTATGTTCATGAGAAATGAGCTAGTTCCAGAGGCCCCATTCACTCTCAATGGAACAAACATCTCTGAATGCAGCAGTTATGTGTACCTAGGTCGAGAAGTCAACATGATGAGCGACCTAAAACCTGAGCTGCGCCGGGAGGAAGAGAAGGCGGCATGGAATGCCTTCAAAGGCATCGAAGAAATAGCTAAAAGGACAAAGAACCTCCGGCTCCGGGCACATCTCTTCAACTCCACCATTCTCCCTGCATTAACATGCGCCTCAGAGACCTGGGCCCTCTGAAAGCAGGATGAGAATGCTATTCGGGTCTCCCAGAGAGGCATCGAAAGAGCTATGCTTGGAATATCACGCCTCACTCAAGTGAGAGAAGGAATCCCGGAGTTCTGACCTCCATCGCTATTCCAGAATCAGGGACGCTGTCTCGTTTGCCAAGGCATCGAAAATCAGATGGGCTGGACATGTAATGCGATTTGGAGACAACCACTGGACTAGAGCCATTACCGACTGGATCCCACGGGATGTCAAAAGATCACGTGGCCGCCCACCTACAAGATGGTCAGACTTCCTTGTTAAGACCCTGAAGGAGCGGTTTGAGGCTCTTCATATTCCTGAATCAACCAGATGCCATTGGGCTACATTGGCACGTGATAGGGTCCAATGGAAATGTTACTGGCGCCCGCTCGAGCAAATCGATGAATAACGGGATTCAAGTGAAGTGATCAAGTGATATTTCCATAAATCTAAAGTCACAAATTTATTTCCAATTTACATTTAAAGAAACTAGGGCTCCAGAGATGTTAAGTCACTTTATCAAGGTCAAGATCATACAGCAAAGCTAATAATTTGTGGATTTGAACACGCCTCTGATGCCAAAGTGTAATTTATGGTCCCCCTATTATCAGTGGCAATTTTAATAGCAAAAGTATAAATGAAGTCAAGTTTGTTTGTTTGTTTGTTTGTTTGCCTATTGGGTCACACCGGCGATGCTCAGGGGTTACTCCTGGCTCTGCACTCAGGAATCACTCCTGGCGGTACTCTGGGGATCATATGGGATGCCGGGGATCGAACCCGGGCTTGCATGGGCTGGCCATGTACAAGGCAAACGCCCTATCCCCTGGGCTATCGCCTCCAGCCCCAAGTTTAAAACACTGAGTCTGGTAACTGAAAATAAAGAGCCATGATTATTTTTAAATAGGAAGGGGGACATGGATGAGAATTTGGTGGGGTGGGGGGTGGGAGATGAAAATGCTGATAGGACAGACCTGTATTAAGACAAAAGCCGTTTGGGCATCTCGCTTCAGCCCTACTCAGATTTCACAAGAAAGCTGTTCAGAAATTAATGTTTCCTACTAGAATTCAAGATTCCAGTGAACCTTTCCTCCTTCCTCCCCCATGGATGAAGATATCTGTCATTGATGAGTCAAGTTCAAAGATTTTGGCAATGAATTCAGATACTAGAAGTGAAGAGAAAAGAGCATTGTTAAGTAAAAATGTTCCAGGTGCTCTTTGTTTTCTCTTTGTGGCCAGAGTTATAAGACAGATCCATTCCCTTCAGATCCATCCTCCTATGGCACTCATCTCTCCCCACAAAAACCCAAGACAACCAGTGGCCCAGGCCAGATATGCACACACTTTTAGGTCAGAGATCCTTGCACTTGTACCTGCTTCTTGCTTTCTTAGCCTAAACAAGAGCTTAAGGAATTTGCCTTGTGAGCATCAGGAGTGATCCTTGAGCACAAAGAGGTCAACCCTGAACACTACTGGGTATAGCCCAAAATCAAAATAACAAAAAAAAATAATAATAACAATAATCTAAAGCAAAAACTCTCTGGACATACTGGTCTATAAATAAAACTGTCTTTTTCTACTAATTTAGAGAACATTCTATGTCATACGCATTTCCGGTTTTCCACCAAAAATGTAAGTCTGCCTATGTTTCCTGCCCATGTCCAATGTCATCACTTTAAAGACTTCCCTTCTCCCCTCCTCTCCAGGGTAGATTTCCTCCCCCTCAGAGCTCATGTTTATTTCTACTGTGGGGATGCCTTGACACATTGACAATGCAATTAGCATGATCTTTCCGCTCACTACTTAGTGGAGCTTCTGCATAAAGATTGCCTCTGCACAGCCAGTCTCAACCTTGGGCCTAACCACGGACAGAACTTCAACAAATACCTGTGGGTGAAGTCAGAAACGAGGATTTCAAAACGCACTGGGGGTGTGGGCTTGCTGTTTCAAGAGGGGCAACTTCTCCTAGCTGAAGGTTGACTCATACTGTGGGCGCCCTTCTGTGCATTTTTGATTTGCCATAATGGCCTCTTCTTATCATGCATTTTATCGATCTGTCTGAGCGCTGGAATTTATTATTTATCAGATTTCTGTAATAGCTTTTGCTCCAACGAGCACAGCACGATATATTGAGAACTCCAAAGTAACAGCAAGGACGATCAGAAAAACAGGAGCACGGTTTGGGGAAAAGGAAGGGATGGGAGAAGCAACAGATGAGGCAGAAATGGGTAGGGAAGGGCATTGCTCTCCCAAGCAGCAGCCTGGTCAGCTCCTGGGGGCTCATGCTAGCCTGGTCTAAGCCCAGCCCCCACACATACACATCCTGGTTTGATAATCTGGCAGGAAAAGTACCATTTGGAAAAGCACTTTGAAAAGTTAAAAGCATCCCACAAATTCAAAATAATATTATTCCATTATCATTAATCAACACCAACATAATTCATTCAAGTGCAGGAAGTGTTTCCTATTCAGGCTATGAGGGAGAAAGTCTGGAGGCTCTGGTTTCCTCCACTAGACCTGAGGCTGTTCTAATGCAAGGATTACATCATTTTTTAACAGCAAACTTTTTTCCCAGCATTCCCATTTCTAGAAAAACATTAATTTTATTAGAGTCAGTGGGCAGCAGGTGGCGAAGCATGGTGCTATTAAAGTGCCCTCTATATAACTTTCCCATTCTATTCTGAATTTTCATGGGATATGGCCTTAAGAGAAAACAATTCGTTTTCTTTCCTCCACTTACATTGACACCTTTATAAATTCCAATTCTATGATAGCTGCTTAACTTCCACCCTATTTATAGAAAATCAGGCATAAACTGAAATAGTTAAATGTAGTGCAAACCTTTTGGCCAATCCCTCAGTGAACCTGAAAATACAGCTGAAATGAGACCCCACCCTTTTCCACATGTACTGAAATATTTGCCTACATGTAGAAATGCCTGCAGCAATTTAGTGACTTGGCACCAGTCCTCACATACCATCAAATTCTTCCTGGCTGTGCTTCATCCTCATCACGTTCAGCCCAACAAATTCCAAGCCAGATTCTTGGCCCATCACACCAGCATTCTCTCTTTTTTTTTTTTTTTTCAGATTTTTTGGGTCACACCCAGTGATGCTCAGGGTAACTCCTGGCTCTGCTCTCAGAAATTACTCCTGGCAGTACTCAGAGAACCATATGGGTTGCCAGGATCTAACTTGGGAACGCTGTGTGTACAGCAAATGTCCTACCTGCTGTACTATCGTACTGGCCACCAGCATATTCTTGAACTCAATGGCAAGTTCTTTGAAGGCAATAGTTAAATTCTATGGGTCTTGCCTTAGACTTGTCTAAGGCAAGTCTGATTAGTCTTGCCTTAGAGATTCTTCACTGACGTTAACTAAATCAGGAACCCACCAGAATTTTTCAAAAAGTAAAGATTTTGACAGGATCAAAATTACTATTTTATGTCTGTTTAATTAACAGTTTTTGTGCAACAGCTGAGCTTTCTATCTAAAAAATCATGAAGGAAACTTGATTATGCAAACAATACATTATACAGAAAATTACATTTACATACAAAAGCAGGTAGAGTTATAAATTTTCTACATAATTTTCCATTTTTCCAAGTGTCTTACAGTCACATAAACAAGTTATAAGAAGTTAGCCTCCTCAGACTTATGTCAACCCTACAAGTCTGTTTCCCCATATATAAGTGGGTGGTTGGAATAATAGAGTCAAGGAACATTAATAGTTTCTATACGTTTTCTAAAGGAGTGGCCCATTATACTACCTAACTCATAATAAATAGCTCCTCAATATTAATGATACTGTTATTATGAAATGGTTTACTAACCAAAACATTTAGAGCAACCTTCACACAGTGTTCTGTATACTCACAATCCCCAACACACAAAGAAAGGAGTTATTATGGGTTCAATCATATCCCCTCAAAATTCACATAGAAATTCTCACCTCAATACCTAAAATATGATCTTAGTTGAAATATGATCTTAGATTACTGCAGATTAATTGGACAAATTAGGATGAAATCATAAAATGGACCCCCTAATCCAATATCATCGGTGTTCTTTTAGCATGTTCAGTGGTAACACCACTCAAAGATGAAAGCAGAGAGATTAGAAATGCCAAAGATTACCAGAAAAACACTAAAAGCTCTGAGGAGGAACCAACCCTACTTACTACCACCTTGAGGAAAGTCGTCTAGTCTCCAGAACCATGGCACAGTGTAATTCAATAATTTAGGCTACATACCCAAAGTACATACATACCCATACTTTGGGAATGTAACCTAAATTATTGAACTTTAGACAGGTGGGTATCCCTGTGGTCGCAAATTTTACAATGAGGGAACTGAGAAATGAGTTTTATCTATAATATTCAGGGAGATTCACTTGCATACTTAATGTTCTGAAGAAACTAAACCTGACTTTCAGAGGTATCCAAGGTAGGTAAGTTTTAGTGTCAGAAGTTCAGCTGTGTGAGTTTGTGTACTTTGGGGATGAGTCATGAACCTTCCAGCTTAACTTGAGAGAAACCACCAGGTGAGATCTAGAGAGATAGTACAGGGTATATGGCTTTTGCCTTACACATGGCCGATCCCTTTTTGATCCTTGGCACCGCATATGGCCATGCCCCCCCACCCTGGCACCCAGTACTACCAGAAGTGGTTCTGAACACTGCAGGGTCTGCCCCTTCCCCCAATCAGAAAAAAATATAAAAATAAAAGAGGCTCCCAGCAACAGTCCTGCTTCCTGGGACCTAACCACCAGCAAGGATCTCTGTGGAAAAGCTGAGGTTCATTCTTTGTTCTGACCAGAGGTAGGGTGTAGGTCACTCTTGCAAACAGTGCTTTTAAATGGAAATTTTATTGATTTTCAATTATTGCACATAGAGAGCTCATCTTCATGGGCCCTCTGGGAAGAAAGTAGAGAAATCCATTCCTAATAAATTGATCCTTAGAACACCAGTTTCAAAGCTGGGCCTGTCTATTCAATTCCTTGAGCAGCAACCTTCAAAACAACAACAAAGTTTCTCATGACTGACTCTGTTTACTATAAAATGTGTTTTGAATATAGAATGCTCCTGGAAATGCTACATGGAAACTCTGGTGTAGCCCTATTTATAAAATAACAGCAGGAGATTCTGGTTGAGGGAGGGAGAGCACGGCTGCCTTAGTGAGGCATCTGCCTTCCTACTATGATTGAAACAGGTCTACCACACACAAGCTTCCAAATTGCCTGCCACTGGCCCAAGAGAGAACCTGAAATCCCACAGGGAAAGAATCAGGACTCTGGCTAATTTCTCTGAGTCAGTTTTCGAATGCAAATCCCAAGCATTTTTAGTACTGATTAAACTGCTTGCTTTGCATGCAGCTAACCTTAATTTGCTCCCTAGCTGCACAAACAGTCCCCTACACTACCAAACCTAGAGAAGAGACAACAGACATACAGGAGGGTTTAGGGGAGGAGATAGGGGGACTGAGGAGAAGGGGAGCAGGGAAGCACCTGCAGGGAAAGCCTGGGCAGAGATGATGCCCAACCTCAGAATGAGCAGCAAGATAGTGCGTGCAGAGAACCAAAGGACATGCTTGGGTATCACCTAGACTGGGTTTGTGCTAAAGCTCTCCCACCAGGGAACTTTGTGATCTTGAATAAATTATTTAGCCCAAACATATAGTTTCACATCAATTTAATAAAAAAAAATAACAAGAGAAGACAGTACATCTTAGACTTATAGTAACTTCCTCTTCAGGAGACTTCTTATTTATTTGGGTTTTCGTTTATTGGGCCAAGCCAGTGGTGCTCAAGGATGGCTCCTGACTCGGTGCTCAGAGATCATTACTGGCAGGCTAGGGAACCTTATCAGGGCCCAAGCACAAGCCAAACCCAGGTTGGCATGTACAAGGCAAATACCTTATCTGCTCTACTACAGCTCTATCCCCTCAGGACACATATTAGACATGGTTTTTTTTCCTAATAACCCCCACTATTGAATTTTCTCTCCTCTCTCCTCTCCTCTCCTCTGTCTCTCTCCTGTCCCTCTCTCTCCTGTCTCTCCTGTCTCTCTCTCCCATCTCTCTCCCATCTCTTCTCTCCTGTCTCTCTCCCATCTCTTCTCTACTGTCTTTCTTCTGTCTCTCTCATATCTCTTGTCTCTCTCTCATATCTCTCTCCTGTCTCTCTCACATATCTCTCTCCTGTCTCTCTCTCCTGTCTCTCTCTCTCTCCTCCTGCTCTCTCTCTCCCTCCTGTCTCTCTCCCTCCCATTTCTCCCCCCTCCCATTTCTCCCCTCTCCCATTTCTCCCTCCCCTATGCCCCCCAATGGGATTAATGTTCTGACACTGAATTTATCTAGCCCTGGAAAGGCTGCCTGACTTTTACTTGCCTGTGAGGGTTCCTAGGAAGCAGATCCTCCCCCGACACCAGATATATGATTGAACTTTCATGCCTCCAAACACAGAATCAATATATGCTGTTTTATAAACTACTCAGTCTATGCACTATGTACCTATGATAGCAGTTGGAGTGGACTATCTTTCTCGTTCTCTCTTTTTTTCTCTCTCTCTCTCCCACACACATACAAACACTTAACATTGCATGCCAAATGGGGTAGATGCAACCAAGTAAATGATACAGTATAAAATTCTTAGCATTGGATCATAGCTAATTCCCCAAACTTCCATCAACAGATATTGTCCAGCTAGAATAAATGAATGCTCTCAATACATTGGCATCCATACCAGTTCATAATCCTTTTGTTAGCTTATATTACAGCTCCCAATTCTTGGCAATCCTGTCAAAGTACTATACACAGCAAGGGTGAAAGTCCTTCCCCACTTCTCTGTTGCCTAAGTAGTGATTACTATAATGACCTCCTAACATACTATCAAAGTAACTGGGGGAGGGGCTGGGGGTGGTGAGAGGTTGCCTTAGGAAGTGAAGTATAAAGAATAGTAACTAGAAACCATATGAAAAGTACTTAATAAATTACAATTCTTGCAATTTCTTGAATTTCAGAAATGTGTATCAGTTGGGAAACCAAGTAGAATCTGGTACTTTTCAAAAGTATTTAATCTAATTAGAGATAAGAAAAGTCATCAGTTACTAAAAGCTAAGTATATCTCACAGTCGAACTCTCTCCATATGTATACATATCACTGCATCACTGTATCACTGTCTTCTCGTTCATCATCGATTTGCTCGAGCGGGCCCCAGTAACATCTCCCATATGTCCTGTCTCATGCTAGTAGAGCCCAAGGGCATCTACTTGTTCCAGGAACATAAAGAGCCTCAATCCATTCGGAATGAGGTCTATAATTGTTACTGGTATTTGGCATATCAAATACAACATGGGTAGCTTGCCAGGCTCTGCTGTGCAGGTAGCATACTCTTGTAGGCATCTCTAAGTCCAGCATTTATTGATGAACCACGAGGGTGCTTGCGGCCACATGAGCCAGGCTGTGATAGGCTGGTCTGCTGGGTAGAGTTCTGACGAGAGAGAAGTCCAGAAGTGGAAAATGGAGGCCCTCATGGAGTGGGGGGGGGTCGTCTGGCTTGTTGCGAGGCTCTGCTGGGGTGGTGGGCCAGGGCTAGAACCCACCATCCCTCCCGGGCACCTCGTGCAAACTAAACAGGATATTTAGTAATACTAACCATATAATACTTAAATGCAAACTAATCAGGATATTTAGTAATACTAACCTCACATTTTTCCTACACTCACATATATATATATATATAATACATATATATATATATAAAATTCCTAAGATTTTCATAATCAAAACTGTGATAATATATTGGAAAAATTACTTGGAGACTAGTATAATGCCATTGGATTCTAAATGTTAAGCTAATAAAAATAATTTCAAAATAATGAGCAGTTCACTACAGCAATACTTTAGTATTTTTTGTGTCTTTCTATTCTTTCATCTTGTTATAGCTCTATAATTGTGTTTTTAATATGATAATGTTGCAAGTAAATATAAACTATAAACTGAATGCAGAGACAATAATTTGGCTTCAAACTGCTCCTAGGCAACTGGTCCCACATCTAAACACCTAAATGTACCCTTCAAGGTTTAAGGAGAGATCACTGTTAAAATGTCATTGGATTTTCATTAGGAAAAAAGGACTAACTTGGTTTCCCTTCTCAATCCTATTGTACAAGGTTGTATTATCAGCATAAACAAGATTATGAGGAAGTTGAGCTTCTAAGCCAACTGATCTCTAAGCAAATACTAGCCTTTTGGTGACCTGCTAAGATAAGCTCTCATATTTTCAAATCTTTTGAGGATTATATTTGAAAGGTTTTCCTTTATTCTTGAACATTATAATTTTTTTTTCAAAAAGGCCACTGACCATTGATCAGAGAACTACTGCTTCTCCATGCTCGGTGACATGTGAACAGGGCATAGGAGCGGACAGCAGTACCTAATGCATACACTGACATTTAGTAATGTGCTTTATGCTCTGCCCTTTCCACTCATAGGAATGGAAGCTGGGGGGAATAAACCATCTCTCTCAGGTCAGCCCCTCTCAAAACTAGGCAATGCTAATGCCCCCAAAGGAGAAGCAATGACATGGAATCACCTACCTACACAGATTAAAAAGTGCTCCTAGACAATTTCATTCCTGCTGACCAGGACCTGTGAAAATAAATGAAGACCAACCAAATTAACAAGCACAGGCTATTTATTCTGAGCTTACTATAGCAAGGGAGTCAGCCACCATTCGTGGCATTTTGGCAGAGACTCAAATGTTGACCAAGGAGTTTCAATGCTTTATGGCACAAAAAGGGAGGAAAGTCACCAGTCCTAAAGGGAAGCTGTTGGCCGGGGGAAGTTGGAAGCAGGTAGCTAGAAGTAGGACATCCTGTGTGATTAGTCAGCACTCTGACTTGCAAACATCTACCTTACAGCAGGCTGACTGTCTGGGTTATTTATGGAAGATAAAAGGTTCATTTCCTAGACAGTTTTCCACAGTCATGGGTCAGAACTGTTTTTATATATGGTCTGGCATACTGTGTACTGGTATATTCAGCTTTTCATTCTAGAATGAACTCACAAGTGCAGTGCACATAAACCTGGTTAGTCTGGGGTAAAGCCTGGCCCACAGAAGCTCTCTTCCCCAGTCTACCGTGTTCTCTGTTCAGATGTCCATCAACATTTCTCACCCTCAGATTAAGTCTCTACACACAGGGTTCTCTCCTGGACTGGTGAGAACTTATTCAGGTAGAAACCATTATTTATGTTGCTTTGTTTCAAATTTGCAACCTAATATCCAGCAAACAATTGGAATTTCCATTTACTCTCAGCTAAAATAAAAGGGTTACACATTCTATGTTTTTGTACAATAGAAAGCATATCTCATTTACAGAGATAATGTTTTTGCTGGAAATAAACCAAGTGGGATGTCTGAGAAATAGATAATTAAAAAATAATTTGCAAGACTGCCATAATCACTCCTTGAGAGCTCTGAGACCAACTTTCTTTGGGATTTTAAAATGTGCAGCTACGGCTTTACCCAGAGCTCGGATTAGGTGAGAAAGAAGATGGTTTAAATCAGACATGAAACAGAACAGAAATTGTCAGATTTGAAAAAGGTCCTCATATACATTCTATATTTTTTTAAAGTTACCATCTCACCTATGAATTAACTTGGTTAATACCAGTAATTAAAGAAAATCAGATTTATGCTATATAAACTTCTCAGGCTAATTAATGCAAGACTGAGAAAAGCAAGAATGCAAAAGTGCATAAGAGAAAGTTCCAGTTTAGCTGGAGAGCTTGTTCACACAGGAGTCATGATTTGATTCAGTGTTACTGAAACCATAAGGCTTCGCTTAAAATTTGGCACTCTTCAGCTATAATTTTTTTTTTTAATTCTTAAGCGGTAGACAAACCTCTGTGCAAGGGTCTATTTTCAACATTTGAAACAGAAAAAAAAATTGTTCTCTAGAGCAAAGGCATTTTTTCTACAATAGGCAGCTTTCTGACTTGACATCCTAACCTCAATTCTCTTGGGCCTGAAGCACAATTGTAGTTGATTGGTGTTTACCTCCAGATACACACTTTGTTACCAGCATAATGAAATTAAAGTTTCCATAAATGAGTATACTCATGAGTCCTAGATTTTTGTTTTCCTTGCACAGTCTGTAAGTCAGATCCCTTACTTAGGAGCTCCACATATTTCCCAAGGTTTCCTATAGACACAGTTCTAGTCCTCTTGAACCTCTCCCTCCAACTTATGATCATGCCAGAACAAACAATGCAAGAGATTGTCCAGCTTCTTAGCAAAAAAGTCTATTATTATTACAGCCAGAGTAAGAAGAAAGTTTTGAAATTTCCTTCCTTAGAGATTTAAAAAAGCAGAAAGCAGCAGCTCACCTAGTAGATATCAGCACGGCAAAAGAAATTGTAGCCAAAATATGTGCTAGTAGATGGGACTTGAATACTGATGTGTGTATGACACAATGATATATTTGCATTAGTTTAGAATAAAAATTCTAAATACCTTGTACAATTTTCAGTCATTTTACTAATATTTGCTGAGAGCTGCCTCCATGTTAGGTGTGAAAGAGATAAAGATTAAAAAGATGGTAAACAGGACCACTGCCCTTGGGGCCTAATGAAAAAATGAACAAATTACTATAATACTGTATGATAAATTCCATGAAAAATATTACTACAGGAGGTCTCAAGAATCTTAAATGAGTAGGCCATGAATTCTTCTAGGGAGGACCAGGAAAGACCCAAATTAAGCCATCTAATCACCAGCTACACTGGATATCTGCAGCCCAAATCTGCTGCCATTAAGCAGTCCCAAGCTCCTGAAAGTCCAGGAAGGAGATGAAGCAAAGAGAGGCATTCAGGGCACAGAATGGCAAGGCATGGAAAGGAACGGGTGGTATTCACAAACTACCTCTATAAATTAAAACCCCTTTCAGAAAACTAAAAAGTTAATGCTCTTATTTGTACTTGATAAATATTTTGTTTTCTATTTAAAGGCAGTGAAATACACCCCAGGAAATGGAATGGATTCTCTGGTATTTGTAATTGTTAGGATTCCAGTAAAATTGTGTTGGCCATCTCCGATAGTATTCTTAATAATTATATAATATCATTTTAATTGAATGCAACCCTCTAGTAAAGAAAAATTGAAAGAAACCATTCCCAAAATACCAAGGAAAATCACCTACACTACCTCAAAAAGTAAAAAAGTCCCTAAATGCTAGGCCAAACACTGATCACAGATGTACTTACAGAGACAAAACAAAGTGAGTTCCCTTTCTTCAAAGAAACACATTGTAATAAAAATTTCAATATTTTTTATCCTCTATTATCTGCCAAAGAAAAAGAAAACCTAGAGCACAGTGTTTTATACCTAAAGCCTGGAAGCAATTGATTTACTTTCATTGGAATCATTCATCTATCATGGCTAAAAACATAAATGTCAAAGCAGTCATAATATATTTGTACCAATAAAGTCATCAGTTATGCTTTCATACCACATACAGAGAAGGCTTTATTAACCTTCATAAGTATTAAATACAAAAATAGCATTTTAAAGAACACTTGGTAGTATTTTGGTGATGGTGGATGAAAGGGTAAAATGGGTAGAAAGAAAAAAGCAAGTAAAAATGAATTCCTGAGAAGAGTAAAGAAACAGAAGTTCCCAAAATGGTAATACCAGCCTAGAACTGAACAATGAATATAGGCAAAAGATACATATGATAACCTCTAAATGTATGTACTGCAATCCACAATGTGTAAGAGAGGGAATAGAGAAGGAGAGAGAGAGAGAAAGAAAGAAAAAAGAGAAAAGAGATAAAAGAGCCTGTCATAGAGGCAGTCTGGAGGGAAGGGAGGGAATTTGGGACCTTGGTGGTGGGAAATGGGCACTGATGGAGGGATAGGTGCTGGAACACTCTGTGATGGAAACCCAGACATGAACATCTTTGTAATTCTATATCTCACGGTGGTACAATAAAATATTAATTAAAAAATAGGGGCCGAAGAAATAGCACAGCGGGTAGGGGCGTTTGCCTTGCAAGCGGCTGACCTGGGTTCGATTCCCGGCATCCCATATGGTCCCCGAGCACCGCCGGGACTAAGTCCCTGAGTGTAGAGCCAGGAATAACCCCTGAGCATTGCCAGGTGTGACCCAAAAAAGTAAAAAAATTAGATGTTCCCAAAATAAAATGACACTTGTTGTCTACTCATAATGTATTATCATTTTCTCTCCACTGTACAGTTCATAGATGCAAGCAATTTTTTTAGCGAACTGCCCCCTCAACTTTTCTACAACCCCCAACTTTTCTACAAACTATTGTTTAAATAAAACTATTTCATAACAAAATGAGTGAACTTTATGCATTCTAAACCCAATGAAGCATATGTCAGGTTAGAAACTCTTTTTGCTGTCCTTAAATGGTTTAAGGGAATAAGTATTAGGTAGGGGCCTTCCCTCCTCTAAAGGGTCTCCTTTTCCTCCATGTCTGTACCAGCTCCCTTTCTCACCTCCTTCAAAGGGTAATCTTGGAAAATTCACATCTCATACACATCAGAAACACATATCACTTAAAAGCATAACACATTCTTCCTCAGATAATAAACTTTAAGCAAAAGTAACAAGTTTTGAATTAGAAAAAAAATCGGCATCCACTTACAGGAATGGAAATTGGTAAAGAGTTTGTTCTTTGGATGGATGGAAAGCATAAACTAAAATATCAGATTAAATTCTACTAAAATATCAGATTAAATTAGTCAATTTAGGGGCCTGAAAATTCTTCAGAGTGGATTTTGTTATGTTTGTGTTTGGGGACCACAGCCAGCAGAGCTCATAACTTACTTCTAGGTCTCTGCTCAGAGATCATTCCAAGAGTGACTCAGGGGACTTATGTGGTACCAGAGGTCAGACCAGAGTTGGCTGCACACAAGGCAGCTTCCTTACCTGTGGTATCACCCTAGCTTCAGAGTGGATTTTGATTGTACAAATTATATTTTAATCAATTTCATTTGATGGTACCAAATATATTTATAGGTTAACAGGTAGGTCTCCGATTGTCATAGAGATAAAAATGATATCTCAGAGAGAATAAAAACTGTCTGTATTGGCAATAATTATCTTTCCAATATACAAATGGGGAAGCAACCATCAGCTTAGACAGCTCCTCTCTGTCATATAACTCCAGGACACTGAAGTCATCAGAAATCTACCAAGATACACCCCCTGACCCAGCTTCTCAGTTACCATCAGAAGTCCACAATATCAATACAATCTCCAGGGTACTATGACTTCACACCAGATTCTCTGTTCACCAAAGATTCATATAACTCTCTTCATAAGTCACTTAGTGAGAAAATAGTGCATTTTAACATGACAAGACAATCTTGTCAAGCAGAACTTTTATCACTTTGATTTAGGTAAAAATCTTTCCTTTGCCTGGCCCTGTAGTTTTGGAGATTTACTGAGAAAGCTTGTAAGTACCAAAATCAATCTCTAGTACCAGAAATCTTTTGTTTCATAAAACTTAAAGGAATCTGTTATAACTGTTTGTGGTGAACAGAGAATCAATGTACTATTATTTAATATAGGAGACCAAAATATCTTATCCAGGGACAGGCAACCTGCTGTCGAGATTATCCATTCACATATAGGAAGGTTGATTTCCACACTCGAGCCCTGGACACACAAGTAAAAACAATGTGTCTTCTATCCATTTGTCTAGTTGTTTAATAGAGTTCCTAGTTTCTACTTCTAGGAAAAGAAAGCGTCCTCTATCCATCTATTTGTTTAATAAAGAGTTAAGCAGCATTTTAAGGTAGCACCATCCTAAAGGTGGGGCAAACATAGATGAAGGCAATACATTTCTTCTAAGCTAATTTAGTAAGGAAATGTGATAAATGTTACAAAAGATGTGATAAAAACATTTTTGCCCTTAACAAAGAAAATGAAATCTCTTTAGAGAAGGTGCCCTTTGAGAAATATCTTTAAAGGCAAATAGAATGCTCACCTTACAAAGTCAACAATGAGGACTTCTAAGCAGAATGATCCCCATTCTAAGCTGGAAGTGAAGAATGGTCAGTAAAGATTGATTAGGTTAATAAAGTGCAGCATCATGAAATATCTTAGTATGTGAGGCTGGATGTGAAACCAGATGGGTATGCTGCTTCCTCAAAAGGATATTCTAAGATGGAGCAAGATGCCTTGAAACCTCTCACCAAGTCTGACTACTAGATTAAACATTTTACATACAAATTCAGACACCAATTTTCTGACTACAATATGTAGACCCAGGTTTAAGAGTCCTAAAACTAGAAAAATTTTAATTAGACAGCAATACAATGAAACCTTCAGAGGACACACACAGTTCCGCACACATGCACACGTGCATGCGCCGCCACACATACACATACACACATATAAGCATGCACATCAACAAAAACAAGTGGAAGATTAAATTAGAGAATCAGACTATCAGAAAGTTGCTACCTTATAGATAGCCCAGCGGGTAGGGCGTTTGCCTTGCGCAGCCGACCATGCCGGCCTGGGTTCGATCCCGGCATCCCATATGGTCCCCCGAGCACCGCCAGGAGTTATTCCTGAGTGCAGAGCCAGGAGAAACCCCTGAGCATTGCCGGATGTGACCCAAAAAGCAAAAAAAAAAAAAAAAGAAAGAAAGTTACCTTAGGGCCTGGAGAGATAGTGTAGTGGATAATGCACTTGGCCTTTAATGCAGACTCAGCTGGGTTTTATCCCAGACGTCCCATATTAACTCCCAAGCACCACAAGGAGAAATTCCTGGGGGCAGATCCAGAAGTAACCCC
Organism: Cryptotis parvus; assembly: GCA_021461705.1. Taxonomy (NCBI): domain Eukaryota; kingdom Metazoa; phylum Chordata; class Mammalia; order Eulipotyphla; family Soricidae; genus Cryptotis; species Cryptotis parvus. The sequence continues at coordinate 65,863 of JAJIBD010022530.1, forward strand.
TGAACATTGCTGGTCATTGCCCCCAAAACAAAGAGTTGCTACATTAGAAGACAGTATTGTATGGATTCTTAATAACTGGAACATAGAAAGTTTGCTGCAATGTTCTTGAAAAGACCACTAACCCTGCTGTACCAATCAATTGCGAGATAGTAATAGGGCTTTATGTAAGTTCTAGTCTCTGGATTTTTTTCTAAAATGATATTTTAATTGCCTAATTTTTTAGTGCTTAACGATAAAGTTTTCTCTAATGCTAAAACTGGATAATTTGGGGGAAATGAGGATAAAAATAAAATTTTAGAATTTTCCTATTTTAGAGGGTGGTCCAAAAGAAAAAGACTATTTACTTATCACTCACAGTACTGAACCAAAAGTGTAAGTTAATTCAACACAAAGCACATGTAAAGAGCTCTATGAGAGTAAAATGTTATAGAAAGTGTGAAATAGCAGCTGTATTCCTTGGCTCAATGTGTTTTTTTGTTTGTTTTTTGTTTTTGGTTTTTTTTCTTTTTGTGTCACACCAATGATGCTCAAGAGTTACTCCTGATTCTGCATTTAGGAATTACTCCTGGCAGTGTACAGGGGACCATATTGGGTGCTGGAGATTGAACCCGGGTCAGACCCATGCAAGGCAAATGCCCTCCCAACTATACTCTCGCTCTGGCCCTGGCTTAATGAATTTTTATCTAAATAATCCTCATACTTATAGTCCATATATATAAGTTAAATTAAGTTTTAAAAAATCAATTGTTCATCATAAGGAATAAAGAGAAACAAATTCTATGTTCCAGAACTTTATGTTAGAGAGTGACAAGAAAGATGTATCATATTTTCTTCCTTTTTGTTTTGAATTTCTGAACACATAAAATGAAATGAAAGAAAGCAGGTAGGCACAACAGAAGACAACAGCTCCTTATTCCTGAATCACCGAGGAGCCACAAAGACTTGGAATAATAAATAGAAGGAGATTTGAATGAGGTATGAGAAAAGATATTCCTAAAATTCTCTAGTGAAGAACAACTACAAACCATAACTCTCGCCTAATTCTAGCAAGGAGCTCCAGTGAGAGCCACAGCTGGACCTAGGATAGCTTTGGTATCTCATTCCAAAAGTTGGTCTCAATATACACAAAATGCATGTCATGGTGATTGCATATGTCAATAGCAGCTTCTTTAATGCGTATTAAACATCATGCCCCAGAGCCATGATAGAAGTAGAAGTAGCACATGGTATAATTAGGACCCACATTCTTGGGACTATCCCAAGTCTTTCCACAATACACTTTGTAGTTTTCAGGTTTCATGGCAAATTAATTGAATGATGTTACAACCATGGTCCATTAACTCTAAAATTTCTTTTCATTATGGGTTCCAAAGCCCAAAGAGTTGCTTTATATTTCCGTAGCCAACTCACACCTCTCACTTCTCTTATCCCACTGCAATTCTCCTGGAGTCTCCTATTCACAAGGTCTTCCCATCTCATCCCCAGCAGGATCTTTATCCCAGAGCTGTACCAATCACTTCCAAACCAACTTATCCACTGAGTGAGAATCAAATGACTCTAAGAAAACAGCAGAAGTTCCCTATGGGTAAAGCTACCTAGAACTTAAGAAACTATACAGTTGCTGGGCCAGAGAGATAGTACAGCAAGTAGGTAGGTTGCCTTGATAGACGCCAACCCAGATCCGATCCCCCCAGCACCCCATATGGTCTCTACCCCTGCCAGGAGTGATTCCTAAATCCAGAGCCAGGAGTAAGCCCTGAGTACTGCTGGGTGCAGCCCATGAAATAAAAATGAAGCTGATTTGTCAGGACTGCAATTATACTCACCAGGTTTTCTTTTTTTGGCTTTTTGGGTCACACCTGGTGAAGCTCTAAGAGGTTACTCCTGGCTCTTCAGTCAGGAATTACTCCTGGTGGTGCTTGGGGACCATATGGTATGTCGGGAATCGAACCCAGGTTGGCCACGCACTAGGCAAATGTCCTACCCGCTGTGCTATTGCTCTGGCCCCTTATCAGATTTTTTATCCCAATTTTTTGCTACTACAAAATGTCATCATCAAGAATAATCTGAAGTCTCTGTGTTCTTGAAAATATCTGTCCTAAGAAGATACTAATAACACTATAGATAGCTTTCACTTCAGGTCTTTGCAGGGTCTAGAACCTTTTGGCCTAATCTCACTCCTCCCTCCCCTGAGACCTTCAAGTTACTAACTTTCAGGATAGCCTTTCCACCTCTCAAAAGTCACAGTTAAGTTACCCTACTTTGCTCTCCCATTCTGATTTTCTCCAAATTATAGTCACCTCATTCTCTGTCCATATTTGCAAGGAGATTTTAAGATCTGAGAAGCCCTAAGTAGTCCCATTACCTGACATAGAGCAGGGACTCATATTAACTAAGTGGAATAAATAGCTCAATTAATCATGCAGGAATGCATGAGATGCCTTCAAAATAAATCCAATTCCTAAAATATTACTCTGCATAAAATTCACATTAAAAATTGTGGTAAAAACTGAAAATTCACTTATTTAACATGCACACCCACAACACTCTTTTTATCTCTAATTATAATAAAAATTGGATAGTTGTTCAAGAAATTATCTATAATCATACTATTCAGTCCCAAGGCAAATACTTAAGGAGTTTTACCCTGTTCTCTTTGTTCTGACTAAACTTAGCAGATTATTAAGTGATCTCTTATGAAATCTGCGCCAAAGAATCCTCAAAAAAATTAAGAACATATTGTGAACAAAACTAAGCTGGAAGAAAATGTGCTTGCTGTGGCAGATTTGTCACAGTAGCTTTCAGAAGCAAGACTGGTGTTTACAAATAACAATAATGAGGCTCCTCCTCACTCATTGACAAGTACTTTCTATATCAGTCCTGACAAGACTAATTCAGGCCTGAAATGCAAAACCACGTAAGAATCCAAGATTCAGAACACACTCTAGGTCTCAAGATACCCAACTCTCCAACCCCACTTTCTCATCACAAGAACTATAACTGAATTAAAGAAATCAAGCCTATGCTATCCAATTGGTCTTTTTTTTCTTTTTTGGGTCACACCCAACAATGTTCAAAGGTAACTCCTGGCTCTGCACTCAGGAATTACTCTTGGCAGTGCACAGGGGACCATAAGAGATGGGTGGTAGGGATGAACCCAGGTTGACCATGTGCAAGGCAAACATCCTACCACTGTACTACCACTCCAGCCCCCAATTAGTCTTTTTCTAGCCTGGAACTTTATTGAGTTTCATATGGAAATTTACAAAGGCGATTTTATATGTCACATGATATGTAGGCTATAACGAATCTCATAACTGCCTCACATCACTTATAAAATGCACTTGGCAAGACCCAAACTCTTTTGTACTTTCAGGGGCCCTTATAACAGGGAACACCGAGTACCAATCCCCATCCCTCCTCCCTCCCGCACACACACACACACATAATTTCTGGAGAGCTTATTCTGTGTACTGGAAAGACTGCCCTGAAAAGCTCATTTGTTCTCCAGCACCTGTCCGCTGCAGAGACAGTTCTGAAGACAGCATGTGTAGAGGTCTGGCATCAGTAAGCCTAAAACTTTGCACTTGTGTTTGTTCTGTATTTGTCCCAGGATCACACTGTCCCTAGAAATATCTCCCAAGTTCTCGGTACTTCAGGTTTCATTGGACTTTGTAGCATGATGAAAATAAAGCTATAACTAAGGAACAAGCTGAGAAATAGCTATGAAGATAGAAGCAGATTATCCAATCTCACAAGCAGACAACTAAAGACAAAGCAGGATGAGCCATACACCATGTGTACAACCAATGTGCTATCACGTGACATATGCTATCATGTGTGAAACAGTCAATCTCAATAAATTGTTCCAAGTCATTTCCACAGAAGGAATTCGTACCTTCATTTTAAGAGGGGGACCCCAGTCTCAGAAAGTTCAAATTGCAAAGCTTGCCTGACTTGTTTAGTTACTATTAAACTACTCTTAAGCAATATATTGAGAGACTGACATGGGGCAGAGCTGCTACTGGCTCTCACTGTGCCCAGCCACTCATGAGGTGCCCGGGAGGGATGGCAGGTTCTAGCCTTGGCCCGCCACCCCAGCAGAGCCTCACAACAAGCCATACGACCCCCCCACTCCATGAGGACCTCCATTTTCCACATTTGGACTTCCTCCTCGTCAGAACTCCACCCAGCAGATCAGCCTATCACAGCCCAGCTCATCAAGATCCACCCTGCAGCAGTCTTTTTTTAATCCCACCCAGGTATGCTGATCCAGAGACAGACATGGGGCAGAGCTGCTACTGGCTCTCACTGTGCCCAGCTGCTCACAAGGTGCCCAGGAGGGATGGCAGGTTCTAGCCCTGGCCCGCCACACCAGCAGAGCCTCACAACAAGCCAGACGACCCTCCACTCCATGAGGACCTCCATTTTCCACATCCGAACTTCCCCCTCATCAGAACTCCACCCAGCAGATCATCCTATCACAGCCCGGCTCAAGCGTGGCCACTTGCAGCCGCGTGGTTCATCAATAAATGCTGGATTTTTGAGATGACTACAAGAGTATGCTACCCGCACGGCAGAGCCTGGCAAGCTACCCGTGTTGTATTTGATATCCCAGATACCAGTAACAATTATAGACCTCAGTCCCATGACCTGATGGAATGGTTTGAGGCTCTTTATGTTCCTGGAGCAAGCAGGTGCTCTTGGGCTCTACTTGCATGAGACAGGTCATATGGAGATTTTACTGGTGCCTGCTCAAGCAAATCGGCGATGAACGGGAAGAAGACAGTGATACAGTGAAGCAATATATTACATAAAATCTCAAGGCACCATTTTCTTAGTTATGAAATGGACATAACATTGTTACTCATATTATAGGACTGTGGTAAAGGATTAAATGCAGAGAAATAACTCAGGAGGTGGAAAGCAGGATTTGTTTGCAGGAAGCCTAGCTTTGATCCCTGGCACTCATGGCCTTCCAAGCACTGGCAGGAACAACCACCAAGAGCCAGGAGAAGCCCCTGAGAACTGTTAGGAGTGGACCAAAACCAATAGAAAGGGGAGATAGGGAGGGGAGGAAGAAGAGACAAACATAGAAAAATATTTATAAAAAACTATTTATAAATACATATATAAATACATGTTTCACACTATTACTTCTCCAGGTGGGATATTTACTAGAAGATATTTTAGAATATATCATAAACCAAAATGATATAAGATGAAGAAGCAATCAACATTTATTTATATATGAAAGGTTTTGAGTGTTCCCAGATCAAAAACACAACCTATCAACTCAGGCCAGATAAGATGCAACACCGTAAAGAGCATTCCCATACAGACAAGGCAAGAGTGCTGCGATCCACATCCAACCTGGACAGAGCAACTCTCAGGAGAGCAACTCTCAGGAGATACCAGGCAGAGCTGCCTTGAAGCAGGGCTACATGCAGCACCTGAAAGGACTGAAAACAGTGCCAGTTTTACATTGACTTCTCCTGTAAAATAAATTCTTCATATTCCTTTGGGTTAACAACAACAACAAAAAAGATACTAATGTTGAAAGAGAAATGCATAAAGTGAACTTTCGAAAATCAGGGGAAACCTGCTAATGCTCTCCAAGCCTCCAAGATCTCTGAACTGGCAAGGACTCAGGTAGAGAGCCTGGCTAAAGATGCCTCCTGAGTCATCTGTGTCTTCAAAACTACCTCCAGGCCCAACCTCAGAAGGTCTCTTCAAATAGGTACAGGAACACTGATCCTTGTGGTGGGTATGGGGTTGTAACACTGTATGCCAGAAACTTCATTGTTAACAATATTCACAATCATTTCTGGTACTTAAGTATTTTTTTAATTATATGCATGCTTACAAAATGAGGTCTGCAATTTACAAAGGAAGTGAAGTAAGGTGGCACTCTGTATGCAGAGACATAGAAACTCCAGTTCTGCCATATGTAGCAGCAAAATTTTTTCTGGCCACTGAGCAATTATATAGGCTATCTCACCACAATAGAGATATAATATTTGATTCACAAAGCTTTGGCAGACTCCTCCTGGACTATGATTAAAGAAAAAATCTACCTCTCGAAATGAAAGGGATTTAGGACCACAATTTAATTTCCTCTTCTCCTTGAGAAAAACACACAAGAACAGAAAACAAAGTAACTGAGGATTTCTTAAAATTTTCTGTCAATAAAAGAAAGTTATTAAAGAAGCAAAGAGAGGTTCAAGTTTTTTCCACAGGGGCAAAAATGTACTATTATGATCTCAAAAGTTATATGTTAAAAAAACTTTGAATTGATAGATTTAATCGTGTATGAAATTAAAATGAGGTGTTATCTTAAAAGGCTGAATTTATTTTTGTGCAGTTCAAGCATTTTAATAGATGCCCAAGGCTGACTGTTTATCAGAGTTGGCATTTTTAAAATAACAAGGGATGATGCTAATACTTTTCCTAACAAGGTTTGTGATTTATGTAGCAGGAACAACTTAATGTGCCAGTGATTTGTCCACTTGCATATGTAATTGATGACCAAGCACTAATTTTTACATCAAAGAAATTAAACCTAGCTTTTCTGTGCATTATTGACCTTTACTGTACCCTAAGTGCTTCCAAAGAAACAAATTACACTGCAGTAAAGTTTCTATTTCCTTTGCACATTGGCTTTCATTCAATAGTTCCCAGAAAACTGCTAATCAGTGAATAAAGTTTGGTCTTTAGAAGATGCTATTCCCATTTGATGTGGGAGGTGAAAGGAAGAGAAGTAAAACAGCTGAACCGTGGCCATTCTAACCATCTATTACTAAACTTATCTCTTCAAGATGCGAATTGGATAGCCTCCTGCACAGGAAATTTATCCACACCATAGCAGAAAATTCAAGCTACAATTAATGAGATTCCATAGCACTAGTTTTCCCAGAACTTTATTCAACAACAAATATTCCTCACACCTCTGGAAGTTCAGGATCATTCTGCCCCTGGGGAGTTATTGGTGATCATTTGAGAGCAAAATTCTGGACCTCATGAGACTGAAAGTCTATTAGAGATATAGAACTTCTCTCTCTCTCCTCCTCTCTCTTCTCCCTTCTTCCCTTCCTACTTCCTTCACCCTCAGGTGGTGACATTAAAAAGAAAAAAGGAACAGGGGATCAAGAATTAAGGGAGAAATTAAACGTGAGGGAAAACTTAAGAAAGGTCACAGCCAGGGAGAGAGCTCAAAGTGCTGAGCACATGCTTTCCATATGGGAGGTCAACGTTCATTCTCAGGTACCGCATGGTCCCTTGAGCACTACCAGCTCCAGCACCAATAAGGGAGTAGCCCCAGAGTAGCACTTGGTATGATCCCCAAACCAATTACAAAGAAACACTTACGGAATGCAAAAATTGTGCAGATATTTGGAGGGAAAATGTTTTACAGGAAGGAACAGCATCCGCAAAGACCCTGAGATGGAGAATATGGGGCTTACAGAGCTATGAGATCATCAGAGCTCAGGCAGGGGATGGCAGTGGGAGAACAAGTGAAGACTGGAGAAGGCAGAGAACCTGCTGCCTGTCAAGCCCACCAACTAATCTAGTTTATATCTCTTCAAGTACACAATAAAAGCTGCAGGGTCTATAAACCTCAGAGTCCGGCCAGCCCCAAAATCCTACTGTGGGCATGCACAGCAATACATCCAGCTCATGGAGCTTCCACTCAGTGGACCTCCATCTGCCAGCTGGGTGCCAGAAAGAGGAGCTGAATCTAGCCTCCTAAGGCTGACCAAGGCTGCCATCCCAGACTGTTACCTCTTCCTACTTTTCTCAACACAAGTGCCTTTGCTCTTCCAACCTTGCCCTCAGAAAGCCCTCTCTCAGTCCTGACACTCTTTCATGAACACACTCCAAGCTTGAGAGAAAGATCCAGGATTTCCTGCAGCGATGCACTTTCCCACATAAGCAACAATACAGACTCAGTAAGTACAGAGTGAACAGAAGTGGACGGGACCTTTCAGTTTAAATGTGCGGTTCTCACATTTGGCTATACAACAGAATGTGGGTGTGGAAGGCAGAAGTTAAAAATGCCAGTACCAAAGTAGCATCCCTCCCAAGTTAAATCAAAATTCCAGCAGTGGTCCAGGTTATGAGCATCTTGAACTTCCCAGGAAATACAATGTGCAACTCTGTATGTATTATTTCTCTTGCTCAAACTCAATTATAGCACTCACATAGCAATGAGAATGACACTCATTTTTTTAAGTTCCCAAATCTGTCCATTGTATTTCTTTCGTTACTACTGCTACAATTTTAGTTATGTCATATTTATCCTAATTTAAGTAATAGATTTGGCATTTTTGAATTCAGATTATTACTTCTGTATATGCCATACATAAATATATCCTTGTTAATATCAAGTATATAAATATTGCATACATCAGAGTGACTCACCCCATAAAATTTGGCTGAAGACCTTCTCCCAGTCTATGTTCATGATAGGCCTTTTTTTCTTGATTTTAAAATATTTTATTATACCACCGTGAGATATACAATTACATAGATGTTTATGTCCGGGTTTCTGTCATACATTGTTTCAGCACCAATCCCTCCACCAGTGCCCATTTCCCACCACCAATGTCCTCCATTCCCTCCCCTCTCCCCTAGCCTGCCTCTATGGAGAGTTCTTTGTCTCTTTTTTCTTTCTCTCTCTCTTTCTCTCTTCCTTCTCTTACACACTGTGGACTGCAATACATACTTTTAGAGGCTATCATGTGTATCTTTTTGCCTGTATTCAATACTTAGTTCTAGGCTAGTATTATCACTTACAACAATTGTTAGCACACTGTTCCCTTTTCTACCACCCAAACTCTGACTCCCAGATGCTTGTAGTAGATTCCATTTTTGGAAAGACCTCCTAATCCATGTTTTGTCTGAACTTGGATATTGGCATCATAATATATATATATATACATATATATATCTATATATTTATGCCATGAAAATAAATGCAGTCATTCTATATCTATCTCTCTCCTTCTGGCTAATTTCACACACATGATCCTCTCCATGTCCATCCATTTATAGGCAAATTTAATAACTTCATTTTTCCTAATAGCTGCATAGTATTCCATTGTGTAGATGTACCAAACTTTCTTTATCTAGTCATAAATTCTCAGGCACTCTGGTTGTTTCCAGATTCTGGCTATTGTGAATAGTGTTGCTATAATCATAAAAGTGGGCATGGTGTTTCCGCTGTGTGTTTTTGGCTTCCCGGGGTATATTCCCAGGAGTGGTATGGCTGGGTCAAACGGGAGTTCAATTTCTAGTCTTTGGAGGAATGTCCATATAGTTTTCCAAAAAGGCTGTATTAGTTGACATTCCCACCAACTATGGATGAGAGTCACCTTTTCCCGCATCCACGCCAGCACTTGTTTTTGCTCTTCTGGATATGTGCCAGCCTCTGTGGTATGAGATGATCTCATTGTTGTTTTGATTTGCATCTCTCGATGGCCCATGATGATGAGCATTTTTTCATATGTCTTTTGGCCATTCAAATTTCCTCCTTGACAAAGTTTCTGTTCATTTCTTCTCCCCATATTTTGATGAGGTTGACTGCTTTCTTCTTGTACAGTTCTACCAGTGCCTGATATATCCTGGATATTAACCCCTTATCAGATGGATATTGGGTGAATATTCTTTCCCATTCTGTGAACTGTTTTTGTATCTTGGTCATTGTTTCTTTTGAAGTGCAGAAACCTTTTAGTTTCATGTAGTCCCATAAGTTTACCCTTTCTTCTAGTAGTTTTATTAGTGGTGTTTCATCTTTGAATATGTCAATAGCTAAAATGTCATGGAGGGTTTTTCCTATATTTTCTTCTGATGTGCTTTTTTTTTCATCATATCTTATATTCATGACAACCTACATTAGAGATGAGAATGACAAATTTGGAGCTCAAAAAACTGTCAGTGACTCAGAGAAGCAAAGGGACTGCCTGAGATCACACAGAGTTAAGTGAAACAGCCAAGACTTGAAGGTAGGTCTCTATTGAAATCCAAGTATCAAGCTCCTTTCACTACTGATTTCTCTTGGTCATCTGACCAGTAGCTCATTTAATGGTCTTAACGCACAGTAATCATTCCCAAGAATAGCATGGCCATTGTTCTCTTTTATCTGAACAAAACTAAAATGAACTGTACCAACCTTTTTTTCCCTAATAGTCATGAAGCAGATATTTATCCTAATAGTCATTAAGTTTTCAATGCTATAAGCACTAAAAATATTGGAAACTCAGCAATGAAAAAATAGACTTCAAAATTAGGGAGGTTAAAAAAATTTTTTCATGGAGCTTCGATCATGATGCCAGTCACAGAAGGGAATGAAATGTATCTGTCATAACTTAACTTAGTGAACCCTTGATGGCTCCTAATTATCACAACTTCCTTCTTATGAGTGCTCAGAAATCATTCTATGTGATTTGTTCCAGAACCTTTTCTAAAATTTACATTGCAACAATCTTAAAAATATCTCTTATGCTTTAAATAAATGGCATAGTGCTTTGAAATATATGAGAAGTGAGAAAAATCTGGAAACTTGGTTTGCATCATGAAAAGATGAAAATATCAAAGCCAACTTTCTATGCCGGCACTGTTCCAAAGAGTTACCATTAACAAAGAGAATATTCTAATGCCTGTACCATCCAATATGGTAGCCACTGGCCACAATTGATATACTTGAAGTATACTTCAAATATACATGAACTATGACTGCTATAACTTAGGCAGTAGATGGATAATTTTACTCTTAAATAGTCACATATAAATAATGGCAACTTTATTGGACCACACAGTTCTAGAGGATTCCCAATTCCAAAATTACAAAATCTCAACAAGTTTGGGAGACTGGGAACAGGGGAACAAAAAATCATACAAACTCACTTTTTCTCTTAAGCAGATGAGAGTTTCCAAGCAGTACCCAGGATGCTCCTGAGAATTCTCAGTCAACTTGAGCAATAATAGTTCAATGCAAAGGCCTGGGGACGTAGTGCTGCTCAGACCCTGAGGTGCCAGGGATACGCTGAGTCAGTGGAGCCTTGGCAGCTTCCAGGATTATAGCCAGGGGTGGTTCTTGTGGTCAGTGTAATGTTGGGGATGAAATCATGATTGGCTTAATGCAGGGCAAATGTCTTAAGCCCATTATTCTCTCTGCCATCAAATTCACCTTTTAAAGGCTTCAGTTATTTTATATTTTCTTGAGGTTTTCTTTCTATTACATTTCATCTTTTCTTGCAAAACAATCCTCAGAGGCAGGTGGTTCATGAATATTGATAAAAAGTAAACATTCATTTAAGACCTGAACCAAATTAGACCATGGTCATACACTTTATCTTTGCAAATACATTGTTTTCCTACACATTCCACAGTACAAAACCATGTGCCTGACTTAGTGGCTGACTTCTCTTTATTAGAGGATAACGTGGCAAAGAGAAAGAGCTATGCTTGGAATATCATGCCTCACTCAAGTGAGAGAAGGAATCGGAGTTCTGACCTCCGTCGCTATTCCGGAATCAGGGGACGCTGTCTCGTTTGCCAAGGCATCGAAAATCAGATGGGCTGGACATGTAATGCGATTTGGAGACAACCACTGGACTAGAGCCATTACCAACTGGATCCCACAGGATGTCAAAAGATCATGTGGCCGCCCACCTACAAGATGGTCAGACTTCCTTGTAAAGACCCTGAACGAACGGTTTGAGGCTCTTCATATTCCTGAATCAACCAGATGCCATTGGGCTACATTGGCACATGATAGGGTCCAATGGAAATGTTATTGGCGCCCGCTCGAGCAAATCGATGAATAACGGGATTCAAGTGATCAAGTGAACGTGACAAAAGGTGGACAACCTCACCTGCTAGATTATGCCCAGGAAAGGCAGACTCCTAAACAAAACTCAGAGGCAGAATAAAGTCTTGGCGCAATTTATCTCTCTTTTTATTATTATTATTATTATTATTATTATTATTATTATTATTATTATTATTATTATTTTTTATTCACCCCGGCAATGCTCAGGGGTTACTCCTGACTCTGCACTCAGGAATTACTCTTGGCGGTGCTTGGGGGACCATATGGGATGCCGAGGATCGAACCCGGGCCGGTACAGGCCGGCGCGTGCAAAGGCAACGCCCTATCGCTCCGGCCCTATCTCTCTTTTTAAAAAATGTGTTTATGGGGCAGGAGCGATAGTCCAGCGGGTAGGGCGTTTGCCTTGCCGCCGCCAGCCTGTGCCAGCCCAGGTTCGATCCCCAGCATCCCATATGGTCCCCCGAGGACTGCCAGGAGTAATTCCTGAGTGCAGAGCCAGGAGTAACCCTGAGCATTGCCGGGTGTGACCCAAAAAGCAAAAAAAAAAAAAGTGTTTATTTCTTTAATTTGCATGTGACTCCATAAAATATCTGTCAAATGCTCAATTACCCTGTGAGTTGGCACATCCCTGTGATTCTATTAGAAATTAGCAGAACAAAAGGAATATGTTCTTCTTGGTAGAGAGTTTTGGGTTTTCCAGATGGACATGGAGTCTATCATGCTGAGTGAAATTAGTCAGAGGGAAAAGGACAGATATAGAATGACTGCATTCATTAATAGGATATAGATACCAGTGTTTTAATAAATATGGGAAATGGTAATGGCAGATTAAAACTCACCACTGAATATACACAAAGAGACTTAAGTGATAAACTCTAAATATCTGCAGGGATAGCCACAATGTGTAAAATAAGAGGGAGAGAGATGCAGAGACAGAGAGAGAGAGAGAGAGAGAAAGAGAGGAAACTGGGGTACCTGCTATTAAGGCGGGTGGGGGACGGGAGGGGAGGGGTACATTGGTGGTGGAAATGGGACACTGGTGGAGGGATGGGTGCTGGAATACTGTATTACCAAGAACCAATTATGAACACCTTTGTAATTGTATGTTTCACGGTGGTATAATAAAAAAAAAGAAAAAAAAAACAAATACTAGTAACAATTATAGACCTCATTCCCAAAAAAAAAAAAAAAAAAAAAAAGGAATATGTTCTTGATTGGGCAGAAACCAGCAATAGTATGTTGGTTTACATTGGTTTACAACATTTGCTGCTCTCAGATCAAATATTTTTCAGCATTAAAACACTAAGATAAAGGGGACCAGAACAATAGTACAGTGGGCAGGGAATTTGCCTTGCATGCAGCCGACCTGGGTTTGAACCCTGGCATCCCGTATGGTTCCACAAGCACCACTAAGAACAAAGCTAGGAGTAACCCCTGAATATAGCTGAGTGTGACACCAAAAAACCAAAAATAAAAAAACAGAATAAAAAATAAAACATAGAGATAAAAACGGGTAAAATTTCACTGTAATTAATACAAACTCTTATAAAAAATAAATTACCACTACAGTTTCATGGCATATGTCGAGGGGGCGGTGAATTTGACCCATGCAGTGTTCAAGAATCCAGGACATTTCCAATAGATGCTATACCAACATTAGCTGTTTCATTAAGTCCTTGGCATATATTCACAAATAAAGAAGAGAGACAATGAATAGGATGAATTTTAAGAATCTGATCTCAAAGTATCATATGAAGGGAAGTTATTCCCAAAATGTTCAGAACATGCTTTCCCAAAATATGACATTATAGACTATTTCAAACCAAGATCAATGAAAGACCTGTAGGACTCACAAGAAACTTTTACTACTCCTTTAGTTATCTAGAAAAACAAAAATTGGCAGTATTATCCGAATTGGGGTTTCTATCAGAAATTATCTACCAAAGTACTCTATCTGGTAGGATAGCTATATAATGACAGAGCATATAAACTTTACCATGAATCCCTTACGTCCTCCTCTCTCTTTAGAGACTGAAGTCACTATCCCATGGCTTAGCTCAGGACACAGAGCTCCATTTTTCCTCATTGAATTTGGGTCTCATGTCTATACTACTATATACCGATACATATTCAATAAAAGTGTTTTTCTCCTGATAACCTGTCTGATGTTGATTTTATTACACAGTCTGAGAAGAACTTAATTTTATTAAGCAGTCTGAGAACACAGAGGGGTACCGAGAAACTCTTTTTTCCTCCCAAATATATGTCATTCTAACTAAAAGGCACAGGCAAGAATTCAACCTCATGACTCTTTCCAACAAGAGAGAGTGAGACAGACACTCACAATTATATGCTCACATGGAAAGGAATGAAGTTTCACTGAGCACAAATGTTGTCACGTCTCTATCAACCAGTTGGATTCTTTGGGAAACAGTGTAGATTTGATGAACAAATTTATTCAATTACTCATTCAGTAATTCATTTAACTGAGAAGCAACTGATTGACACACTTAACTAATGCTTCCGGCACAGGACAGATCAGACTCTACCACCTAAGCCTCTGCTGTTCTATTTTTTCTTTCCTGTATCTGAAATTCATAGTGGCAATCACAGAAGCTACATAGACCAGCAAGTGACTCAGAAGAAATGACTAATAACAAAGCACAAATAGAAAGTTTCTTACCAAGAAAATGGTATTTATTTCTCTAGATAAAAGAGTTTCCTTACAACATCTCCTAAAACATTCTATCACCCCCTGAAAACTTCTATGATTATTTCCCAAAGAATTTGTCCTTTTTATCATGCACTGCATTTCAAAGATCCTTCTATTCATAGAAATCACCTCTACCCCGGGGCATTATATAATTATATATATATGAACAATATATATAAATGATATATAATTGGGCATATATAATTATATAAAATAATATATATTAATTATATGAATATATATAATTATTTAAATGTCCTCAATATTGCTCATAGACAGAAATATAAGTGCTGATGCTGATTAAATAGACATTTCAGAGCAGATAATCAAATCCTCCTGCTTGTTATTATCATTATTAAAATTTGCCATCAAGATGATCGTAAGGTAGCTGTGCTTCCCAGAAAACTAAGGCCTCAATCTCTTCATGATCCAGCATCCAGAGATCCAAAAAAAAAAAAACAGAAGTATTTTCCAAATGATTAAAAAAAGAAGTTGCCAAAATAAGACTTGATTAAAAATCAACATGATTACTACAATGTGCACAGGCTGGGGGTGCCTGACTGCCGAGCCCTTCGAGAAATACTGCTTATGGAACAAATACGGTCCAGAAAACACCAATTTAATTTTTAACAAAATGAAACTGTTTGGAAGCTTTTCCCTATATTTATCATAGGGGAGCAGTTTCCAAAAATGAGGCTTAGAATTTGGGATATAACAATTAGGATGCTGTCTAAGGGCAAGATCGGAAGTGTAATTATTTCTAAATAGTGTATCTTTCATGGGGTGGAAATGAAGCCTCTATCGTGGCTGCATGAGCCTAAATGCATAGAAAAGATATCAATGAAATGCTATTGTCTTGATATCTACTAGATTTTGGGGATAGGCCTCTCAAGTCATGACCAGGAGACCTAAGAGTGCCACCAGTAATTCTTGGCCAAACAGGGAACCAGGAAGGTGCAAAGGTACATCTAGAACCAGACTTTGAAATGTTCATGGAATCCAACAGTGCTAAGTGTCAAGTACAATTGCTGTATTATCTCCCAGTCCTTCTACTGGGTGTTCTTTTTTTCTTCTTTTTGCTTTTGTGTCACACCCGGCAATGCTCAGGGGTTACTCCTGGCTCTTCGCTCAGGAATTACTCCTGGCGGTGCTCAGAGGGACCATATGGGATGCCAGGGATCAAACCTGAGTCAGCCACAAGCAAGGTCAACGCCCTATCCGCTATACTATTGCTCCGGCCCCTCTACTAGGTACTTTTTAAGAAAAAAGTCTAGCAAGTATGCGTTGCTATGGAGTAAACTATGTCCTTCCAAGATGTGTATATTGAACTGACATTACTTGGAGATGGAGTCTGTAATTAAAATGAAATGAGTTCGTAAGGGTGAGGCCCTCAGCCATCTTGATAAGAACAAGAAAAGACGGGAGAAGGGAAACAGTTCAGCAGTCAGGGGTATGCAGCAGCCTTACAGCTGCAGGGGTCTTAGTTCAAACCCCAGCATCACTCGAACCCCAACATCACATTTGGCCTAGTTGCCAGAGTGGACCATTATATACAAGAATTTCAAAAGTCTCTGGTTCTATCAGAACATGTGTCTAGGCAACTGAATAATAAATTCAGTTCAGTTTATATCTTGACCAAGTCACAGACCTCAGAAGAAAGAATAATAGCAGAAAATGTTTGCTAAATGGAAGAGCAGCATCCCTTCAGCATACAGTCAGAGGAAAGGTATTTATGGCTCATAAAGGTATTTATGGTTCCTACAGGGAATAAAAGTCTAAGGTATTTGCAACACTCAATGTAATGATGATGTAGAAAAATGGGCTGCTGAGTCACTGCCTTACTGACTTTCAGAAAATGTGGTTCCCATGAGAAGTGGCGAATTTGACCAGACTAGGTGGTAGATAGGAGCTGGTTGGTTGGCTCCTGAGGGTAGGGTATATTAACAAAGCAGGGCTGCCTAAATATAACTTAGGGCAACAATTCCGAAGGGAAGTGGGACTCAGTAGACAGAGTAATCCGGGAGATACACAGGCTGAAATCTGATCTACAGGTCCATATATAATTGCCTTACTAAGTAAAGCATAATTAGTAACACAATAATTATCTGGGGCATAGTAAATGCTATCAAATACTAAGAGGTTCTTTAATACCTTTCAAACAATTTGTTTGGGCTTCCTATGGTGTCTCTTTCATCTTGCAAGCCATCAAGATTCCTCCATATTCCAGCTGAATAGATCGTAACTCCCCACAAGTAATGCCCGCTTATCTTCTGCTTTCTCTCCTAAAGACACCCTGCTAAATTAGAGCAGAATAGCTATACTACAAGATGGAAGCCTTCGTTTGTATTAGGAAAAAGCCCCCTGTAGGGATGCAGACTGTACCAGGTGCATGACTTGGCAAAGGAGTCAGGGACTGGCAGTCAGTCCTGCCGTGGCCCCTTGGCCCTGCACGCTTGAGAAGGACGCAATCTGTACCACCATATGAGATGCTGTGATGTCAATGGCAGTGTTGGTGAGAAGCCCCTGAGCACTGCATTTGTGACAGTAGAAATCCCAAACTTTCACCATTTTCACAAGACCATCAGATCCAAAAACCAACACAAGTTCTATGGACGTGAAGGGGAGGGAAACCCTCCTAAGAATCAAAACCTACACTCACGACAATAAAATTAGCAGGTTTCAAGGGAATGTTAAATTATTTGCAAAGAAAAAATCTAACAAAATCTCGAAAAATAGTGGGATCCAATAAAAAAAAAAGGCTTGGAAAAGCACAAGCATATAAGCAATATGCACCACTGAACAAAAAAGTCTTGAGAAGTACACAAAGATACATCCAACTTTAAATATGAACCAAGGAAAGTTTTTGGAAACCAAAGAAACCTAAAATGGGGCAAGAAAAATTAAGAAACCTGTTAAAGAGAGGAGAAAAGAGATACCATGCAAAATCATAACCAGCACAAATGGTCTCTGTAGAAATATGCCAAAAGTGCCAATAAACTTTTGGTAAAATTTTTTGGAGTCTAAACACATTAAATGTGAAAAACATATATAACCTCTATTCTGAGTAGAATATGACCCCAAACTGGCAGAGGCAGATGTTTAAAAAAAAAAAAAAGCCAGCCAGCAGTTTTGAAACCTCATCATTACAGAAAGAGAATGCTATTTTTTTTTTCTTTTTGGGTCACACCCGGCAATGCTAAGGGGTTATGCCTGGCTCTGTACTCAGGAATTACTCCTAGTGGTGGTCAGGGAACCACATGGGATGCCAGGGATCGAACCCAGGTTAGCTGTGTGCAAGGCAAATGCCCTACACGCTGTTCTATCACTCTGGCCCCAGAATCCTACTATTTTCTAGATGGTATGTTGAGTCTTCAGCCAACGACAAAGGCCCAGAGACTGGAGCATGCTTTCTCCCCTTCTTTTCTATATCCAGGTATGACTGACTTATACTCAGTTCAATCCGTTCTCAATTTTTCAAGGTTTAACTCAATGGCTTAACATTATAAATATGCCCTGAATGCCCATAAAAAAGTTAGAATGAAAAAACCTTTAACTTCAACTCTAACATTCAAGTCTTTGTCAGACAAGGCTGACTGTCTTGAGTGTTCTTCTCGTAGGCTGAGACTTACCGGATTCTAGTTTGTTGTAGACTAATAGCCCAACCAAATGTCTTGCTGTAATTAGAGCCTTGCCTGTTCAAGCAGGCATGGCACAACAACAGTGGCTGGATTTATATGACACCTGCTGTGATCTAAATGTTGATGAAGCATCAAAATTTTTAACTTAAAAATTCTTACCTCACCCCAAACATAGAAACTTGAGAGGACACTTAAATCCTGACAATGGAGACCTAATGTGTGATATTCAGGGCTTCTAAGAAAGGCCACAGAGAGAGGCTTGCCCCTATCATCAGAGGAGAGAGAAGTCTATGATCCAGAAAAGAGCCCTCAGAGAACCCTGTTGGGGAACACCGCCAGGGTCCCCGACAATGCGGGGAAGCAAGTTCCCTTTTACTTTCAAAGCCGGCGGGGAATGGATGAAGACTCAGGAATCTAATGCAGTTTTAAAAGGCTTTACTTATTTTTTTTTAATTTTTTATTATACCACCATGAGATATACAATTACAAAGGTATTCACAATTGGTTCTTGGTAATACAGTATTCCAGCATCCATCCTTTAAAAGGCTTTACTTATCACAGGTTCAGGCGTACAAGTCAGCAGTAGAAAAACCCCTATGCTTAGGTTTCCCGGCTAAAACCCCAGCCAGGTGTAGGCCAAGATGGCAGCCACCACGTGTTAAGGCCCTGTAAAGAGGAGATGAAGACCCCCAAGAAGAGTGCAAGCTCACAAAGAGAGAGCCCAAAAAGGAGAGCCCAAAAAGAGCGAGAGAGAGGAAGCAGGTTGGTTTTATACCCTGCAACTCAGACCTCCCACTATTATGGGAAGCAGGAAGAATCAAATGCCCTTAGGTAATTTCTCCCAGCACCTCACCTAGGCCCTATTATATGCTAATGTTTTGATCCAAGGTCTGCCTGGAAATGCCTTTATAGGGTAGAGAAGGGGTTTCTGAGATGGCATGTCTCTGTACCAAAGACTAATACTAATGCCAGTTACATATTTCTCCAAGCCTTCACAAGAATCTCGTCTACTTCACAGTAGTTTTGTATTTTAGTTGCCTTTGAGTTATCAGGGAGCCATGCTTGCTTGCTTGGAGGCAAACAGCATTTCTCTCTGGTCTAATTACTTAGAGATCCAACGTGGCCAGGCAAATATGCTGGTAAGATCTAGCTAGTCCCACGATGATTGTGGTAGCATGAGAGAATATTTATACCAGCCAGTACAATATACAAGGTCAGATAAACTGCCACATTTAGACTACCCCCTATCTACTGACCTGCAGGAGGCAATCCAGGGCAGATGCAGAGGCTCTTATGGGAGTCCTGCAACAGAACCTCACTAGCATGCTGATCTCAGAATGTGCAAAAAGTATGGAAAAACTGTGTCTGCTGTGTATAAGCTATGGAGTCTGTAGCACTTTATTATAGCAGTCTAAATAGACAAAGACAGCACCTTTTTATTTGCAAAGCACTCTAATATAGAAATACTTTTCTCAATGGTCACTAGAATAGGCTGTAAGTTGCAGCAATATCCCAATAATCAGCTCCCACATATATGTGTGTATATACATATATATGTATATATACATATATATATACATATACATATATATATAAATATGTGCACAGAAAAATTCTAGGAAAAAGTCTACGGGGTGCTCTCTGGTGCCAAGCTCAGCCCCCCAAGGAGAACAGATGCAGAGAAAAGGTCACTGTAAGACCTGAGATGGGGTGAGGGTCAATTGAGAAGAATCTGAAGTCTTGGGTACCCAACTCAAGAAAAGGTGGTTCAGGTTCCAGATAATCTCTTGAATCTTAGGGACTCCTGATTCTATAGGTGAAAACAGCTGATGTAACAACTAGAGTAGATCCCTCTGAAGCACACAGTCAGGGTCCCCCAACTTGTATCCTACAGACAATATATCTACATGCATATACCACTCCTACATGAATCAGGTTTCAAGGTCATTTTATATTTCAGGATTATCAGATATTATAATTTAAGGTGAAAATTTAACAGCCTATAAAAATACAAGCTACAGGGCCACCTGCCCCTCGAGGTGTTGCAGGTGTGGCTGCAGTGCCCAGCTGCATTGGCAGGTGGCAGACAGGAGATAGGCTTGTCTACACCCCCAGGGCTCTGACCTGTGGGCCCTGGATGGTGGATGGTCTGACATAGGAAGAACAGTGTGCAGCCACGCAAGAGTCTTGGATAATGAAGTAGGCTGGGACAGGTCCTTCCCAGGATCTTTCACATCTGTACAACATAATGATCATTGTAGTTGTAACAAACTGGGGAGGTTGATGGGGAATTAGGAACTATAATGTCACATTAGAAATCACTGCTGAAGCCGGATGGGACTCGTCCACCACGCTAGCCACCATTTTCATTGTCCAGACACTGGGAGAATGTCCCACGACCAGAGGACCAGCAAAGCCGGTTCGAACCCAAGTAGGCGGCTCCAAGAGGCGGGAAGCACTGGGAAGTCGTCAGACGGAGGTGCAGTCACCCCTTCCCCCTCCATTGTGACTAGCCCGGTTTCCCGCCCAGGAGCCGCTGACGGGCCCGGCATCCAGAGTCTTGCAGACGGCTCGGGAGGCGGGAGCCTGGCTCGCGCCGGGCCTCAGCTGACTATGGAACCCCGAGGAGGGCAGATGGGCTTTGGGAGTGGGCCCGTCGCCTCCGGAGGGTCCCGGAAGCAGCTGGATGGGACTCGTCCACCACGCTAGCCACCATTTTCACTGTCCAGACGCTGGGAGAATGTCCCACGACCAGAGGACCAGCAAAGCCAGTTCGAGCCCAAGTAGGCGGCTCCAAGAGGCGGGAAGCACTGGGAAGTCGTCAGGCCGGAGGCGCGGTCACCCCTTCCCCTCCATCGTGACTAGCCCGGTTTCCCGCCCAGGAGCCGCTGACGGGCCTGGCATCCAGAGTCTTGCAGACGGCTCGGGAGGCGGGAGCCTGGCTCGCGCGGGCCTCAGCTGACTATGGAACCCCGAGGAGGGCAGATGGGCTTTGGGAGTGGGCCCGTCGCCTCCGGAGGGTCCCGGAAGCAGCCGGATGGGACTCGTCCACCACGCTAGCCACCATTTTCATTTTCCAGACGCTGGGAAAATGTCCCACGACCAGAGGACCAGCAAAGCCGGTTTGAGCCCAGGTCGCGCGGCCGCTTCTGGCGCGCGAGGCCACTAGGGTGGTGAAACAATGATGTTTTTTGGTACACTGCATTCCACGAACAGCAGGAGGGTTTGCTGAGAGGGAGATATACAGAGGAAGGAGATGACATATAGAGCCTGCCGGGCGATTGGGATTCGGGAGGGGGAGGGAGACAGGATGTTGGTGATGGGAGATGGGTTCGGGTGGAGGGTGCATCTTGGAACCCTGTGGAGCCAGGACTCCACATGAGCATCCTTCAATTAAAAAAAAAGGAGAAAAGGTGGAATAAATAAATAAATAAATAAATATCTGCAGGGCTAGCCACAATGTGTAAAAAGAAGAGGGAGAGAGATGCAGAGATAGAGAGAAAGAGAGGAAGCAGGGCTACCTGCTATTAAGGCAGCCTGGAGGTGAGTGGGAGGGGTGGAGTACATTGGTGGTGGAAACGGGGTACTGGTGGAGGGATGGGTGCTGGAATACTGTATTACCAAGAACCAATTGCACCTTTGTGATTGTATGTCTCACGGTGGTATAATAAAGAATAAAAAATTAAAAAAAATACAAGCTACAAAAAAATATAAATTTACTTTCCATTCTTTAGCATCGATTTCAAAGGAGAACGGGTAAATGCAGTTACTCTCTATTCTCCCAACTGGTGCTAGACACCACAGAGGCAGAAGCCAAGGCAACAGCTGAAGAGATGTTACAGTCCTGAGGTACAGTCCTCAGGGGGCTGGATGGGAAGGCAGTGAGCAGGCATCTGGGAGCAAGATTCTTAATTTATAAATGGTTACACACCCCACTTCACAGAACTGTTAGGAGAATTAAATAAGATCAGTCAGTGACTCGATAAATATAAAATTGTTGCTCGTTATCAAATGACAGAAATTTAGAGGAAACAAAAGATTTAAAAAAAATGGATTGATAACTCCCTCCTTCCATGTGAAAGAAAGTCACCTGAGGCTTCCCTCTTGACAACATATTGCTTTCTCCAGGGAAGCAAGCACCCATCCATGAGATATTGTCTAATGTTCCTAATTCAAGGGATGGAAAGCTACTAAATCTGACATCCAAAGAATGACAGGTTAACACAGTGTGCTGAAAGGAGTTGTTTCACTGGAAGTAACTATATAAGTATGAGTTCTTTGATCTAATAGAAATTTCTTCACTGTTATACAATTATTGTTCATAGCCATCAATATTGATTGCCTTCTAAATACCAGCACATTGCTAACAGTGAGATTTAATATTACTCTCAAGACCTAACCTACTGGTTAAATGCATTTAGTTTCTCTCAGAAATATTGCTACCTTTCTAAAGTCTAATAAGTGCAAAGTGGTAAGGTCAGGATTCAAATCCAGAAGTAACTCAATAACACACACACACACACTTCCCACCAATGCCACATCCTTTATCACAATCTACAAAAGAATTTCAAACCACAGAGTCAGCAATTTCAGAATGTCAACTGGTAAGGCAAAATTAACAGTCTAATGATGGAAGTTTATGCTACTTTTTGCAGTGCTGGGAATCAAACCCAGAGTTTCACACATGCAAGGCATATATTCTGCTACTGAGTCACTTCCCCAGTCAAAATTATGCTCATTTTATTTGTTTGTTTATTGGCTTTTTTGGGTCACACCCAGTGATTCTCAGGAGTTACTACTAGCTCTGCACTCAGGAACTACTCCTGGCAGTATTCAGAGGGCCATATGGGGGGGGGGGGACACAGATGAGATGCTGGGGATTTAACCTGGGTCGGTCTCCCTGCTGTACTATTGCTCCAGCCCCAATTATGCTCATTTTAAAGGGAGGAATTATTTTTTCACCTCCTCCTCTCAGTTTAAAGGATTCTTTCACTGTGACTTCATGGAAACTGAGTAAGCAAGACTCATAAGATTATTTTATGGTCTCATTTTTCTGTTTCTTAAAACAGACTTCCAAAACTATGTCTCGCATTTTGTTATAGCCTCTCAGTGGTAGTTCAGGAAACAGTATTTGAATAGATGAGTGATGTTCAAAGGAGAGAAGTAATGTGAAAACCAAACTGGAAGAATATAATGGTTCTATGGTGAGAAACATAACTACAACTCCATTCTATGCCAAGATGGAAAATACTGACACCTGCTGTTGGGATCCATGGTCTAATCTTCTTTAACATCCCAAGTGCTTAATCTGCCAGCCACCACACACAGATTTAGTAGTTACTGCCAGGTATTCATTCTCAAGTATTTGAAGCATAAAATAAGCAGCATCCGATAATATAGCTGTGGAAATGCTTTTGGTTTCTTTAGGAGAAAAGAATATATGTGCACTTTTATTATTTTTCCATCCATTGTAGAATCTTTCCACCTTGACAGCATGAGTAGCAGCAAGGGCCCCATTCATAAATGCACAGTAACTTTCCCCAGTGCGAGGTAGAACAAAACAAGGTGCTTTCTTGAAAGGACAGTCAGGTGTCTGGTTAGCACACCACAAGGATTTCTTCTCTTTATCTCTGCTATTGGAGACAACACTCTCTTGCCCCTGAAGCCAGTCCACTATAGGAAGTGATGCGCTAAGGACTATCCTGGGCTTTGAGAGAGACGGAGTGTGCAACGAGTTGGGTAGGGAGGTATGGTGACATGCCCCCCACTAGGAAAGCAAACAGGGAGACCACAGAACAAAATTTACATTGAAGTGCTATATAGTATATAAATCTCTCTCCCTCTCCCTCCCTCCCTCTCTCTCTCTCTCTCTCTCTCTCTCTCACACACACACACTCTCTCTTCCCCCACCCTCTCTCACTTGATCAATTGAATCCGTTATTCCTCGATTTGCTAGAGCAGGTGCCAGTAGCATTTCCATTGGACCCTATCACGTGTCAATGTAGCCCAATGGCATCTGGTTGATTCAGGAATATGAAGAACCTCAAACTGTTCCTTCAGGGTCTTGACAAGGTCTCCCTCTCTCACACACAAACAAAAAGTCATTACATAAGCATATACTCATCTCATAGGGAAAGGCTGCTTCAGCCTCATTTTAACATTAAATCCCTCATCTTGCAATGTGGAAGATTCCCAAAGTGCAGGTATAAGAACAGCAGCTGAGTAGACAAACTATCCACTCCTCTCACACACCTCTTCTCCCACCTCCACAAAACAGTGAGGATGCCTGCCACCATCAAGCCCTGCCAGAGCATCCAGTTTCACCCCACTCCCCACTATCCTAGGAACTTTAGAAATCATTAAAGAAACTTTCGGGACATCGGTAAAGGGATATTTTGATTCCCACCTCTTCTACTTTAGAAATCAGGGTAATTCTGGGAGGTAAGAAAATCAAGTTTTACTCTAAATATCTGCAGGGCTAGCCACAATGTGTAAAATAAGAGGGAGAGAGATGCAGAGACAGAGAGAGAGACAGAGAGAGAAAGAGGAAAGCGGGGTACCTGCTATAGAGGCAGCCTGGGGGTGGGTGGGGAGGGGTGGGGTACATTGGTGGTGGAAATGGGGCACTGGTGGAGGGATGGGTGCGGGTGCTGGAATACTGTATTACCAAGAACCAATTATGAACACCTTTGTAATTGTATGTCTCACGGTGGTATAATAAATTTTTTTTAATTTTTTTTTAAAAATCAAGTTTTAATGCATAATCTAGCACACTTGATAAAAATCTGTGATGGAAAAAAAAATGATTCGAAGAATTCCTGGAGTTTAAAGACAGAATGACCCTTCAAATCTTCTGGCTAAACATAAATCGTTCTTATTTATCATGAAATAATATCAACTACTTACACATTCTTGTCACCCTATCTTTTGTTTATTTTTATTTTTGTCACTCAAATATAAGACCTCTTGAACTTTTCCTCAGTAGTTTTACCCCATTTTCTTTGTCTTGGATTAGAATCCTCTGGAGGGTCATGTTTAGCCCACCACTTCTAAATCCCTCAATATTACTTAGAACTAGAGTGGGGGTGTCAGGCTTGTGAAATTGACCAACCACCATTCAGTCCTCAGAGGTTTCATTTCAATGGCACTGGGGGAGATCTGAAAGTTCTCCTGAGCTCTGATCTAGATCTACACACTGGAATCACCAGGGCAGCCTTACAGACTAGTCATCATTGGCTCCTCTTGAGAGACTTTGCTTTAATTGAGCTGAGTTATGTCCTTCAATGACCCCTTAATTGATTTAAGTATCCCTTCTGTTAATGTGAATGAAACCCCCCATTGATCTGAGTAAAACTTTCATTGATCTCAACTTCATTGTATGCCACCTGGGTCTTGAGAGCTTTCCCAAGTGATGACTCAATTTTGAAAGCCAGCCTGGAAACAGTCTCCCACTCTTTTGGCACAAAACCTATGATTTAACCTGTGGTTAGCACTTGTACATAGTTGATAGTCATTAAGTTGTCTTCAACACAGAACAACATTTCATTAAAAATAATACTATAGGATAAGGATGATACTATAAGTTCTTGTATATTGCCTTCAATATAGTAGAGGCCCCTGCCACTCTAGGTGTTGCAGGTATGGCTGCAGTGTCCAGCTGCGTTGGCAGGTGGCAGGCAGGAAACAGGTTTGTCTACACCCAGGGTTCTGCCCGTGGGCCCTTGATAGCTGATGGTCTGATATAGAAAGACTCTGCCCCGGGATAAACCCAGAGCCAAGGCAGAGCCTGGCAAGCTACCCGTGTTATATTCGATATGCCAAAAACAGTAACAATAATGGACCTTATTCCCAACAAATGGAGAAGTTATTGGTGCCCGCTCAAGCAAATCGATGAACAACGGGAAGACAAGTGATACAAGTGATAGTAGAGGGATTAAGACATATTAAGATATATTGCCTTGTTGCATATGATTCTGTGAGCACATCCAGGATTGACCCCTGAGCAATGCTGGGTACAGCTCAAAACCCCACCTAGAAATACATAAATTAAATTAATATCCTAGGGGATGGAGAGAATGCAATGGGTTGAGGACGTGTTTTGCTTGCAGGCATGCAGGAGATCCATCATTGCATGTTCCCCAAGCATCACCAAGGGCAACCTCAAAGCTGTAGGGCAGGAGTAGCCCTTGAGTACTACCTATTACACCTTCCCCAAATAAATAGTTTAGGGTTGGAGAACCAGTTCAGGGGTTGAGATCTGCTTTGCTGTAACTGTGACAGTGACAGTGGCTATGACAATGATTCAAATCCCAACACAGTATATGGGCCCCCAAGCACCACCAGGGGTGGCCAAAACAAAATAATAAATAAAATGTCCTAAATTCTGGATTCTACAAGTCCCCACCAACTAACCAGTCACATTTAATTATTCATTAAAAGCAACCATAATTGTATCCTTATTAAGTTTTAGATCCGATTATCACAGGAAATTTCCTTCCTGGACAAGCAATTTCTTCACAATTAAAATGAACTAGAAAACTTTCAGATATTCATATTCAATAACAAAGGTCCAAAAGTCCCATCAACATACATCTAACAAATCAGTACTTTGAAAATGCAATGTGCTAGGGCCACAAATAGTTGACTTGCATGCTTTTAAGAAGACTCTAGGCACAATTTTCAATGAAAAAAGTGATCTCAGTGTTAATGCAAAAGTAGAATTCCTGTACTAGTGTGTTCTTGAGAATTGCACGAATGATTAACATACCAAACTCGAATAAAGTGAAATTAATTTATTATGCCCAGGTCTGTCTTCAGATGTCCATGCCTCTCCACCACCATGGACGATGTCCCAGCCCTGTCTCCAATGCTGCCTGATCCAGTGTACTACACACCCCCCCCCCCACCCCCGGTCAGGTTCACCCTACCTGAACCTGGTGAGTAAGAGGGAGCTGACAAGAGGGTGAGCAAGCCTAAAAGAGAGGAAGGGGGAGAGTCAGCAAGAGCAGCCCCCTCTCTATCTTCTTCTGAGAGGGAGAGTCTAGAGCCCTTTTCAAATTCCCTAGGCATTCCCTTTGTGATTGGCTAATTGGCTAGAGAGTCCTTGAGTTTTCCACCCTACATTCTAGCTGCATCAAAGTTACCCAGTGCTCTTCAACCTAGCTCCAGCTGTATCAAAGTAACCTGGCTAGTCTGGCATTCTCCAACCTAGCTCCAGTTGTATCATCAGTATCTAAAATGAATCAGTTTCATTAGCATAAAATAAATCATATCGGGCTATTGGCATTACAAACCTCTTACTAGGTCCCATCTAAGCTCTAGCTCCTTAAATAGAAGTGAAGAGTATAAAAAATTGTTATATTTATCTGTATATAATTTCTGTATGTTTTAGGGCTCAGAGGATCATATGGAGCCTCAGGGATTGAACTTGGGTTGGCTGCATGTAAGGCAAGCACCCTACCCACCATATTAGCACTCCACCCTGGAAATTTTCTTGCAAAGTACAACTGTGATACACTATGTGCATGTTTTATGTGTACACATATTTCACAAGATCACACAAACATTTCAAAGGTGAAAATGAAATGAAAAAAAGTTTTTTTTTAATAAAAACAGTTATAAGCATCAATTCCACCTCCCTTTCCAACAACTTACCACAGACATTCATCAGTTTGCTCTGCGGTTTCACAAGCGCATAACAGGAAGACTCTGAGGGAGAGCTTTAAAAAAGAGGTCATTCAACTCTCATTTGATTGACATCTGTATAAAAGCAAAGTTTGAAGGTTCACCCATAAATGTGTCCTCTATAGGACATTTAGAATGCCACCAGGAGTGATCTCTGAGTGCAGAGTCAGAACTAAGTTCTGAGCAACACCAGGTGTCGTCCTAAAAACAAGGACAAAATCTTTCTCTCTTTCTATCTCTCCCTTTCTTCCTTTCCCCCATTCTCCAAAAAAAAAAAAAAAAAACCCTTAAGAAACAGAAAAAGTTTTATCTGGGCAAAGAACATCGCCCTTGAGTTAAACTAAAAGACAAAGAAATGTAGAAGGTTTTGTCCTGTGCATATCTCATCTTTCTATTGCAGCCAAAATATTCTCCTGATTTGCCCTCTGTGTCCTTCACTGTTATTTCTGCCATCTAGTCACTTTACCCAGTATTGCTGAGTCAGTTCATTACTTTTTCTTTAATGGGGATTCCATTATTTTACCAAGTCAATGCTCCCAGAGCTTTGGAATAGTTAAATTTTACTAATGCATTTGCCAATATATTTTGCAGATGCCGAATGCTGCGTACATGGGGGGTTATTAGTAACTGCAAACTGGAAACTGCCACTCTGCATTCGAGCAGACTCTTGTTATCCTGCAGTGCTCCTGCTGGGATCCCAAATGATTCTATGCAAAGTCACTTCTTTACTTCCTTTCTGCTGATACCTCTTATTCCCCACCACCCTTTATCTTTATCTATCCTTTTAATTTAGTATCTCAGAATTATAGCTTATTTAGTTCTTTGTGGGTTTTCCTCTTTTGAGCAGTTTTGTTGATACTTCTACTACTACATAAAGGTTCTCAACAGAAAAAGACATTATTTTCACCAGGCACAAAAAGAACCACAAACAACTGTCATAAGTGCGAAATGCCCATAGAACCACCAACCTATCTATTTATTTTCCATCTCAATGGTGAATTCTCCTTTGCTTTAAAATGTCAGTCAACACACAGAAATTTAATTGTCTGGGTCTTCTCTTTTTTGGCACATTGCCACAAATAATTGTGGCACATTGCCACAATAGTAAGTGATTAAATAATTTTTCTGAAAACATTGAACAGGTTGCTTTACTGCCTTTCAATCCTCTCTACTTCCTTTGCCTTTTTTCCCTTAGAAATAGTAATGCTTGAATATAGGCAAAGTGATATACATGATGACCCCTAAAAGTATGTATTGCAAGTCACAAATTGTAAGAGAAGGGAGGGAGAGTGAGAGGAGGAGGAGGAGGAGGAGGAAAGATGATGATGATGAAGATGATGAGGAGGAGGAGGAGGAGGATGAGAAGAAGAAGAAGAAGAACAAGAAGAACAAGAACAAGAACAAGAAGAACAAGAACAAGAACAAGAAGAACAAGAACAAGAACAAGAAGAACAAGAACAAGAACAAGAAGAAAGAAGAAGAACAAGAACAAGAACAAGAAAAAGAACAAGAAAAAGAACAAGAAGATACCATAGAGGCAGGATGGGGGGAGAAGGGAGGGAAATTGGGGATACTGGTAGGGTGTTGGAGAGTTGGGTTCTGGAACACTGTGTGCCTGAGACCCAATAATGAAAAGCCTTGCAATTGTATATCTCACAGTATAATAATAAAGTTAAAAAAGAATAGTAATGCTTTTACATGCTTTCTAAAAAGTATTACTATTACTATCACTATCTTCCCGTTCATCATCTATTTGCTAGAGCAGGCACCAGTAATATCTCCATATGTCCTGTCTCATGCTAGTAGAGCCAAGGGCATCGGCTTGCTACAGGAATATAAAGAGCCTCAAACCATTATATTAGGTCATGGGAATGACCTAATATAATTGTTACTGGTGTTTGGCATATCAAATATGACACGAGCAGCTTGCCAGGCTTGCCGTGCGGGAGGCATACTCTTATAGTCACCTCCAAATAAAGCATTTATTGATGAACCACACAAGCGGCTGCGTGAGCCAGGCTATGATGGGCTGGTCTGCTGGGTGGAGTTTTGACGAGAGGGAAGTCCAAATGTGGAAAATGGTGGCCCCCATGGAGTGGGGGTGGGTCGTCTGGCTTGTTGTGAGGCTCTGCTGGGGTGGTGGGCCAGGGTTAGAACCCGCCATGCCTCCCGGTGGGCACAGGGAGAGCAAGGAGCAGCTCCATGCTTTCTAAATAAAGAACAAAATGAATACATGACCCTGCATTGACCCACACCTACCCAACAGCTTCAGGTAATAATTCCTGTCTCCTTGTTGCTAGTACTAGAGGTTCAACTGCTCCCAGCATATCCCATGTTCCCTCCTCAAAGATTTAAGTTGAAAAACTATCTCCTAGTCTCATTCTGCTTCAACCACTTATACCCAACTCTTCCCCTAGTACAGGAGATACTCAGAGAGACTTGCCTGAACTCCCTAGATCTGCTCTTTTTGTAACATCAGATTTTGTATCTTAATCCCTTAGAATGGCTAGAATTGAGAACTTTGATAAATAAATGCCTGCAGATTGAGGTCCTCTAACGGTAGTTTCGGAACCTAGTGTTATCAGCATCACCAAGATGGTTGGTAAGAGTGCAACTCCATCCCAAGCTATTCATCAGAAATCTAGGAGTTGGATTAAATAATCTGTTACTAAAATTTTAGAAGCAATGTGAACTGTGAACTGCAAGAAATTTTTTTTTGTCATCAGGGTATTCTCGCTCATTTGATGAGTGAATGAATAAGTGAAAAAGAAAAACCTAAGACTCTGAAAGGTAAATCAATTGTTCAAGATCACGATCTTCCCGTTGATCATCTATTTGCTAGAGCGGGCACCAGTAATATCTCCATATGTCCTGTCTCATGCCAGTAGAGCCAGGGGCATTGGCTTGCTACAGGAACATAAAGAGCCTCAAACCATTATATTAGGTCATGGGAATGACCTAATATAATTGTTACTGGAATTTGGCATATCATATACAACACGAGAAGCTTGCCAGGCTTGCCGAGCGGGAGGCAAACTCTTTTAAACACCTCCAAATAAAGCATTTATTGATGAACCGCGCGACCGCAAGCGGCTGCGCGAGCCAGGCTGTGATGGGCTGGTCTGCTGGGTGGAGTTCTGATGAGACGGAAGTCCAAATGTGGAAAATGGCGGCGCCCGTGGAGTGAGGAGGGGTGGCCTGGCTTGTTGTGAGGCTCTGCCGAGGTGGTGGGCCAGGGCTAGAACCCGCCATGCCTCCCGACTGCCTCATGAACGGCTGTGCACAGGGAGAGCAAGGAACAGCTCTGCCCCCATGTGTGAGAATCTCTGGACTCTCACACATCAATTGTTAAGAATCAAATACCCAGCAAAGAAACAGAATCAAAAAGCATGATTTGGGGGCTGTAGCGATAGTACAGTGGGCCGGCATTTGCCTTGCAAGTGGCCAACCCTGGTTAGATCCCAGGCATCCCATATGGTCCCCTGAGCACCGCCAGGAGCAGTTCCTCAGTGCAGAGCAAGGAGTGAGCCCTGTGCATTGCCAGGTATGACCCAAGAAAGCAAAAAAAGTAAAAGCATGACTTTCAACCACTATATTTGCAACATTTTCTTAGTGATATCCCAAGGAAAAACTAAGAATTATTGTTTACTCATATTCATACTGCACAGCCCTGAAGCAGATTATTGGATTTTTTTATTTCTTAAGAAGTGCATCTATAAACTTGCATTCATACAGAAATTGATAAAGAATATTATTTACAAATGCATAGTAAAGGTACCTGATTTTTTACTCAAGCATACTTTTTACTGCTCTTATAAAAGGGGATTCTAAACATCATAAACATGATTAAAATGAAGCATAATAAGCTTTCCTTAGATAAATAAAACTGGCATTTAGAAAACAGCAACAAATTACTAATTTCATGGCCAATATTATGTTAAATAATTAATAAATTTCCTATAACAGAATTACTTACAACTTTTACTTAACTAAAACATTTATATGTAACACTTTATATCTTAAACATATGTCAGGTAGAACACATATGGAATGTCTGATTTGCTAGAATTAGAAGTAGGTTACAAAATTTCCTTATATCTTTATGCAGTCATACAAACTTACAAGTTCTTCAAAAAAACCTAATTAAGATAATCATACTCAGGTCATCCCAGAGCTACATTAGGAGTGATACCTGAGAACACAGCTAGAGGTAAGGCATGAACACTGCCGGATATAGCCCAAAAACAATGCACCCCAAAAAACACAATGAGAGTTTAGCACAATTATCATTTTTATCTCTCTTTATAGTAATGTCTAATCACTAAGTAATTCTATTTTTATAGTAATAAGAAACTATATAGGGTCCAGAGAAGGAATATACAGGTAAGTTGTTTCTCTTGAACATGGAAGACCCTGGTTTGATCCCCAGCATCCATATGGTTCCCCAAGCGCCACGAAGAGTAATTCCTGAGTTCACCAAGAGTATCTTGAGCATCGCTGAGCATGGCCAAAAAAATAATTTTTTTAAAACTATATAATGTTAAACTCGGTGTCATCACTGAAAAAAAATTAAGGCAGTATGTAAAAGTTTTCTGATCTTCTGTCAAGGGAATTTCTTAAAACTTGGGGAAATTTATCACAAAACATACTTTAACATACAGAAACATATCTATATCCACACATAAGAACATGTTAAAGTACAAAATTACATCTATATTATACATATATACCCACTTTATTCACAGACAGCTTTTGAAGAAAAAAGCAACACAATAAATAGATTCTGTTTCTGCACTATTCTCCTTTGGACAGAGAAAATCTATGAGGATATTTATTATTAACAATCTTCAACTGTCAAAGAAGCAAGAATAATCTCCCCAATCACGAAAAACATTGAGTCACTGGGGCCCTGTGAGCCAGGGATCTCAAAGCACTTATTATAAGAGGCAAAAAGTGACAGGACTTCCTCCATCCCCACAAAAACAAAATGTCTCTAAGGGAAGATCAGTAGCAATAGTTCATTCTTGTTGCTCACTGCACACTACTGCTTTGAAAGTAACCATCACTGAGACTACACGCTCTTCTTCTTGTCCACACATCAAACTTTATTAACTTAATACATACACACATGCACACACACACAGAGACACAACACTCATACACACTTTCTTCAAGAATCTAATATCAACTTATGTGTGTCATCACGTTTCCTGTACTTATTGTTGTATTTTTCCAGAAAACATCAATAACATTTAAACCAAAGACAGCTCAACTTAAAGTCAGCAGATAATATTCAACTAAAAAGCCTGCTTAACGGCTGGGGAAGCTGGAACTCGGCTCGCCCGAGCCCAGCTGACTATGGGGCCCCGGGAGGACAGATGGATTTTGGGAGTGGGCCCATCACCTATGGGAGGTCCCGGAAGCAGCCGGATGAGACTCGCCCACCACACTAGCCACCATTTTCGCTGGCTGTCCAGATGCTGGGAAACTGCCTCATGACCAGATTAACAGAGCAAAACCAGTTTGAGCCCAGGTAGGCGGACCCAGAAGCGGGAATCACTGGGAATTCATCAGGTGGAGTCAGGGGTCGGCCATTCCCCCTCCATTTTGTCGAGCCTAGTGGCCCCGCCCAGGAGCTGCCCTGGGACCACCAGCCATAGCATGAAGAGCTTCACAAGCGGCTGGGGAAGCTGGAACTCGGCTCGCCCGAGCCCAGCTGACTATGGGGCCCCCGGGAGGACAGATGGGTTTTGGGAGTAGGCCCATCACCTCTGGGAGGTCCCGGAAGCAGCCGGATGAGACTTCGCCCACCACACTAGCCACCATTTTCGCTGTCTGGATGCTGGGAAACTGCCTCACGACCAGATTAACAGAGCAAAACCAGTTCGAGCCACGGTCCATTAAAATAGTGGAAAAGTGGAAACAGCAATGTCTTTTAATTCACTGCATTCCACGATGTGCAGGGAGGTTTGGCGGGAGGGAGAGATAAAGAGGAGAGAGATGACATGCAGAACCCGCCAAGTGGTTGGGGTGTGGGGGGGGAGGGAGGTGGGGACATTGGTGATGGGAGATTGGTTTGGGTGGAGGGATGGGTGTTGAAGCACTGTAGAACCAAAACTCTGCATGAGTATCTTTCAATTGTATTTTTAAAATGGTATGTAATAAAATTTGGGGGGGAATAAAAAGGCTGCTTAAGAAAATACATCAAGGGAAATGGTGATGGAAGATTAAAAGTCACCATTGAATATACACAAAGAGACTTAAGTTTTGATAAACTCTAAATATCTGCAGGGCTAGCCACAATGTGTAAAAGAAGAGGGAGAGAGAGGCAGAGAGAAATAGAGAGATAGAAAGAGAAAGAGAGGAAACTGGGGTACCTGCTACTGAGGCATCCTGGGGGGGGGGGAGGGGGTGGGGTACATTGGTGGTGGGAATGGGGCACTGGTGGAGGGATGGGTGCTGGAATACTGTATTACCAAGAACCAATTATGAACACCTTTGTAACTGTATGTCTCACGGTAGTTTAATAAAAAATTAAAGAAAAAGAAAATACATCAAGCTGTGAGCATGGTGTGGTAAGCACTGTATCCCCAAACTAGACACAGTCTTGTAAATCAATGTTATCCCAATAAAAACAAAATAAATGCAAGCATATAAACAAAACATGAGAACCATCAATCCAGCTTGGAAAAAAAACCTTGACAAATCAGCCATTTTATTGCTCTCATGTACTGGAATATTCTAGTTGGCTTAAGCACAAAGCCGATTTATATATTTATTTGTCTTCAAGTGACCTCTGAGATATGGATGAGTTAGAGGTTGAGAACATACTGGAACTGGGGACTAAATAGTCCCATGGAAGCCTGGTACTCCTTCCCTTTGATACTTAACTCTGTCTATCATTTATTTATTCATTAGTGGTCACACTAGTAGTGCTTACCCCAGTTCATGGATTACTCCTAGTAGTGTTCAGGAACCATATTTGGTGCCAGGGTTCAAAGAAAAGTAGGGCATGTGCAAGTCCTTAACTACTATGCTCTCTCAAGCCCTCTGTTTCTCATCTTTACATTCCAGTGAAGCTGTTATCTCAGTTTTCCAAGTTGCAAAGCAGAAAGGGAATGGTGAAAATCACTCAGAACAAATAATAAATTCCCAGACACAGGAGCTTAACTTGGAATAATGGAAGTCCAATTCTTATGCATTCACTGCTCAAAAGTTGTAATATCCCACAATGGCTTGTCTCACTGTCCCCATGAGGATAGGAAGTTAGAATTGCCAAGAAGAACACTGGACAAAATTAGAGAAATAAGTCACCACAAATTAAGTGCAAATTTTATTATGTCCAGCCAAAGATTTTCATTTGAATATACAAACAAGCTCTCATTTAGTCAAGTCTTAACTCTCCCTTGGAATGGCTATGAATCTCAACTTCCCAATTCCTCCAAGACAAATGGAACACATAAATTAGAGAAATTAAGATCGCCAGGCAAGAAAATGTAAAGCTTCTAAGGTTTTAATTCAAATATGAGCTTCTGTGTGTATTCCATAGTCTAAGGAAAAGTTACAAAATATCCACTTTAATTAATAGATAACTGAAACTACTGCTGAAATTTTAAAACATGAAATACAGAATACAGAACAGAATTTCCTCCTAATCAAACTAGCATATAACCAACACACTCAACTTAGGAATAGAAATGATAAATCATGGTTATCCAGAAAGTACTAGATCTTACTTTTACATAAACAATACATCAGTACCTTCAAAATTCAGGTATCTGGATAATATATCACTTTGGGGGGGCAGAGGAAATCATATGATATTGTACAATGCTGATCTTGGCAGCTTGGTTATATGATATAACCCATCAGTGATATTATACAATCTCTAAATTAAATTAAATTTATTACTTTTTTCATCAAAACCGGCTTTTCTAAAAAAGAAACACAATTCTACTACTCATCAAGTCAAAAGGAATTTTTTCAAGGAAGTAGGGAGTAGCCTTTGACAGCGGAGATTTGTCTCCATTACAAAACCTGCTACATAATTCAGCAGTCTGGCTGAATATCTCTCCTGATGAAGCACTGCATCTGTATTCAATTCTAGATGCAGTGATTCAGCACCTCTATGTGGGTTCTACCCAAAGAAAACAAACCAATCACATCCTTCTGCCCCTTCAAGCATCTGTATCCACTTGAAATTTAAATCTATTGAAGAAAAGAAAACACCTTGGCTCATGGACTCCAACTTTCCTACTCACCACAGAGCTAAACTCTTCCAAACTTCACAAGCACTGCCACATCCTTATTTTCTTCCTCCACAACCTCCCTTCTCCAAAATGGAAGAGTGCCTCCTACTCTTGCCAGGAGCTGTCTTTACTTTCTGCCTCTCTCTACAAGTACATGCTCTTCCTTCTAGCTCCTGATTGGCTCTGATCTATCCCTAAGTTAGATAGATCTAACTTAGGGTAGATCTATAGGGAGAATTACGTTTTATCTATAAGAAAAATCTCCTTGGGCTCTGGCAAGACACCTCAAATTGATTATCATCTAAAATCCAAGCTGTCCTGCCCATCCTTCTGAATGCTCCCTCCATCAGAAAGGAGAAGTATTTTCTTTCTCTTGAGAAGGTAGTTCCACCATCATCAATCCTCAGGACCCAAATCAGAATAGTCAGCCTCGATTCCCCTAATTTTACTGATCCTTCATGTATAATTAGTCACCAAACCCTATCAACTTATCTGAGATCTATCAGAAGTTTATATACTTCACTCCATCCCAACAGCCATTATCATAACCCATATGGCTGGCGTTCGCCACTCAAACTGCTATCACAACATGCTGGAAGTGTCTCCATGCCTCTAGTCTTGCCAACTCTCACTTCTTCTCCATACTGCTACCATAGTGATGTCCAAAGGTGTAAATCTATTCATGTTGCTCTCCTGAATTAAACTGTGTGACTATATTTCATTGCTCTTAAAAAAGAAAGACAACATTTAGCAACAGTGGTTCTCAACCAGGAGAAAATTTACTCTACTAACCCCAAGAAATATTTGATAATGACTAGAGACATTTGATTGTCATAACTGAAATGGGGGGAAAGTGGGTTTATTTCTGTCATCCAGAATAAAGACCAGGGGTTCTCCTCTTAACATCCTATAATATAAAAGATAGACTCTCTCTCCCAGTACCCAACTCCAAATCAACAGAGTTCTCCAGCTCTAAAATACAATAAGGACAAAATTTAGAGGTTAAAAAAGCTAATCTCAATGAGTTAAATTAATTTGTCATGTTTTCCTTCTCCTTGAGTTCTTCCTGCCTATGGCTTAGAATGCTTTCATAAGTACATATAATAGTATTATATATATATATATATATATATATATATGCAATCACTGTCACTGTATCACTGTCTTCCCGTTCATCTTCGATTTGCTTCGAGCAGGCACCAGTAACATCTCCATATGACCTGTCTCATTAAAGTAGAGCCCAAGGGAACCTGCTTGCTCCAGGAACATAAAGAGCCTCAAACCATTCCATCAGGTCATGGGAATGAGGTCTATAATTGTCACTGGTATCTGGCATATCAAATACGACACGGGTAGCTTGCCAGGCTCTGCCGTGTGGGTAGCATACTCTTGTAGTCATCTCAAAATCCAGCATTTATTGATGAACTGTGAGGCTGCAAGTGGCCGGCGCGAGCCGGGCTGTGATGCTGTGAATCAAATCTGGGTTCAAAGAAGACATACAGAGGGAAATAAGTCTGTGAAAAAATGTTCTGCATTAGCTCTTATCAGGGAATTGTAAATGAAAACATCAATAGATATTACATCATACCAATAAAACTGGTACATATACAAAAAAAATCAGTATTGGAGTGGAAGAGGAGCAAAATAAACTCTCATCCACTACTGGTGGGAAAATCAACTTATTCAGCCACTTTGGAAAACAATATGGGTACATCTCAAAAAAACTAGGAATTAAGTCTTTGTACGATTCAGCAATCAACTTCTTGATACTAACCCCCCAAGGGCCCAAAAACTATTCAGAAAAGACAGTTGGAGTCCCCTGTTCATTGCACCACTATTCACAACAGTCAAGATTTAGATTGAAACTTCCCAAGTGCTAAAAAAAAGATACTTGATAAAGAAATGAAGGCATATAAGTACAATGGAATACTCTTGGCTATAAGAAGAAACAAAAACATACAATTTGCTACTACATGGATGTATCTGGAGAGTATCTTGTTGATGAAGTTAGAAGGAAATGGACAGATAGAACAATCTCTCTGTGTGATGCAAAAAATTTATAAAGGACCAACAAATGACCAAAGCCAACAGACACCAAGAACTCGTCCTCAGAACCACAGTGGGTATAGGGGTGGACATTAAGAACATGGTGGAAGGTTGAAGGGAAGCAGACCCTGTTGGAGGAGTATAGTGTTGGAATATTGTTCTCATTATTTTTTCAAATACACTAATAGTATTAAAAATCATAGTGCCTCAAAAATTTTAAATAATGGTACTTATTTATTTATTTTGCAGTTCCAGTAATGTATTAAAAATCAATAATTTTAATCACTCCTTTGTTTATATGTTCTGGGACGATTTTAAACAAAAACACTCATATTTAGGTCTATAATAGATAGTAAGATGATCTTTTCCAAATAAAATTTCTATTTAGAACCCTAGAAATTTATTGGTGGTGAATCATATAAATGATTCATGTAAATCACAATGGCCAAGCTAGACGATGAGGGAAGAACTGTGAAAGAAGGGTAATGCTGCTCTTCATTTCCTTTGACACATTTGGTCAGGGAGACATATACATTAATCATGAATTTTTTCAGTAGTAAATGTTGCAGCCTAATTTGCATGTCTTTCAAAATGGTGATTTATTTTCTCAAGTGTAAAAAAGTTCAAGAATGGCTTAGTTTTAATAAAAACTACTATTGGGCCCAGGAGTATAGCTTTGTGGTCACATACATTACTGGAACTGCAAAATTACATTACTGGAATATATGCAATATATGGTTTATATATATAAAAGCATTATGTATATTCAACTATACTAACGCTAACGTTAGTATAGTTGAATAACATATATAATGTTATTATGTTAGGATGAGAATGCTATTCGGGTCTCCCAGAGAGGAATTGAAAGAGCTATGCTTGGAATATCACGCCTCACTCAAGTGAGAGAAGGAATCCGGAGTTCTGACCTCCGTCGCTATTCCAGAATCAGGGACGCTGTCTCGTTTGCCAAGGCATCGAAAATCAGATGGGCTGGACATGTAATGCGATTTGGAGACAACCACTGGACTAGAGCCATTACCGACTGGATCCCACGGGATGTCAAAAGATCACGTGGCGCCCACCTACAAGATGGTCAGACTTCCTTGTCAAGACCCTGAAGGAACGGTTTGAGGCTCTTCATATTCCTGAATCAACCAGATGCCATTGGGCTACACTGGCACGTGATAGGGTCCAATGGAAATGTTACTGGTGCACCGCTCGAGCAAATCGATGAATAACAGGATTCAAGTGATCAAGTGATCAAGTGATTCAACTATAAGAAAAGATAAAATCAAGCACAATTTGCTGTCATGTGAGTGGATCTGGAGAATATGTTGAGTGAGGTTAATCAGAAAAGGAGGAACAGATAAAGAATGGTCTCTCTCATATCTGAGCTATAAGGAAATTAAAGAACAAAAATTGCAAGAAAAAGAAGCAACGAATATGAGAACAGGCCTACAGAACTGAGTTTACCATGATGGGATTTGAGGTGATAAGAGGGGCCCCCAGGAGATTCTGAGTGCAGAGCCAGGACAACCCCTGAGCCCGCCGGTTGAAACAAGAGGGCCCCAGACAATGACAGTGGGAAGTGGCATTGATGGAGGGCATAGTGTCAAAAATCTTCATACCTCTATCATTGAATACAATATCATAAATAATTTTATTTTAATTTAAATAAATTTTTTTAATAAAGGAAAAGAAAGTAGGCTGGTGAGTAAAAACTATCAACAGTGAGGTGAATTTTTATAACTCATACATCTGAATTTAATAGCAGCTAGGCACAACAAATGGAGCACATTTTTAACAGTAAAACTAATTGAGTTACTGGCTCAGGATTATTCTTCAGATAAAGTATGTACATCTATTAGCTAATACGCACACACACAGATTTCTTAGGTAAAGTGAAAGAAACCCAATGAAACAGAAAGACTACGTAAATATCACTTTCCATTCAAGAAACTCAACTAAGCATGGGCTTACTGAATAACTGAGAAAAGGCTACCAAGTGAATTTGATTCAGAGAGTCTTAAGGGTATGCCATCCAGAGGCTGGAGTCACAGTACAGTAAGCATTAAGGCCCTTGCATTGTAAGAGGCCTACTCGGGTTCAAAATTCTGCATGTCATATGGATCCTTGAGCATGCCAGGAGTGATCCTTGAGCAAAGAACTAGGGAATAAGAAATGAGCATTGACAGGTGTGGCCCCAATTTTTCCTTTTTAATAAAAAGAGTTTAGCACCTAGAATAGCATCAAAAGTCTGATTCATAAACTTGGATGTCCAGAGATAGAACTTGGGTATCAGGTTAAGCAATCAGTTTGTAAACACCATGGGTAGGAGGGGAGGTATGAGGGGAGGGTGGGGTACAACTGGAGAGGTGTGGAGGCAATGGGTGTATTCTGCTTCACTTGATCAATTGATCACTTGACATCCCGTTGTTCATCAATTTGCTCGAGCGGGCGCCAGTAACTTTTCCATTTATCCCTGTCACAAGCCAGTGTAGCCCAATGGCATCTGCTTACTTCAGGAACACAAAGAGACTCAAATCATTCATGCAGGGTCTTGACGAATAAGTCTGACCATCTTGTAGGTGGGCGGCCACGTGATCTTTTGATGTCCCATGATATCCAGTATGTAACAGCTCTAGTCCAGCAGTCATCTCCAAGTTGCATTGCGTGTCTAGCCTTTCTGATTTTGCCAGCCGTGGCAAACGAGACAGCATCCCTGACTCTGGATCATCAACAGAGGTCGGAACTACAGATTCCTTCTCTCAGTTGAGTTAGGCATGATATTCCAAGCACAGCTCTTTCGATTCCTTTTAAGGAGACTCAAATAGCATTCTCATCCTGCTTTCACAGGGCCCAAGTCTCTGAAGCATATGTTAATGCAGGGAGACTGGTGGGGTCGAAGAGATGTGCCCAGAGCCAGAGGTTATTTATCCTTTCAGCTATTTCTTCAATGCTTTTGAAGGCATTCCATGCCACTCTCTTCCTCCTGCACAGCTCAGGTTTTAGGTCGTTCATCATGTTGAGTTCTCAACCTAGGTACACATAATTGCTGCATTCAGAGATGTTTGTTCTGTTGAGAGTAAATGGGGTCTCTGGAACTAGTTCATTTTTCATGAACATAGTTTTGTTGAGATTCAGCTGTAGACCTATCTTTCCACATTGTCGGTTGAAGTCAGCCAGCAAATTTGTGTTGCTTGGCTAATGTTTGGTGTTATTAGAACAATGTCATCAGCAAAGCAGAGGTGGTGTAGTTGCTGACCGTCTATCTTCACTCCCATTCCTTCCCATTCTAATTGTTACAGGATGTTCTCCAGGGTGGCATTGAAGAGTTTTGGTTAAATGGTATCACCCTGCCGAATCTCTCTTTTGACATCAATGATCACTTCCTTGTAGAATGGTGAGATTCTGGTGGTGAATCAGTAATACAGCTCACGAAGGAACTTGATGTATTGGGTTTGAATGCCCTGTTAGGCTAGGGCTTCGATGACCGCTTTGGTCTCAATAGAATCAAAGGCTTTCTTTAAATCAACGAAATTTGAGAACAGTTACCTAATTTATCCTATCACTATCACTATCACTATCACTATCACTATCACTATCACTATCCTCCCGTTGATCATCTATTTGCTAGAGGGGGCACCAGTAATATCTCCATATGTCCTGTGCCATGCTAGTAGAGCCCAAGGGAATCTATTCGCTCCAGGAACATAAAGAGCCTCAAACCATTATATTAGGTCATGGGGATGAACTAATATAATTGTTACTGTTATTTGGCATATCAAATAAAACAGGGCAGCTTGCCAGGCTTGCCATGCAGGTGGCATACCCTTGTAGTCACCTCTAAATATAGTATTTATAGATGAACCGCGCTGAACCGCGCTGTTGCTGGGTAGAGTTTTGACGAAAAGGAAGTCCGAATGTGAGAAATGGCGGCCCAATGGAGTGTGTGGGGGGGGGAGGGGGGGTTCATCTGGCTTGTTGTGCGGTTCTGCTGGAGTGGCGGACCAGGGCTAGAACCTGCCATCCTTCCCAGGCGCCTCGTGAGTGGCTGGGCACAGGGAGAGCAAGTAGCAGCTCTGCCCCATGTCTGTAACTCTCTGGTTCAGCATACCTGGGCTGGATTGAAAAAAAAAAAAAACTGCTGCAGAGTGGAACTCGATGAGACGGGCTGTGATAGGCTGTTGCTGGGTGGAGTTCTGACGAGAGGTAAGTCCGGATGTGGAAAATGGCGGCCCGATGGAGTGGGGGGGTCATCTGGCTTGTTGTGCGGCTACGCTGGGTTGGAGGACCAGGGCTAGAATCTGCCATCCCTCCCGGGTGCCTCGTGAGCGGCTGGGCACAGGAAGAGCAAGTAGCAGCTCTTCCCCCAATTTAATGTTCAGCAGACCAGACCAGACCAGACCAGACAACAGCCACTTTCTTGTTTTGTTTTGCAGGGAGGAGGGGGAGTAAACCAGTTTTACTTAAAGAAATTTACTTGATAAATGTCAATAAGACAGAGAGGGAAAATACATGTTTATTAGAAAAGGCTGAGAGGACACATCCAGGGTTCAGATATGGCTCCAGTGTGGGGAATGAGCTTGAGTTTCTTGGTCAAACTTTCTCTTTCTTACTAAACCCACTTACTAATTTCTCTTGCATATTAATTAAGAGCTAACCCCTACCTTTTCCCCAAAACCCCTCCCCCCCACACACACACACAGAAGCTCATTTCAAGTTGCTGATCTTTTCCTTTAAATTTGCTATTGTCTGTTCATCTCGTCTCGTCTC
Source organism: Cryptotis parvus (assembly GCA_021461705.1). Lineage (NCBI taxonomy): Eukaryota > Metazoa > Chordata > Mammalia > Eulipotyphla > Soricidae > Cryptotis > Cryptotis parvus. The sequence continues at coordinate 108,802 of JAJIBD010022530.1, forward strand.
GTCTCATCTCGTCTGGTCTGGTCTGGTCTGGCTGGTATCTGGTCTGGTCTGGTCTTGTCTGGCTGGTGTCTGGTCTGGTCTGGTCTGGTCTGGCTGGTGTCTGATCTGGTCTGGTCTGGTCTGGTCTGGTCTGTTCTGTTCTGCTGAACATCAGCAGCTGAGCTCAGGGACTTACTTGGGTATCCCTCCCAGCAGTGCTCTGGGGACCATGGGTAGCAGAAATCCAAGCAGGTCTCCTGCATGTAAGGCAGCATATAAGCCCTTTGGCCCACGAATTCTTGAATTTTATACTTTAAGCAAGTGTATGCCTGTTTCTGGTTTCCTTTATGGAACTCAGCCCTAAAATAATTCCTCTATCCCAGCAGTTTTCAAAGTATAGTCAAGAGATCTGGAGGTCAGGACTCAGGAGATCCCTGAGACTCCATTAGGAGACTACAAGGTTAAGATTGTTCTGGTAATAATACTAAGGCTTTTTTTAACTGCATTTACACTGACCTAGAGATACAGAAGCAATGGTAGGTAAAACGTACTGGTGCCTTAGCATGCGTGAATGAAGGCACCACACCAGAGCAACAGTCACTAAACTATGTTCCTCATGACCCTTTCAATAAAATAGTGGTTTCAATTTAAAGTGTATTCAATAAGGGAGCAGTAAGATTTATTAATTCTCTTCATCTGTGAGTAAATAGTAAAATGTTTAACTCACTTTAAAGTTCTATCATTTTAATAATTGGAAAAATGCATATAGCACTTTGTGTATGTGAATGTAATGGTTCCCACAAGGAAATGTTCTTATGTAATTGTCTAAGGCAAAATTTTAACCAGTTTCATTCTTCATTTAACAATTTTTACTAGGTATGAGCATAGGGGACTTAGTAAAATATTTCCGTAATAAAAACATGGGTCCTTGGCAGACCCCAAATTTTCTCGAAAATAAAGTTACTTTATCACTTTGGAAAAATAACTAATTGTGTCTGATGTCAGTGAGTTTAAAAATAACAACAACTAGTTTTGGGGCCAGAGTGATAGTACAGAGGGTATCGCATTTTCCTTGTAAGCAGCAGACCAAGGTTCAATCCCCAGCATCCCATATGGTCCACCAGGAGTAATTCCTGACTGTAGAGCCAGGAGTAACCCCTAAGCATCACTGGGTATGACCCAAAAAAAAAAAAGAACCTAATTTTCAAGAGAAATGGAATTTTTATAAGGTCTCCTATTGTGACAGCTTCATGGAACTTAAAGGTTTTTCTGATGTGATGGTGATTGATTTGGCTGTTGCAGAGTGAAATGAGTCAACATTTGAAAAAAATCTTCATTAACTCAAACAAAATTTCTAGTGACCAACAAAAAAGGATGTTACAGCCATGACTGAATAAAAACATGTTAAGTTAAAGGAGAGCTAGACCAATGGATTTTGGCATAACAGAATGTGAAAGGTTTGATGATAGTTTCAGATTTCACATTACAACTAATTCTTAAGAAACTGCCACTTGTGGTTTAGCTGTCGCAACGATGTTGAAAGTCTACAATTATCTAAAAGGCTATTCAAATACTCCTCCATTTTCCAACTATGTACTTGTGTAAGGCTGAATTTTCTTCATCTACTTCAACCAATGCAGCATACTGTAACAGACTAAATTCAGAATCAGACACAAGAATCCAGCTGTCTTCTATTTTAGCAGAGAGATGGGGGGGTGGGGATATTGAAATGTTACCATTCTTTTTTAATATAGTAATTTTCATTCATATATTTTATTTGTTCTAACATAAGGAATTTATTACTACAACTTTTAATTGAATTTATAATATTTGAAACCATTCAAGAATTTCCACTATTAATACATCAATAGATAGAGCACCCATAAGCAAAAGCTTTCAGAAGTTTCCAACATGTTGCAAGGTGTAAACAGGTCCTAAGTCTTCAGTTTTGATAAGTGTTGTATGAGGCTATGAAATTTTCTTCTTCACACAGGATTCCCTAAAATTCTACTCTATGTCTCAGATTATACTCTCCAAGGGTTTACATCCAAACAATTCAACCATGTTTTTATATAGTCATGCACTGCACATGGATTATCATTTATGTCTTCATACCTTTGAAAAGCCCAGTTCGAGTGCATAAGATTTGTTACAGGGACTGAACTGATTCCCTGTGAGCACAACCTTAAGAAAGTACCCTTGCTTTAAGCCTCAGTGTCCTCATTTGTAAAACAAATGCCTGCTTCTTCAGGTCTATTAGGAGTAAGAGTTCCCTTAAAATGATATGCTGAAGCCCAGAATCCAGGGTGACTGTAATGATAATTAAATGTTAACTTTAAGAGTTAAATGAGATGATAAAGGCAAGACCCTGTTCTGATGGGATTAGGTTCCTTGTAAGAAAACTCCGGTTTTCCTCTCACCATATCATGTGAGGGCACAAAGAGATGGTGACTGTCTACAAGTCAGGAAGAAAACTTTAACCAGAAATCAAATCAGAAGTGGAAGAGATGGCTCAACAGGCTGGAGTGCACACGATGCATGCAAGAAGCCTCAGCCTGATCCAGAGCACCACGAGGAGAACCACGCAGGAGTCACCCCCAATCACTCTGGTAGGAATCACCCATGAGCACACTGAATGTGTCCTCCCTTACACCAAAAGAGGGAAGAAAACAAATCAAATCTTAATCTTGAACTTCTATCCTCTAGATTGGTAAGAAAATGCATTTCTGTGTTTAAACCACCTGATCTATGATACACTGTTTATGAGGTCTTAGCAGGAATAAACTAAGTGACAAAAAAAGGGTAAAATCTTTGCTTCCTGGTGCATAGTAAGTGTAATAAATATTCTCTGAGCTCATTATTATTCATTATTATTCATTCATTATTATTTACTTAAAAGGTATTTACTTATCACCTACTACAATTACAAGACTCCTCTCATGGAGCTTTACAGTCTATGAGAAGTGGGGAAGTGGCAATAGAGAGGCAATGTTTAAACAAGTATTTAAAACACACATATTATTATAGTGTATAAAATGATGTGGAGGGGGTCGAGGGTGTTAGGAAAAATGTAAAAAGGAAGACTTAATGTAGACTGGAAGGAAATGGACACTGAGAAAGCAACTGTTGAGAAAATGGTGTTTATGCTTTCACCAGAGGATGGAAAGTCTTCCATGCATAGAATCCTAACGAAAGGGGCCTTGTTGGCTCTGTGGTCTCTGAATGAAATTGAAAATGTGCTGTTTTCATTATTAGATTCTTTCCTTATAATTTAAGCTATACACAAAAGCATAATGTCTTATTTCTTGATTTTATATGATACCCTAAATGTAATGTTTATTCTAGCTTTTATTTGAATGTCCTGAGTTTAATGTTTGTAGAGAATTACTAAGAGAAGTAGAATTACCTTCTGGGGAATTGGAAAAAATAACCTTTACAGGGAAAAGAAAAAGCCAAAGATAAAAGAATCAATAAACAAAAGCCCCCAGTTTCTCACTTCACCTTCCTAATGTTACAATCAGAAAGAATTTAATTCAAAAGGTCAAACTCTTTAAAAGAGTAAAGACGAGAAGGTGAGAAGAAGGGCACTCGGGAGTCTATGAAAATAGATTCTGGTCTCACTGTTAAGTGATTTTTCCCGATCAAAGAGTAAAAGCAGTGAAAAGATTTGAAAAATGATCCATAGTGTTAAGAAGCACAGAGCTGCAAATATTCCAGTTAAGACAGTCTATTTTAACCCTAGCCTGAAAAACAAAACATCCTCTTGCCAAAACATAGAGTCTGGCAAAAAGTTACAAACAGAGGCACAGGAAAGAGTTAAGAGTCCCTGTGGAGACAGACACTCCAACAGCCCTCTTCATGGGACAGACACTCCAACAGCCGTCCTGTGGGGAGAGACACTCCAACAGCCCTCCTCATGAGACAGTCACTCCAATAGCCCTCCTCAGGGGTCAGACACTCCAACAGCCCCTCCTCATGAGACAGTCACTCCAATAGCCCTCCCTCAGGGGACAGACACTCCAACAGCCCCCTCCTCAGGGGACAGACACTCCAACAGCCCTCCCTCGGGGACAGACACTCCAACAGCCCTCCTCAGGGGACAGACACTCCAACAGCCCTCCTCAGGGGACAGACACTCCAACGGTGCTCCTCGTGGGACAGACACTCCAACAGCCCTCCTCGTGGGACAGACTCTCCAACAAACCTCCTCATGGGACAGACATTCCAACAGCCCTCCTCAGGGGACAGACACTCCAACAGTCATCCTCATGGGGAGAGACACTCCAACAGTCCTTCTCAGGGGAAAGACACTCCAACAGCCCTCCTCAGGGGTCAGACACTCCAACAGCCCTCCTCATGGGGACAGACACTCCAATAGCCCTCCTCAGGGGTCAGACACTCCAACAGCCCTCCTCATGGGGACAGACACTCCAACAGCCCTCCTCATGAGACAGTCACTCCAACAGCCCTCTTCATGAGACAGTCACTCCAATAGCTCTCCTCAGGGGACAGACACTCCAACAGCCCTCCTCAGGGGACAGACACTCCAACAGTCCCTCCTCATGGGGACAGACACTCCAACAGTCCTCCTCATGGGGACAGACACTCCAACAGTCCTCCTCAAGGGGACATACACTCTAACAGCCCTCCTCAGGGGGACAGACACTCCAACAGCCCTCCTCAGGGGACAGATACTCCAACAGTCATCCTCATGGGGACAGACACTCCACCAGCCCTCCCTCAGGGGGACAGACACTCCAATATCCCTCCTCATGGGGACAGACACTCCAATAGCCCCTCCTCAGGGGTCAGACACTCCAACAGCCCTCCTCATGGGGACAGACACTCCAACAACCCTCCTCATGGAGACAGTCACTCCAACAGCCCTCCTCATGGGGACAGACACTCCACCAGCCCTCCTCAGGGGACAGACACTCCAACAGCCCTCCTCAGGGGTCAGATACTCCAACAGCCCTCCTCATGGGGACAGACACTCCAACAGTCCTCCCACATGGGGACAGACACTCCAACAGCCCTCCTCAGGGGGAGAGACACTCCAATAGCCCTCCTCATGGGACAGACACTCCAACAGTCATCCTCGAGGGACAGACACTCCAACAGTACTCTTCATGAGTACAGACACTCCAACAACCCTCTTCATGGGACAGTCACTCCAACAGCCCTACTCATGGGACAGACACTCCAACAGTCCTCGTGGGACAGACACTCCAACAGCCCACCTCTTGGGACAGAGACTCCAACAGCCCTCCTGTGGGGACAGACACTCCAACAGACCTCCTCATAGGGATAGATACCCCAACAACCCTCCTCATGGCACAGACACCCCAACAGCCCTCCTAAGGGGAAAGACACTCCAACAGCCTCCTTGTGGGGACAGACACTCCAACAGACCTCCTTATGGGACAGACACTCCAACAGCCCTCCTCAGGGGACAGATACTCTAACAGCCCTCCTCATGGGGACAGACACTCCAACAGCCCTCCTCATGGGGACAGACACTCCAACATCCCTCCTCTGGGACCGTGTCCAGAAAATAAAATGTCTGGACATGGTGTGACATTTAACCATGGTGTGGTTAAAATGTTTGGACAAGTGTGTGTCTGTCTTTAACTTTCCATTTTTGCTTTTTTTTCCCCTTTGCTTTGGGGTCACACCCAGCAGAGTTTAGGGGATACTCCCCAAGCTCCCTGCTCAGTGCTCAGGTCATTCCTGGTGGTCCTGGGCAAGGACTACATTCTACTGAGGACTGAACCCTGGGTTTTTGAATCCAAAGTATGTGCACCAGTCATTGAGCTATTCTTCCCTGTCCCTCCACACTCTTACAAGAGCAGGTCTCCACAAATCCCACCTCAAGTCAAGTAGAGCCTAAGTTCTTGATAACAGTAGAGAGGCATGTGGAAGAAACCTCCAGCTGGAAACAGTGGAACATGTTACTAATCTCAATTTAGTGGGGAATTTGTCACAGTCTCTGTGTCTCTGGGTGGAATTTGTCACATGTCTATCTGCAAAATTCCACATCTCTGACATAGAAGAGTCTGAAGAAAACTGTTCCCATAGGAATATATTTTGATTTTCTATGCAATATAGACATAGACCATACAAAATTTGACCAGTAGTATAGTAGTTAATTCTTTAATTATGTAGCTTAGCACTGGAATTTAATATACATAGATCCAGGATAACATTTTCCATAACAGAGATTTAGAAAGAGCATGACCTGTCTAAACTAGCAGCCAAAGCAAGCTTTAACTCTGGTCTAACCTTATTCACAAGCTTTGTTTTCCCCTTAATGAACTCCTCTCCACCATGAATGAATGCAAGCCACCTTATTTCTTTTTTTTCCACTTTTTCACTTATCCAACTTACCTTTTCTCTCATCATCAACATACCAGATAATTTATTTTATCTTCCACCCTATCTGCCTTCCCTTCCATCTCAAAAAGAACAAGTGTCATTCATGTGTTTGAATCCAATATTCCACCTGCACCAGCATGTCAGTCCCTCAAGCTCCCGAAAACCCCAAGTACACCCCTCCTCTTTCTTCCTGTTCCCAAAGGTCTCGTCTATAGGCATATGTATGCTGGAGAGTTGCGTAAATCCCTATCCCTCAATAAAACTCCATGAACACATTCTCCACATCCAACCAGAATTTTACCCATACCCACTTTACTTCCTTGTGGATATTTTTAGGTGTTTAGTAGGAAAGTGTGATTTTTTTTCACTGTTGATAACAAAGATTCATGCATACAAAGGTCCAACAATATACCCACCACATCAGCATGTCCACTTCCCCAACCAATGTCCCAAGGTTCCCTTCTACCCATCTCATCTTTGCTAAGTTCCATTCTGTAGGCCACCTCTTGGATTCTATTGTCTTTGGGCATGTATTATTCACTATCACTATCTTCCCGTTAATCATCTATTTGCTAGAGCGGGCACCAGTAATATGTCCATATGTCCCGTCTCATGCTAGTAGAACCCAAAGGCATCCGCCTGCTCCTGGAACATAAAGAGCCTCAAACAATTATATTAGGTCACAGTAATGAACTAATATAAATGTTACTGGTATTTGGCATATCAAATACTACACGAGCAGCTTGCCAGGCTTGCTGTACGGGTGGCATACTGTTGTAGTCACCTCTAAATAAAGCACTTATAGCAGCTGCGCGAGCCGGGCTGTGATACTATGGTCTGCTGGGTGGAGTTGTGACAAGAGGGAAGTCCGGATGTGGAAAATGGCGGGCCCCATGGAGTGGGGGGAGGGTGGTCTGGCTTGTTGTGAGGCTCAGCTGGGGTGGCAGGCCAGGGCTAGAACCCGCCATGCCTCTCGGGCGCCTCCCGAGCAGCTGGGCACAGGGAGAGCAAGTAGCAGCTCTGCCCCATGTCTGAGAGTCTCTGGTTCCAGCATACCTGGGCCGGATTGAAAAAAAACTGCTGCAGGGTAGCTGTTGATGATCCGGGCTTTGATAGTCTGGTCTTCTGGGTGGAGTTGTGACAAGAGGGAAGTCCGGATGTGGAAAATGGCGGGCCCCATGGAGTGGGGGAGGGTGGTCTGGCTTTTTGTGAGGCTCAGCTGGGGTGGCAGGCCAGGGCTAGAACCCGCCACACCTCCCGGCGCCTCACGAGCAGCTGGGCACAGGGAGAGCAAGTAGCAGCTTGTGGTAATAATAATGTATTATTACCACACTATATTTCTTTATATCCTACAAATAAGAGAGATCACTCTTTATCTGTTCCTTTCCTTCTGACTAACTTCACATGATACATTCTAGTCAGTATTGTACAATGTAGAGCAAACTGAATGATTTCATCCTTTCTTATAGCTATATATATATATATATATATATATATATATATATATACACCACTGTGTACACATAATAAAATTTCTTTATCCATTAATCTGTTCTTGAACACTTAAGAATAGTGCTTTAACAAACACAGGAGCTCAAATTTCCTACTGATATTGTTGTGTTTGCTGGGCCCTGGGGTAGATGACAGGTAGAATTCCTGGGTCATATGGAGACTTAATTCTCAGTTTTTTGAGTAATATCCATACTGTTTTCCAAAAAGGCTGAATAAGCTGACACTCCTACCAACAGTCAATGAATTTGTATAGCTCAACAATAATAACAAAAACAAGCAACCCATCAAAAACTGGGGAGGAGATGAACAAACACTTCTTTAAAGAAAATATATAGGGGCTGGAGCGATAGCCCAGCGGGTAGGGCGTTTGCCTTGCACGTGGCCGGCCCATGCCGGCCCGGGTTCGATCCCCGGCATCCCATATGGTCCCCGAGCACCGCCAGGAGTGATTCCTGAGTGCAGAGCCAGGAGTAACCCCTGAGCATTGCAGGGTGTGACCCAAAAAGCTAAAAAAAAATAATAATAAAGAAAATATATAGATGGCTAATAATTATATGAAAAATGCTCTGATCACTGATCACCTGGGAAATGCAAATAAAAACCAATGAGATGTCACCTCACATACACTGGTATACATTAAAAACGAACAAAACAATCTATGTTGGCATGGATGTAGAGAAAATGATGGAGCTTCTTGACAGGGAAGTCCACCACTCGTTCATAAACTTTAATGTGCAGATAGGTCACCCATGGGAAAGAAACACATGCCGAATCTGACTTAGTCAGCCTGGGGAAGGGCCACAGGCTATGGATTTCTAACCATTTCTGGGGGTATTGATTCCACAGAAAGGCAAGCCATACTTTGTGAAGCAGTTCCTGTACTTGAATTTCATTCTGCTCTATATACTACTATAAGCAAAATTCATTTTGTTTATATGTTCTGTTTTTGCTGAAGGGGCCATACCTGAAGGGGCCACACCCAGAGGTGTACAAGGCTCTGTTCTCAGGGGGTCACTCCTAATGATGCTCAGAGGACCACTCAGGGATTAAACCAAACCTACAACATGCAAATTATGAGCTCAGCCCATTGAGTCATCTCTACAGTGTTAGAACCTATATTTACTTAAAATGAGTTTCTGGGGACTAGAAATTGTCCAATTCCATCACATGTGTCCTTTGAATAAAACCACCCTGTTTCTTGGGGGCCTCATAAAAAGGAGAATAACCCTACTTACCCTCTCTCTATCCATGAGAAGAAGAGCAAATAGCACATCAGACTGAGGTCTGAACTACATGGCTAACAAGCTTTGTCTCACACACACACTCACACACACACACACACACACAAAAATAATGAAAATCTCTATAAGCAAACAAATACAGGTTTGCCTGGCCAGCTGAAACTCAAACAGTCCTATTTGAAATATAAAATATTTCTTAGGTTGAAATAGTATAAAGAGGAGAAGGCATACCATAATTTATATAGAATAACTTTTGAGTAGATCCAGACCTACTGAAGAAATAACTTGCCAACTCATTATAAAATGAAACATAAAACTTAAAAAATTACGTAGATGTACTCAAAGTTGGATTTTTTGGGAAGGGTGTATGTGTGGGGGGCCATATCTGTGATGCTCAGGGCTAACTCCTAACTGCCCTCAGGGATAGCTCCTGGCAGGGTTCAGGGCTCCATACAGTGTAGTGGGATTGAACCTTGGTCATCATCCATGAAAGGCAGGTGCCTACCCACTGCACTATCTCTCCAAAATCTAAAATGTTATGATAAATACAGACTATACAGTCACTGCTGAAAAGGGATTGGCAGGGCAGGATATATACACACACACACTTGTGTGTGTGCACACATATATATGACCTCTTTAGCAGCTGTATATGTGTATATACATGTATATATGCATATACATATATATGTATGCACACACATATATATGGCCTCTTTAGCAGCTGTATATATACCTCGGAGGTCACACCTGACAGTGCAAGGCAGGAGATGGGGATGGGGTAATGGAAGGGCAGACACAAGGATCACACCTAGCAAAAGTGTGATCTAGGGACCTTGTGGTGCCAGGGATTCAACCAAGGTTGCAGGTTTGCAAGGCATGTACTTTAATCCCTATACTACCTCTCTGGCCCATAATTCTTAGTTGTTAATCAGCTGTGGTACTGAGCATGCACTTAACACTTTGAAAAATTTAATTTGAATAATAAATATACATGTTATTAGTAGAAAATATTAATATTTCATAATTTTTATATATGCTAGCAATAGTGATTGGGTCTCCAGGGTATATTGCCAGGAGTGGTATTGCTGGGTCAAATGGGAACTCAATATCTAGTTTTTGGAGGAATGTCCATAAGTTTTCCAAAAGAATTGAACCAGTCAGCATTCCTACGAACAGTGGATGAGAGTCCCTTTCTCCCCACATCCATGCCAGCACTGGTTGTTCTTGCTCGTGTGCCAGTTTTTGGTGGTGTGAGCTGATACCTCACACCAGTGTTTTGATTTGCATCTCCCTGATGATTAATGATGAAGAGCACCTTTTCATATGCCTTTTGATCATAGAAATTTCTTCTTTTTGGAAGTTTCTGTTAGTTTCTTCTCCCCATTTTTTGATGGGGTTGGCTGTTTTTCTTTTATAAAGTTCTACCAGTGCCTGATATATCCTAAATATTATTCCCTTATCAGATGGGCTTTGGGTAAATATTCTTTCCCAGTGTGTGGGCTGTCTCTGTATCTTGGTCACCATTTCTTTTGAGGTGCAGAAGCTTTTCAGTTTTATATAATCCCATTTGTTTATCTCTGCTTCCATTTGCTCTATCAGTGGTGTTTCATCTTTAAGATGCCTTTAGCTTCGATGTTGTAGAGTGATTTTTCTATATTTTATTCAATGCATTCCTGCCCCTCAAGGTGTTCTGCCCCTCAAGGTGTTGCAAGTGTAGCTGCGGTGCCTGGCAGTGTCAGTAGGTAGCAGACATACACCCAGTGCTCTGCCCCATGGGCCCTGGATGGTTGATGGTCTTACATAGAAAAAGACTGTGCCTCCGGGGATGAACCCATAGCTAAGGCAGAGTCTGGCAAGCTACCCATGGTGTATTCGATACCCCAAAAACAGTAACAATAATGGACCTCATTCCCAAAGAATGGAGACGTTACTGACACCCGCTTGAGAAGATCAATGAACATTGGGAAGACAAGTGATACAAGTGATACAAGTGATATATGTATATATGAACATATGTATATATACATATATATGTATACACATATATGTGTATATATGTGTGTATATATGTGTGTATATATACATAGATATATAGATACAGGAGTTATCTCTAAGCAGGAATGCATGCCTTTCTTGTGCAAAACCCAAGTTATATCCCTGCAGTTCAGAGACTCCTCTGCACCTCTGAGGTGGCCTTGGTGAACCCTGGCAGTACTAGGCCAGAGTAGCACTGCATTTCTGGGCCAAATGCTGGTTGTCAGGTCCAAAGAGCTGAACAGACTATTGTTGAGAGTGGGTATAATTCTCACTCCTCCTGGGTGCCATCCTGGCATCTCAACAACAATAACAACAACAACAACTAATAATAATAATAATAACAATAATAATAATAGAATTTCAAACTCTAGATATTTTATTTTTGGACATACTTTGTGGGAGTTTGATCTATGATTAGCAATTCAATTAATAATAAAGCATAGTCTGTATGCTCAGTCTGTATTTGATTTTGACCTATGATTAGTAATTTATTTCTTATGAGGGAATACCTAATAGAAAGAATCCCTTTTCTAATTACAATGACCAATATGAGCCTCAGTTCATCCATTATTGACTCCACAGTCCATTGGTCTGTCCCTTTACCCTAGATTACAGAAGGAAGTACAAAAAACCACAGGTGACTTCATACAGGAACACAAATGAAGCAGGAAAGTGCTACAGCAACCATGATGGATCTCGGGTTTCTAAATGCTATAAAGTTACAGCAGGATGGCTATAGGAGCATACAGCCTAGCAGAGTCTTTCCTATTCTTCCTCAGGGAAGTGGGTTACAGGTAAACCTTCTTGGCCCCAAGCAACTCTTCTAGAAAGACTGGCTCTAGACATGCTGTGGCCTGGAAGCTAGTACCTGTGCATTCTGAATGATTAAAATATCAAGTAAGTGGAAGATTGATTTCCACACACAACAATCCCTTTGTAAATCTCATAATTCTAACATGACATAACCAACTCCTTCCTACTCCTAATGCACCATAACAAATACCTTGCAAAATGCATCAGATTATATCAGGATCTATTGGTATTTACTCATAGACTAATTATTACTAATTATTTAATGTCAATCTAATCATAAACTACAAATTCTCCAACAGTTAGGTCTTAAAGCAAAGGAAGGAGGGAAGGAAGGGCAAAAGGGAGGGAGGAGAGAAAAGGAAGGGAGAAGGAAGGATCCACAGATATAGATCTTTAAATCAAACATTCAGAGGAAGCTGACAGACGTGTAGACTTGAGGCGACTCCTGGGATGGACCAACAGCTAGAAATTAACTACATTTGCCTTGCAGAACTTCTAGGAATAGATTTCTAACAGGACTTCTAGCAACTGTTCTGTGAGCAAAGGCTGTGTCGGGGCAGGGCTGTGGGGAGGACACCAAAGCGTGAGAAAGCCTTCAATCGGCAGAGTGCAGATGTCTGAACAGTGGTCAGCCTGTCAATGCCCGTAACACTGAGTGGCTACTCCTAGCCTTCCATCAGGAGTCCACAGTCTTCCTAAGAACGCCAGAGCACATATGTATCTGCTGCCTTTTACAGTAAGAATGGTTGCAAGTCAGTAGTTCACACCAAAACTTCTTAAACTTATTTCACATATGACCTCTATCTGTGAAATTTCCATACAACTTATATGCAAGTATATAAAGCAGTATATACTTTATATGTAAGCATATAAAGTATCACTTGATCACTTGATATCCCTTTATTTATCGATTTGCTCTAGCAGGCACCAGTAATATTTCCATTTGACCCTATCACGTGCCAGTGTAGCCCAATGGAATCACTGTATACAAAGTATACACAGCAGATATTTACTAATAAAGTCTTAAAACTTTACTTATCTATAAACATTTATGATCTTGATGTATACATTTACCAAAACTCAATACCACCAAATTCCCCAAGACCATCTACCAATGTTGGATGACAGGCTTAGTTAGCTTTGGAACTTTGCTATTTTATCCACTCACAGCTTAATCTACTGACATGTCCTTACAGACATCTCATTCTAATGAGATCTCTCTTCTAAACACTGATAGAGAGTGCGGCAGTTACAGAAGTCACCTTGACGTCTGAATAACTTCTGACTTATTATACATCTACTAAAACTTCTATGCTATCTAGATTGGGCACAGCTCCTCTTTATACCTACTACACCCAGCTTGTGGGACAGTTAGAATTTATCAGGAGACTGTGACCCTGGCTATGTTAAGACTATCTTTAAGATTATATGAAGGATCATACTAGTTTGCCCTCACACAGGTGAGTGTGACCCTTTCAGTATAGGAGAACAAGATACTCAGAATCACCCTAGTGCAGATAATAAATAAGTAGGACCTTGTGGGTACCATCTAGATTACATGAAGCCCATGAAATTAAGATGTATTACTTTATATTAGCCCCCTTCTCTCTCTCCAGTGTTTTACATAAGAGATAATCTCAGAAGAAGGGATTAGTCCTTGGTGTAATCCTTTGTTTATACCTATAATAGGGTGTGGCACCACCCTTCTACAAGCTGTTTAGGATTCCTTGTTGACAGGACACCTATCAACAGTAGGATTACTTTGGTGTATATAAGGGGACTGACTTGAGGCCCCTTTTCTTTTTCCCCTTCTTTTGGGTAGGACTCCTCTCAGGTGAGATCCTCTCCAATTGGTGGGAAACTTGGGCTCTCTTGTATGGTCTAAGTTCTGACCAGAGCTAGAGTTCTTTCATTATATTGGATTGCAGTAATATAGCTTTTGTACTATTAAAAGTCTTTTTGGAACTGCACCGACTCATGAGTTTTCACCCGTTCCCGGGCGGCCTCGGAGGTAAAAGAGAACTTCTGTCTGGATACTGTCGGGGACCCCAGCAGCTCCCTGACACACCAATGTCCTGATATTAATTCTAGTTCCCCTCATTGTCCTCCCCACCTAGTTTTATTGTCTAGTAATATCAGCTTATATGTACCACAATTTTTTTTTGGTCTATTCAAGTCCGAACTGGTGTTCAGGGCTTGCTCCTGGCTCTGTGCTCAGGATTACTCATGGCAGGACTTAGCAGATCATAGGTAGTGCCAGTTATGTGCAAGGTAAATGTCTTACCCACGATACAATTTCTCCAACTCTTATAAGATAGAATAAGCATACCTCAAGAGAGTAAAAGTCATTCACAACAAATTCACAGGCAACGCCATAATCAATGACAAAAACTGAAAACCTTCCCTCTGAAAAGAGGCACAAGGTAAGGATGTCCACATTCCTCACTATGATCAATATAAATTTGGAAGTTCCTTTCATAGCATTAGCAAGAAAGAGAAACTAAATGGACCCAAATTGAAAAGAACTTAAACTATTGCTATTTGTAGGTGATATTTTTTATGCTAATATGCATAGAAGATCCAAAAGACTTCATTAAAAAATTTCTTAGAAACAATAAACCAGTACAGTAAAATAGCAGGGTACAATGTCAATACACAAAAAATCTGTTGTATGCAAATAACACACTAGAAGAGAAAGAGAACAAAAATGATAACTCCATTTAAAACTATGTCCCAAAGTATGAAATACTTAGGAATCACTTTAAAAAAGGATCTGAAAGGCTTACACATCAAAAATTTAAGTCACTATTAAAAATTTTTAATTTATTTTTATAAACCACACCCAGCATTTCTCAAGTATTATTCCTGGCTCAGTGTCCTGAGCTCTGGAATCCGGTATCCTGAGCTCAAGGATCATTCCTGGCAGTGCTCTGGGGACAATATATGGTGCCCAGAATTAAACCAAGTTTGGCTAAATGCAAGTCAAGAACTTTATCTGCTATACTATCTCTCCACCCACTCCCATTTTTAAAATTTCTTAAGATTTTTTAATACCCATATATGCAGTTATGTGACCCATACAGGATCACAGTGTAAAATCTAGGGCTTATACAATGTCCAAGGCTATTTTAAATAACCAGAAACATAACCCGCACAAAACATGATGCTTAGATTTAACAATTAGTTTATCTAGAGGTCATGAGTGTATTAACTCTAGCCAATCAGTTAATAGAACATATATACTGCAAATAACATATACATAAAGTTTATTCCCAGGCCTCACAATGGAACACCAAGCAAGTAATTACAGAACTACGGGATATAAAACAATCAGGATATTTTGGCCTAAAGAAGCTTGACTCTGAAGTGCAATGCATTCATCTATTGTGTGTCATAATGAAGGCAGTAATTTGTTTCAGGGCCATTCAGAAGGCATGGTTATTCTTCAGAAATGCATCCAAAACAAGACGATCAGAAGGAAAACTGTAATTTCTTAGAAACTGGTGCTGGAACTAAACTTTAACAATAGCAGGATGTTAAAAAAGGCACACTGGAGTTCACAAAAACCCCTCATGTTTGATGAAGTGGGAGGGATGGATATGCAGTTTCCTTGGAAACTAAATGTGATATTATTGCAGCAATAAGCCTCAGGAATCATTGTTTGAGGGTGATAATACTGCTCATCTGCTTAAAACTGGACAAAGGTAATTTAAACCTAAATAATTGTGATATCTTAGAGAATCCTGGGGAACTCCGAAGATTGTTGTAGAATGGAGGTACCGTGTAGAAGTTCAAAGTCTATAGAGGAATATGAGAAAGTCCCCTCTTCCCCTAGATGCCGAAAGCAGATGACCATAGCAATGAGTTACAGGTATAGTTTTCAGGACATTGGTATAAATAAGCACCACTGCCCTCCGTAGCCCTCACACATGGCCTTGAAATATACCACTAACCCAAACAAACAAGTCCACAGGGAGAATTGCATCTATTCCTCATTCCAATACATCTACACCCTCACTCTCTGAGCTTAAGCTCCTCACTAATATGATTTGGCCTCACCTGGAGTGGGGTGGGGAGGAAGGAACAGAGAAAATGCTCCCTTTCTTCTTAAGGCAACTCTGCAAATTTCCCAGAGGGAAAAAAACAGCTGAACATTGTCTAGCATAGAGCAGGGGCTCAAAGATGTTAATCATCTCTTCTCAGACGACAGTTTCTCCTATCTTTTTCTTTCCACAACAGACATTTTCATACCAACACAGCAGTATATTATGTATGGGAATTTGTGGCAGGAAAGCTTTCTGAAAAGCTTTTTAGAAATGGCATCGATTCTGTTTGTAGGGAACGATGTCTGATCAGAGCCTGGGTATGAGGGGCTCTCTTCCATCCACACCTAAAGAAGCAGCCCTGCTGGAGATATAGGAACAGTGGATAACAGAGGCTCCCCTGTAAGCAAAAAGTGGTGTCTAGTCCAGAACATCTTCAAAACTGAGTCTGAGGATGTCTACCATGAAGACAGGGGCTATGCTTAGTGTGTTCCAGGCAACACAGACATATTGTGTGCTTCATAAAGCATTCTGTGTGCTTCACGAGCATTAGGAATGAATGCTAAGGGGAGCAGAGAGTGCCAGGAGCAAGAGGGAAATCCAACTAGGGAATAAGAACAGAGTAGGCTTTAATAGAGCAGGCATGACATAATGAAAAAGAACACCTTCTCTTTATGACATGTTCATATGTTCATTTTACAAATGTTTACTGAGAAACCACAATATCCCAGTGCTTTGAAACATACTTATTAAGTGCTCTGGAATACAATAAGCAAAATAAAGAAAGGCCTCCCTCTCCCAGAGCTTGCATCCTAGAGGCTCTAAAAGATGTGACAGAATAGCCTATACCTATCTCCTCCACCCATCCAGGAGTGCTCCTTTCTAGGGCATCTCTGATTCTCACTGCTGGTGACACTGTCTGCCAGGAAGGGCACAGACGGTGCCGTCTAAGCTCAAGGTCAGGCAAGAAGGAAAGCACAAACATCAATCACAGGCTTGGGAGAGGAAACTCTGCTCCTTGATACCTGAGTCTCAGCTCCGCCATAACTAGCCTAGCGGCCAAGAGATTTTGCTTTTCGGACCCAGCGTCCTTATCTATAAATGGAAAATAATGGTTGTACATCATTAACAGGCTATGGTGAGAGTTAAAAGACATGCTGTCTTTAAAGTAATTAGCGCAGAGGAGGTCATTCGGTGATCGGCAAATGGAACCTGCTGTTCTCACGATCATTATCATGATTCTTCCTCATCAGGGACAGAGCACGGTCGTGCCCAGCTGGAGAATGTGAGCAGAAAAATTGGAGCAAATCCTTATCTGCAAACGTTTACTCGGAAATAAGACAGCTTGCAACATGAAAATTCTTCTCTCCCGAAAAATATGTCTAAAGGGGGGCCCACCCCTCTGCCCAGGCCAAGAAAATTTGCTTCTGGTGACAAAGCATCGATAGTCAGTCACAGTAGCCCCCACCCCCGCCTTTGATTATCCTCATGTTAGACCAACTCCAAAAGGCAGAGGTGGGTTTCAAGAACTAGTTTGCTCTCACTGACCCTTTGAAAACTGAACACCTCAATCTGATCTTCCAGTTTGGGTCTACCGCAAACTCTGTAGCGCTGGAAGTAGCACAATGACTAGACTTTCCTACCTTGTGTCTCATAAATCAAATAAGTTAACTTATCTATAATGAAGTAGAAACAATTCTCCTAAAGAAGCACCACTGTGAGAGATGGTTTCAGCTCCCTGAAAGGAAAACCATATTAAAAGAAAGACGATTCAGGAAAGAACCCTTGTATAGTTATCAAAAAGGGATTAATTGAATGGTAATGAGGAGGGGAAAGGAGTAGTGAAATGAGAAAACAAGGCAGTATAAACACACTAAGAACTTGGGCCAGAGCTATAGCCCAGCGGGTAGGGCGTTTGCCTTGCATGCAGTCGGCCTATACTGGCCCGGGTTCGATCCCTGGCGTCCCATATGGTCCCCAGAGCACCACCAGGAGTAATTCCTGAGTGCAGAGCCAGGAGTAACCCCTGAGCATTGCCGGGTGTGACCCAAAAAGTAAAAAAAAAAAAAAAAAAACCCACAAAGAACAGGTATAATTTCATATAAATGTACACATAGGAATATATTTATGTATATTACAATGAACTAAGATTTCAATCACGATCACGATCTTCCCGTTGATCATCTATTTGCTAGAGCGGGCACCAGTAATATCTCTATATGTCCTGTCTCATGCCAGTAGAGCCAGGGGCATCGGCTTGCTACAGGAACACAAAGAGCCTCAAACCATTATATTAAGTCATGGGAATGACCTAATATAATTGTTACTGGAATTTGGCATATCATATACAACACGAGAAGCTTGCCAGGCTTGCCGAGCGGGAGGCAAACTCTTTTAAACACCTCCAAATAAAGCATTTATTAAGGAACCGCTAGGCCGCTTGCAGCCGCGAGCCGGGCTGTGATGGGCTGGTCTGCTGGGTGGAGTTCTGAGGAGACGGAAGTCCAAAAGTGGAAAATGGCGGCGCCCATGGAGTGAGGAGGGGTGGCCTGGCTTGTTGTGAGGCTCTGCCGAGGTGGTGGGCCAGGGCTAGAACCCGTCATGCCTAAGATTTCAATAATATAAACAATGTATAAGCAGTGATACAAGTTGGTTTGAGTCATTACTTCTTTCCTCAATCCCAAAACAAATAAGATATATTTAAAAACATACATGAAGTTTATATGTACATAGAGTTATTGTCTCTATTTCCCTCCCACCAAAAAAGCCATTTATGAAATTTAGTATAGAAATTAATGACAGAATAAAATGGCATTAAGCTTGAAATTTTGTGATTCTGATGGTTTTTAAATAAACAGTAATGTTACAATGTACCATGAACCAACAAGTGTGAAATAAGCTTTAAAAAAAATCGCACAAAGCATTCTCCAGACAAGTCTAAAATAATAGTTAAATCAGAGTCTAGAAAAAAGGTCTCCTAAATTCTCATTATGTTACCATAAGACTGACAGTAACTACTACTTCATTGTCATTCCTTTCTATTCTTCTCCATAATCATATTGAACAGAGCCCCAGATAGATAGCATTAGAGTTGTATAACACATAGCAACATCTGCAAGCTCAATAACAGTCTTCATGCCTAGCATTAGACACCAATACCATAAATACAGCCTCCATTTCTCAAATGACAATTTTGCTCATAGAAAAATAAGTGGCAAGTCAAAATTTAAATGACTAAAGTTGTTTTAGGTAATTCATAGGTTGTAAAAACTAATGAGAAGTAAAAAAAAATTATGAGGGCATTACAACTCTCCCATTAAATGAAAATCTATGTTACAACTTTATGCTCTTCAAATGCCATACCAGTCTGAAATATCAACCCATAGATCAGGGGTCCTGTTGCTAAAAAAAAGTTTTGTTTATGTGGAATTATTTTTTTCATAAATGATTTCCAATTTACATGACATTAAAATTTTTTTAATAGCAATTCAAAAATGATCTGCTACCAGTTTCTAAACCAGTGTTTTGTGAAAACTCCATTAGTCTGTTGAATGAAACATACTTTCTAGTCACTTTCTTTCTATCTCATGATTATCATTGAAAAACTTGTTTTACCCTTAATAAAACATGCATTTTTTAAAATGTTTATTTTCTTCATCCTCACTATTACAGCCACCCTTAAAAGTCCCTTATAGGAAAACATTTTCTTTTTCTTTTCCCATTATTACACCACTTAAGCACAGCCACACCCCCCCCCCCCACCCCCGCACCAAGCCCCACCTCCCCTCCCCGCTCTTTCTCCCCACCCCCCCCACACCCCCCCCCCCCCCCACCCGACCCCACCCCCCCACCCACCCACCCACCCACCACCCCATCCACCACCACCACCACATCCACCACCAACTAAAAACATCATTTCTTCCTATTTTTTTCCCCCCCCCTTTAAAAACAACATCCCACCAATATACTCTTATTCTACCACCACATGACAACTAGGAGAACTGCCTTAGAAAATGAGAACATCGTGATCGCGTGAAACAAAATGAAAATATATGTCAAAATGCTGGAGGATACTGTCTCTCTGCACATCTCTTTCATATTGGTATATGTAGATATATGTAGGTATATATACACATATGCATCACACATTTATGGGTTCTATACATACACACACTTCAAGTGCAACAGAGTAAACTGAAAGTAACATAATCATATCTCTAAAAAGAAACTCATATTATGAGATCATGATGAGCAATTTTATGAATAGTACTAAAGAGTTTAGCACGTGTTAAAAAAGAACAATCATCCAACAAGACTCAATCAGCCAAATATATCTTCTTGTTGCAGGAAAGGCCACATGTAGGCTTGTCTGGAAAAATATTCATCGCTGTTACTTCATTCTTTCTTAAGAGTAACTGCCCAGTACACAGAGTGCACAGAGGACATTTGGACACAGGTGCTGAGCAGACTTATATATCTCACAGGGTGAGACTGGACCACGCCACAAGAGCCAGCAGCCTGTGCAGGTACAAGACACAAGCATTTGGATTAAATTTCTGAGCGCTCATGTCCTGTCCTAGCACTGAAATGATCATGCAAATCTGACTCCAGCTGGTCCCTGATCTGCATTCATTATATTTTCTGCTTGCAGAGATTCATACATACTCGCAACAAGTCCTGAATTCTAACCTTAACACTGTCTTAGAAGAAGTCAAAATACTTGAGCTTCATTTATAATATTAATAGATAACAATTATTAACTGTGTAGATGACACCAAATAATATATTAATCAAGCCATGAGAAAGTATATATGGGCAAGAACTGAGCACTAACCATATATTTTTGGATAATGTAAAAAATACCATGGCCATTGCTTCCTTAACACACTGATGACAGTATAATATACCATGTGTTGATTAAAATATAAGAAGACAAGCAATGAATCTGCACAGACCCTATGTCTCTGAAAAGAACATTCTGTGGTTGTATTTAATTTTTATGACTCATTTAAGGATGGTGGAAAAATTAATAGCAAGTAAATCCTTCCTTAGGCCAAGATCAGTCCAGGAGAAATCCAAGAGCCATCAGCAAATAGCTTAGTTTCTACACTCTTTTAGAAGATAAATAGAAGTAGCCAAAATTTTTCTTTCTAGAAAAGTCATATATTAATGTAATCCCTGGATTCTATTTGCATTAAAGTTTAACCCACACCCAGATAAAGTCAATCTTAAATCAAATATCAATCAATACTAACAACAAAAAAATAGCAATTGGGGCGGAGCGATCGCCAGCGGGTAGGGCGTTTGCCTTGCACACGGCTGGCCAGTACTGGCCCAGGCTCGATCCCCGGCATCCCATATGGTCCCCTGAGCACCGCCAGGAGTAATTCCTGAGTGCAGAGCCAGGAGAAACCCCTGAGCATTGCCGGGTGTGACCCAAAAGAGAAAAAAAAAAGTAGCAATTATCTTTTAATGAAACTTGATTACATCTTGTGAGAAAACTTAAGAATTTTCCCCCACCAAAGAATTCCTACAGCTAGAGAGATAAGTCAACAGGCTGGAACACCTGCTCTGTATAAGGCAGCTCCAGGCTCGGCACCAGCGCTGCCTATAGTCCCCCAGCATTGCTTTCCTGGGCAGAATCAAGAATTCCAAGATTCAGAAGTATTCTTCCTTTTTAAAATGAGGAAAACTGTACCCTGAGAAGAAACTTGCTCAATGTCACACAACAAATGATGCCAGTAAGTCTAAAACCCAGATCCTAAGAATTCATTCATTCAACAAATACTTTGTGAACACCTATTACTGTTCTTGACATCTGGAATCTGCAGTGAGCAAAATATAGGGCCTGCCCCCAGGAGCTGTCAGTAAAGTGTTTATTACCATGCAGCAAGTAATAAACAAACCAAATAAACAGTGTCAGGTGATGGCATGTGCAAGGAAGAAAAATAAAGCTGGGTAAAAGGAAACCAAATGGAAAACGAAGAGGGGTCCATTTTTACAAAAACTGATTCAGACAGACTCTGTAATAAATTGACAAAAAATTTAGTCAGACTTGAAGGATAGTGAGGGAACGCGACAAATATCTCATTTCAAAAATATGCTTCTGGCAGAGGAAACAAGGCCGTAATCCATAGGCAGAAGCATGCACAGCCAGAGGGAACAAACAAGGTGGCAATTACAGAAGAGGTCTGGGGAGAGATGGAGAAGGAAACTGTACATTAGCAAGAATCTTCCGGGACGCTCTCAACCCTGTGTTCTAACAGAGTGAAGGAAGAGACCCAACTAATGTATATAGTGGCAACATATATGTGTGTATGTATATATCACTTGATCACTTGAGCACTTGACATCCCGTTATTCATCGATTTGCTCGAGTGGGCACCAGTAGTATTTCCATTTGATCCTATCACATGCCAGTGTAGCCTAATGGCATCTGGTTTCTTCAGGAATACGAAGAGCCTCAAACCATTCATTCAGGGTCTTGACAAAGAAGTCTGACCATCTTGTATGTGGGCGGCCACGTGATCTTTTGACATCCCGAGGGATCCAGACAGTAACGTCTCTAGTCCAGCAGTTGTCTCCAAATCGCATTACATCTCCAGCCCATGTGATTTTTGATGCCTTGGCAAATGAGACAGCGTCCCTGACTCTGGAACAACTATGGTGTTGTATATAGTGTATGCATATATATATGTATATATAATATATAAGATATATGTATATGCATGATATATATATAAGATATATATAAGCCTGGCAGATGCAGAGGCTCAAAATGGATTCTCAGTACCACATGTTATCTCCCTGACCTGAGCACTGTCAAACCCTAGCACTGACTGAACCATTGGGCCTGGTTGGCCAAATGCCACCTGAGTGGTCCTCTCAACAACTGAAAACTGCTAAGAAAGTCACTGAAAGATTCCAGCAACAAGGACAGAAGCTAGGGGAGCTGGAGTAGAGAGTGGCAATAATCAGGCAATCAGTAAACAAGGCATGGACCAGACCAAATGGTAACAATGGAAGCAAAGGGAATGGATGGTTGGAGGCATATTTGAAAGGTTTCACCAGTTGAAGATAGGATGTGGAGGCAGAGAAATAATACAGCACAGCCCCTGTGACTCAGTGACTCTGTCTTTGGGGATCCCCATCACTGTAAAAAATGTAGCCCACCACAGTCACATATGGGAGCACAGTTACTGGAGTGTGTGATCCACAGCGAGTACCACAAACATATATGCAGGCACAGTGGGTAACCAGATATGAGCTCCTGACAAACACTACAGAATGTGTACAAGCATGTGTGAGTGTGTGTGTGAGAGAGAGTGTGTATGTATGGAGTGTGTGTATGTGTGTGAGAGAGAGAGAGAGTGTTGAGACAGAAAGAGAGACAGATAGACTGACTAACCTCTGGTCATCAAAACAACCATGATGAAAGAAAGAGAGATAAAGGGATTTTTTTTAAAGAGTGACTCCAAGGATTTGGACCTTAGTAAATGGGAAGACAGGAGATTACTGACTGGGATGATTCACAGAAGGTTTCTCAGCCAAGCTATTTCAAAACTCTCATGTTGCTTCCCAATGTAGACCCTATGTCAGAATCAGATTAGAATTTTTTTGGAAGGGAGGGGCTCCCAAGGAGTGAAGAGGAGGCATGAGGCAAATTTAAAAACCAGGCCAACTCTGGCCAGACATGGAGTGGGTATTTGGGCTCCTCAGTAGTAGTAGAGCTGCTACTGGCTCTCACTGTGCCCAGCCGCTCAGGAGTTGCCCAGGAGGGATGGCAGGTTCTAGCCCTGGCCCGCCACCCCAGCAGAGCCTCACAACAAGCCAGACGACACACCACTCCATGAGGACCTCCATTTTCCACATCCGGACTTCCTCCTCGTCAGAACTCCACCCAGCAGACCAGCCTATCACAGCCTGGCTCGTTTATCATCAATAAATGCTGGATTTTGAGATGACTACAAGAGTATTCTACCCACATGGCAGAGCCTGGCAAGCTACCTGTGTCGTATTTGATATGCCAGATACCAGTAACAATTATAGATCTCATTCCCATGACCTGATGGAATGGTTTGAAGCTCTTTATGTTCCTGGAGCAAGCAGGTTCCCTTGGACTCTACTTGCATGAGACAGGTCATATGGAGATGTTACTGGTGCCCGCTCGAGCAAATCGAAGATGAACGGGAAGACAGTGATACAGTGACAGTGAACCCATTCCTCCACCTCCATGTTGGTGGGCATGGCTATGGGCCCCCAGCCACCACAGCCAACAGTCGGAAGAAAGAGACATGCCCGACACACACAGCTATGCGGCTCAGCCTCATGTGGAGAGGCCCCTGGAGTTCGAGAGGATGGTAAAGTTTCAGCCAGTGAAAACTGGGCAGCTACATGTAAAAAGATGAATTTGGACCTCTGTCTAACACCATGCACAAAAAAACAGATCAAAATGGAACAAAGATCTCAATATCAGACCTGAGTCCATAAAGTACATCGAAGAAAATATAGGAAAAACCTTCCACGACATTGAAGCTAAAGGCATCTTCAAAGGTGAAACACCACTAAGAAGCAACTAGAAGCAAAGATAAACATATGGGACTACATGAAACTAAAAAGCTTCTGCACCTCAAAAGAAACAATGACCAAGATACAAAGACAGTCCACAGAATGGGAAAGAATATTCACCAAATACCCATCTGATAAGGAGTTAATATTCAGGATATATCAGTCACTGGTAGAACTTTAAAGAAGAAAACAGCCAACCCCATCAAAAAATGGGGAGAAGAAATGAACAGAAACTTTAATAAGGAAGAAATTTGAATGGCCAAAAGACATGAAAAAATGCTCATCATGACTAATGCATCAAAGAGATGCAAATCAAAAAAAACAATGAGTCTCACACCACAGAGACTGGCCCATATAGAGACCGACGCATAAGTTTGAATACTATATGGACTGTCGGGAATGGCGCCGGGGTCCCCGACAGTGTCAGGACAGAAGTTCTCCTCTACCTCTGAGGACACCGGGGAACGGATGAAAACTCACGAATTCAGTGCAATTCCAAAAAAGCTTTTAATAGTACAAAAGCTCTTCCACAGCACTCCAATATAATGAACAAACTCTAGCTCTGGTCCGAACTTAGACCATACAAAAGAGCCTAAGTCTCCCACCAAAGAGAGAGGATCTCACCCGAGATGAGTCCTACCCAGAAGAAGGAGCAAAAGGCCAAAGAGCCAAAAGCCAAAAGCAAAAGGCCGAGGAGCCAAAAGCCACAGGAGTCAAAAGCCAAAAACAGAGGAGCCAAAAGCAGAAGGGGCCTCAAGTCAGTCCCCTTATATACACCAAAGTAATCCAGGGAGGGTCCTGTCAACAAAGAACTCTAAACAGAGTGTAGTGGCACACCCTATTGCAGGTATAAACAAAGATTACACAAGGACTAATCCCGAGATAATCTCTTATGTAAAATACTGAAGAGAGAGGGCTGATATAAAGTAATACATCTTAATTTCATGAGCTTCATGTAATCTAGATGGTACCCACAAGGTCCTTCTTATTATTATCTGCTCCAGGGTGATTCTGAGTATCTTGTTCTCTTATACTGAAAGGGTCACACTGGCCTGCTTAGAGCAAACTAGTATGATCCTTCCTTTCTTCCTATAGTGTCAACGTAGCCAGGATGGTAGTCTCCTGGTAAATTCTAACTGTCCCACGCTGGGTGCAGTGGGTATAAAGAGGAGCTGTGCCCAATCTAGAAAACATAGAAGTCTTAGTAGATGTGTAAGTCAGAAGTTATTCAATCAAGGTGACTTCTGTAACTGCCACACCCTCTAGCAGTTAATAGAAGAGAGTTCTCATTAGAATGAACCTTGGCTTAAACAGATTAAGCTGGGAGTGGGCAAAACAACAAAGCTAGATCATGGATTAGCTAGATCTGTCATCCAACAATGGACTGTCCTCCAAAGATTAGAAATTGAGCTCCCATTTGACCCAGCCATGCCACTCCTGGAAATATACCCTGGGAAGCCAAAAACTCACAACAGAAACACCATCCTCACTTTTATTTTCATAGCAGCACTATTCACAATAGCCAGAATCTGGAAACAGCCAGTGTGCTGAGAACTGATGACTGGATAAAGAAACTTTGGTACATCTACACAATGGAATACTATGCAGCTGTTAGGAAAAATGAAGTTATGAAATTTGCCTATAAATGGATGGACATGGAGAGGATCATGTTGAATGAAATTAGCCAGAAGGAAAGAGACAGATATAGAATGACTGCATTTATTTGCTTGACATAAATATATACATATACATATTATGATATAACATCCAAGGTCAGGTAAAACATGGATCAGGAGGTCTTGTCAAAGGTGGAAATTACCACAAACGTGTGGGAGTCAGAGGTTACTCTGACTCCCAGAGGTTACTGGGAGGTAATCCAGGTCAGGGAACAGTGTGCTAATAATTGTCGAAAGATACACATGATAACCTCTAAGTGTATATACTGTAATCCACAATGTGTAAGGGAAGGAAGAGAGAGAGAAGAGAGAAAGAGAAAGATAGAGAACCTGCCAGAGAGGCAGGCTAGGGAAGAGGGGAGTGAATCGGGGACATTGGTGGTGGGAAATGGGCACTGGTGGAGGGTTGGGTGCTGGAACACTGTATGACTGAAACCCAAACATGAACATATTTGTAACTGTATATCTCATGGTGGTATAATAAAATATTTTTTTTAAATACCATCATTAAAAAAAAGTTTCGCCAGCCCCCTGGCCGTGTCCTACATAGCTCCTAGGGCTCACTCACGCATGCAGGGGGCCACACTGACCTGACTTGGAGTTGGGATTTGGGCTCCTCCACCCATTCCTCCACCTCCATGTCGTAGGCATGGCTATCAGCTCCCAGCCGCCACAGCCAAAATCCAGAAGAGAGACACTCCAGACCCACAGTAGCCGTGCTACAATCTTAGAATTTAGGTCCAGGTCCTTCCCAGAATCTTTCACATTTATACACTGTAATGATCATTCTAGCTGCAACAAACTTGAGAAGTTATGAGAATGGGGAATAATGATGTCACACTAGAACTCACTATTGAATATGCACATAGAGACATCATAAACCATTAATATCTGTAGGGCAAGATACAAGGTGTAAGAAAAGAGAGAGAGATACAGGGACAGAGACAGAGAGATAGAAAGAAAAATAAAGTGTGTCTGCAATAGGGGCAGGCTGAGGTTGGCTGGGGTTGGAGTGGTGGGAATAGGGCACTGGTGGAGGGATGGGTGCTGGAACACTGTGTGATAGAGACCCAATTATGAACATCCTTGTAATTGTATAGCTCACATGGTATGATAAAAAATTTAAAAAGATAGATAGATAGATAGATAGATAGATAGATAGATGATAGATAGAAGATATGATGATGATGAGATAGAGGTAGATAGATAGATAGATAGATAGATAGATAGATAGATAGATAGATAGATAGATAGATAGATAGATAGATAGATAGATAGATAGATAGATAGATAGATAGATAGATAGATAGATAGATAGATAGATAGATAGATAGATAGATACTGGGTCACCTGCTCAATGGCAAGGAGTGAGGATACTGGGCTGTTTTGGCCCTTAAGGTGACAGGGATTACCTGGGAAACCTTGGTGGGATTCAGGGGACCTCCAGGGATGTACCCAGGAATACTTAGGGAACCAATTAACGCATATTCAAACTCAGGCTGAGTTCATGCTAGAACCATACCCTAGCAGCCGTACTATCTCCCAACCCCTAGAATACACTTGTATTCAGTCCCACTTGAGGGACAAGTCCTGGGCACCAGAATGGTGTGACAGGGGAGCAGAATAGGTGAGTTCTGAAAATTGGCCTGTGCGCCCAGAGCCACAGCCAGAACCGCCCACAATCAGGAGAAGCATCTGACAGGCTCACCCATACCAAAGAGTTAATGCAAAAGGATGAAAAGCTTAGACAAGTTAAAGATGTGTGTCACAAGCATAGAAAATGTCCATGACAGTCACCCACAAGCAGTAGATCAAATGTGTTCCTCTGGGTCTCCGGCAGCCCAAAAGGCCTCTCACTTCCAGCCTGCCCAGCACAGCTCTGAACACTTTGCACATTCCTCTCCTGAGCCACCTATATGAAGGATTCCACATTCTCTCTATTCCTCTCCCTCAACTTCCCACTCTCCTCTACCTGCTCTTATTTTCATCAGAATTATTGACCTGAGGAGAAGTTAAATCAAATAGAAGAGTAATCACAATACATGGAAATTAAACTTTAAAACAAAAAAGTCAGGGAAGGTTGATCCATGGTCAGGATCACATGCCTTGCAAGCATAGGAACCTAAGTTCAAGCACCCAACGCAAGGTCCACTGAGTGTGGCCCTGGTGACCCCTCAGCGCAGCAAGGTCCAAGTAACACCTTGGACCTTCTCTGGGCCTGAGGATTGAACCATGAGGCCTGGTTGGCTGAGTATCACCACCATAGGCCTCTGAGACCTTCCAGGCCCTACTGTGCACCCACCCAACACTCATGAAAGTGCACTTGGATTAAGAGCTCTCAAGCCTGCCTGAGCACCAGAGCACTTAGTTGGGAGAGAAAGGGCTAGTGTCTGGCAGCTACTGTGCATACTCACTCCGGGTAGTGGTTGTGAGACCATGTGAGGCATGGGGGAGACAAACCACAGCCATCCACATGCTAGGACAGCACCTTACCCCTGTATTATCTCTCCAGCTAGTCACATGCGAGGATAGAACCTTAACTCCTGTATTATCTCTCCAGTCCCCAGATCATTTGTAAAAGAAACACAGATTACTAGGCCAGCTCCAACTTTTCTGAATTGTAATCTCTGGGGAAACCAGAGTTCTGTCAGGGTCAGAAGCCACCCCCTACAATTCTGCAATAAGGATCAAGGACAATAATGGTCTGTCACTGGAACAGGGTTTCATTTCTCTACAATGTGCCCTGAGAGCCCCTGAGACCGTTCAACATAGGCTGAGTTCTCACAATGAGTGGGGAGAGTGCTACCAGTGATGTTTGAGTTCTAGACACTATTCCTGATGACTGTGGGGAATTGTGGCGGGTCAAATAAGGACCAAAACTCAAGGCCTCACACACACAATGTATGAAGTCTGCTCCCCACCTATTTGGGCGATTGGAAGAGCAGTTCTTAGGGTTTGCTCCTGGCTCTATGCTAATGGATTATTCCAAGAAGGTTTAGGCGGTCTGATAAGGTGCTGGGGACTGAACCCATTACATGTAGACAAGGCAAGTGCCCTACCTGCTATGCTCTCTCTCAGTACACCATCCTACTTTTGGGGGATGAATCAGAGGCTGAATACTGAAAAATTGCATGTGCCCTTGAGTCTAAGGAAGCCAGTAACCTGCAGTTACCTTCATCTCATCCAAGAGCTTCCTTTCTCGAATGGCTTTCCCCAGTGAGGAGGTCAGAAACTAGTCCTGCTTCTTTGCTCTCTTTGTTCTCCTGCTTAGTTGCTTCAGATACTTTAATTAATGTTTAATTTCCCTGCATGTGTGCCTGGAGGCAGAACCCATGAAGGCCAGAGAGTTCAAAATCATAGCCTCATAAAACACTCCACAGGCTTAATATTAAATAATCATGACACCTCAACCCAAAGACTAAAACCCCAATCAGACCGCCAGGAGCATGGGTTTGTGGGCACGAATGCACTCGGCCAAAGCCATCATTTTCTTTTCATTTTTCTGTTACACTGGCCGGCATCTGTTCCTGCTCCCATCCTTCCCAGGGAGCAGCCGTGTTCCATGAGAAAATTGCTCCGTCACTCAAGAATGATGAAATCAGTGAAGCAACACTGGGGGTAGAAATGATTACTGAAGGCCCGTTAGGAGACGCCAGCGGAGACTCTATTAACCATCACTCCTCTGAACGCAGCCATCAGAAAGAAACAGCAAAGACAACTTTCAGCTGCAACAGTATCTCTGGGAATTACTGACAGCTTATTTATTAAATATACTTTAATATTAATTTTCTCCTCCACATTATAACTGACCTTCAAAAAATTCTCCCCAGATTCAAGAAAGCAAAGCACAGTGGCAGAGGGAATATGCCCCTGAAAAGTGAAGTGCTTGCATACGTAGTTGGCCTCTGAATAGAGAACCCAAAGGACAGCTCATTAGAATGTGATTAAGCGCCATCCAAATAAGTTCTCTCTCTACATATTTGGGAGAGGAAAACAAACTATGGAAATTTTAAGCTCCTTCTGAACCCATGTCCAGGGTACAAATCATAACTGCCTTCTCCAGCTCCATAATGTAAAAAGAATAATGGCCCTCAAACAGCCATACACACACAAGTAAATTTGATCTCCTAAGTTAAAATGTGAATCAAGGGCTCTCCTGAAGAGTCTTCCATTAACTCTTTTTCAAAGGCATTCTGGTAAAATGCACATAACATAAACTTTACGGTCTTAAACATTTTTAAGCACACAGTTCAGTGATGATAAGAACACTCACATTCTTGAACAGTGTTTCCAGAACTGTCATCTCAAAGACCCTCCACCTTGTAAGACTGACATTCTATACTCACTAAGCAATAACTCCATTTCTCCCTTAACTAGTTCATCAGAAAAAAGAATCTGCTAATCAGTGTTTCCCAATCTTTAAATATTTTGACTCAGTTTCATTCTTACTCAGAGCATAATATAGTACTAATTTTGAAATAATTCATATTTCAGCCCATGTTATAAAGTCTGCTCAGAAATTCACCACTATTTTATTCCACGAAGTGGTCATTATTCCTTATGCTTCTTTATGCCAATGATTATGGATATGACGGTCTTAATGTTTGTGCCCTCCAAAAATTCCTGTGTTGAGATCTATTCGACTCCCCAGAATGACTATGGAACCCTCAGGAATATTGGAAGAATGCCCTTAAAAGAAATTTTCAAGGAGTTTTGGCTTGTTCTTTCTTCCACGTGAGGGTAAAATGAGATGTGTGTGGTGTATTACATTGGAAAGGAGCTCCTGACCATGTCTGATCCCACTGGCACCCTGACCTCAACTTCCAGTTCCCAGAGCAGTGAGAAACAAATATCTGTTGGATATAAGTCACCCAGTCTATGGCACTTTGTCATAGCAGCCCAATGATGATCAATCAATATAGTTAGCCTAATTTGAACTGGAAGTCACAGAAATCTTTCTTCACTGAACCAGCTCAGACTATCAATTAGGATTCAGAACTATTTTCACAAAGATCTGGGAGATGACAACTTATAAAACAGCATTTTAATCTCTTTAAAGCATTAGAAAAGTGATGACAGTACCAAAAATTCCCCTGAAAAAAAAGTTTGTGAACTCCCCTGAGATAGCCATCTTGAAAGTTGGATGTGGCATTTCCAGTGCTATACTGAGCAGCTGCAACATAGCGGGCATGCACTAACCATCATCTAGCAACAGGCTGCTGGAAGCCTGGGCACTCTCTGGGATCAGTACAAGCTCAGGGTGAGATTCAAGTCTTGTGTCAGTCTTTCTTGGTTCTGAGTCATTAGTTCCAGGGTGGGAAGGCATTAGGAAATCTTTCAAGCCACAAACCACAAATCTTAGAGAGATAGCTAATTAGCATTCACCCTAAACTGTGGTAGAATTAACAGACATTAAATAATCATTATTTATAATTGGGGAATCAAGTTACCCAAGAGAAAAAAAAAGGCAAAGCTCAGATTGCCTTGCTTAATGTTTAAATTGGAAAAATAAAAGGATAAGTAGTTCCCTAAATGACCAAAAACAAATGTGACCAAAGTGAGTAACTTAAAATGTACTTTTTTCTGGAGAATTGAAATCGTGAGCAGGATTTTCATTCTTCTAAGAGGACACAAAAAATGGTTTTATGCTCACGAACCCTAAGTATAGGGCAAACACTATTCCTAACTCTGAATTGAAGCCAACAGGTAATGCAGCTTAGAAGGAATAAAGAACTTGCCTTCTTTGCATGGCAAATCAATGGCCTAGGCAGATATTTTTAAAGAGAAAAAAAAGACCTTATGATTTCTTTGTTTTTCTTTGTATATACATATTTTTTCATCACCAGGTACTTTTCTAAAGATTCATGATACTCTCATACACCTTTAACTTTAATTCCCTCCTAACTGAATCCCCTACCTAACCAAGATAATGGCAAACACCTGTCCCTTAGAGCAGGTGACCCCAAGGACTTTAACCAAATAATGGACCAAATAAGACTGCTTGCTTTCAGCTTCGCTCTAATCATTTGGCAATATTTAGCCTCAAAAAGAAAAAACATAAATAAAGCTTGAAAATGCAGTCTCAGCTAATGAGATAAAACTAAGCATGTTACAAAGCATTATATTTTCCAGTGTGAGAGGGTACAGAAAAACAATTGTTCTCAAAAACCTCCAATGCAATGTAATCTGGCCACAGCCCCTCTGGAGGGCATTTTAGCCATACATACAAACCAGTATGCTTATTTGGGGGACTGGGGTGTGGGGACTTCCCACGTTGTATTTGGGAGGTGGGGGGTGGCTTCTCTGTCTGCAAACTGGACTGGCAGTTCAATGCCAGGGCACAGGAATTCAGTGTTTCACAAGTCCTATGAACTGTAACACTGGGACCACCCCGTGGTCCCAGGAGGGTATCAGGAGGTATCAGGATACCTAGAAATACCTAGCAATGCTCAGAGACATGTGGTATCAAGGACCAATCAAGGTGGGCCCTATGCAAAGCAAGATCATTAATCCTTGTACTAGCTTTCCGGCCCCAAAGTTGTGAGTTGATTTTTTTGGTTTGTTTATTTGGGCTTATAGCTATACCTGGTTGAGCTTAGAGATAAGCCCTGACTCTGTACTCAAGGGTTATAGCTGGTGGTGCCCAGGGAACAAGAGGTACAAGGAATTCAAATGTGGTTTGGGCCGCCAACCACATGCAAGATAAGTGCCTTCATTTCTGTCCTATTTCTCTGGTCCTACTTGTATTTTTTTCTCCCAGGATACAACATTGACCCAGTAAAAAATAAATCTGAGAAGTATACAAAGGAAGTAATGAGATATTTGCACAAACATGAATTTATTGATGACAAAGATGTTCCTCTTAGCATGCAGAAAAATCAAAAGCTGAAATATTCAACAGGAGCAGGTTACTAGCTAATAAAGAGACTTTCATACAATGGTATAGACAGGTACCATTAAATAGCACATCATAAAAACATCCTTAGTGATATGAAAAATATTCATGATCAAAATAAAAGAAATGCAAAGAAAATATACACATATTGCTAATATTATGTATACCTATACTAGTATATGCATGTGTGAATAAAAGTAAATGAGAAATATGCATAAAACACATAAATAAGTGGTAACTCAATTTTTTTCTTTGTCTATGGATTAGGAAATTTCTGTCCTAAGCGTGAAATGAACAAAAAACATTGTATAATCACTTTTTTAATAAATGTTTCTTAATTCAATACAGAACACTTAAAAAGTAACATCAGTAGCTCCACTAGAGACATATCAAGAGAAGGTAAGAGGGGAAGAAATAGCTTGTAAGGAGAGTTTGTAAGTGGGAGCTGATACCATATTTGGCTTTGATATTATATGAGGGATTTGGCATGGCATTACTTGGCCAAGTGAACCAGGTGGATAAAAGCTAAGGTGGCACCCAACAACATTCTGAGTCACCAGGGCTACCCAGTAGTGCTGCGGGTGGGCATTTTTTCATATGCTTGAAATCAAACTCAAGGTCTTGTTTGGGATAGTACTCTCTCAAACACACACACACACACACACACTCAGAAAATGCTGAATTAAATACAAAAGAAATACTTTGGTATTAAAAATAGATTTCTACTAAAATACAGTCCAGCCTTTCAGTTTTCCCCCAAATATATGACTGTTCCCATGTACTGTAAGAAATACTGCACATCATATACTTTGGAACACTTAAACCCATGTAAATTATTCCCGGGAAATGTTTAAAAATTCATGTTATTTACTCCTGAGAGACCATGAAACATCTTCCCAGATTGCACCACACCATTCTTCTGTGAATCGGGGATTTTAATTTCTACGATGGAACAGCAATGCTTTGTACTTGGATCAATAAAAGGAAATGAGCTACTGCGGTTTCTGTGCCTTTCACCACATCACCCCCCCACCTGCACAATACTTACTCTCAGTCCTGAGTGTATCAAAACTCCATTTGTAAATTAAACGAGCTTGTCTGATGCAGAAACAACACTAAACCGTATACCATGTAAACCATGATCCCGGTATAGTCTAGGTTCCATGGCTCTGTGGACCCACAACAAATCCTTGGCCCGCAAAGAGAAAAACAGAGCAAAAAATAAAACAAGCTGCCCAGAACTCAAGATTTTATAAAGACCCTCAAGGTAATCTATTTCAAAAACACTTTTCCCCTCTCTCCAGTAATTCAGTTTTCCCTTCCTAATGTATTTATCTACTCCTATTCTTTTCCATCATTCAGAATAAGACAGAGATGATGATGTGCCTGGTATAACTATACAATTTTAAATTCTGCATATAAAAACTGGTTAGAACAATTTATTTGAACCCAATTTTATAACTTCATAACAGATTAAGTGACTGCAGGACTAAGAACTTCCCTTATGGTGGTTCCAAAACATCACATAGTGCAGTCTTGGGGGCCCTCACGCATAGCTAGGCTAGACATGGGTCATTACTAGATGGCCCCCAAACACGACCAGCAAAGGTCCACACTGGCTAAGCTCTGCATAAGCGGCCCTGGGGCCACTGAGCATTGACCCATGTGTAAACTGTTTTTTAAATCGCTGCTTACAGTCAGACACATAGAAAATGGCAAAGTATTCAAGCCATCCATTTGAACTACATAATCCTACCCTCCAAGCCCAAAATACGGTCCACAGTATACTATAATTTTTTGGTTGATGATTTAATTCAATTTCGGAAGACTCAGATCATCTAATACCAGAGGTCTTTCTTTAAATGACACTTTTAAATCATGTGATGGTTAAAGAAAGATACATAAACTTTAAGAACAATTTGCTAAGGAATGTAACTGTTGAACTCTTTTTTTTTGTTTGTTTTTTGAGTCACACCTGACAATGCTCAGGGGTTTCTCCTGGCTCTGCCCTCAGGAATTACTCCTGGCGGTGCTCAGGGGACCATATGGGATGCTGGGGATCGAACCCAGGCCGGCATGGGCCAGCCCCATGCAAGGCAAACAACCTACCTGCTGGGCTATCGCTCTGGCCCCAGGAATGTAACTGTTGAAATCTTAGCTCACACTAAAATACTATTGGTTTTTAAGCAGTGCTGAATCAGTGTGGAGAAGGTCCTGAAAGAAGGGACAATGAAATGAGACTTAAAACACTGCAACTGTGATGCACCCCACAAACCAATATAGAATAACAATAATCATTTACTGAGCGTTATCCAGATTCTTTGTTGCTGGATACATCTCAGCTCTTCCAAACCTGCCATATGCTCTGTCAGGAACATTTTTTCCTGGCTATGCACCTGGTTACCTTCTCCTTCACATCAACTTTTAATGATACGTTCTCCATGAATTCTGAAGTAATCCCCAGACCCAATAGGATTCACTTGCAAAATTTATCCCAACAGTATTCTTCTCTTAAATACTCTGCATCCCATTCATTTTCTGCAATTACTTATTCCACTGGGTATAACTGTTCATAGGTACACATCCATCTGACCAGGTCACTCCATCTTGGGAAGGTCTACCCAATTTGCTTTCCTCTCTATTGCCATGTTCTTAGGCACACAGCAAACTGACTCACAAGAATCTTCACAAATTTCGTCTCATTGAATCCTCCTTTACACACTGAAAGTAGACAGGGACCATCATTTCTCCTAGTTTACTGTGTAAGAAAATGGAAGCTTAAAGCGTTTAATGAAATCATCTCTGTCCCACAACAGAAATGTCCAACTTTTCTATACAAGCCTGACACAAAACCACGTGATCAACCAGCAGGCTATACCCTTCTACTTTTCATAAACAAAAATATCAAGTCAGGAATCATCTCATATTCCAGAGAGGCAGAATTGCATAAAACACCTAACACTCATGCACCGGATCCCAATTAAACAGGTATCAAAGATCCTGTATCTCTTCTCTCTCTCAGTCTGTCCCTGTCTCTCTCTCTCTCTCTGTATGACTGGGTTTGAATTTTTCTTTAATCTCCCCTGTCCTGAGTCTCTATTTCTTTCTTCTTAATTGATATTTTATTATACCACTGTGAGATATATGATTACAAAGATGTTCATGTTTGGGTTTCGGTCATACAATGTTCCAGCACAATCCCTCTGCCAGTGCCCCTTCCCACCAATTTCCTCAATTTCCTCCCCCCTACCCTAGTCTGCCAATTTCCTCAATGTCCCCAATTTTCTCCCCCTACCCTAGTCTGCCTCTATGGCAAGCTCTTAATATCTCTTCTCTCTCTCTCTCTCTCTCTCTCTCTCTCTCTCTCTCTCTCTCTCTCTCTTCCTTCCCTTACACATTGTGGATTGCAATATATACATTTAGAGGTTATCATGTGTGTCCCTTTGATTGTATTCAAAGCTCATCTCTAGGCTAGTATTATCATTTTCAATGATTATTATCACACTGTTTCCTTCTCTGTCTTAGCTAACCTCTGACTCCCAAATGTTTGTGGTAGATTCCACCTATTGACAAGACCACCTGATTCATGTTTTGCCTGATTTTGGATACTGTTATCATACTATATGTATGTGTATATGTATAATATATATATGTATATACGTATATATATATATATATATTATATTATAGAGAGAGAGAGAGAAGAAAGCAAACAAATGCATGCTATATATAAATCTGACTTTTTCCTTCTGGCTTATTTCACTCAACATGAGCCATGAGCCTCTCCATGTCAATTCATTTATAGGCAAATTTAATAACTTCAGTTTTCCTAACAGCTGCATAGTTGTGTAGATGTACCACAGTTTCTTTATTCAGTCATCAGTTCTTGGGCACTCTGCTTATTTCCAGATTCTGGCTATTATAAATAGTGCTGTTATGAAAACAAATGCAGATGGTGTTTCTGCTGTGTGTTTTTCACTTCCCAGGGTATATTCCCGGGAGTGGTATGGCTGGGTCAAACAGAAGCTCGATGTCTAGTCTTTGGAGGAATGTCCATCTTGTTTTCCAAAAAGGCTGTACCAGTCGATATTCCCACCAACACTGGATGAGAGTCCCTTTCTCCCCACATCCACAGTAGCACTTGTTCTTGCTTTTTTGGATATGCACCAGTCTCTGTGGTGTGAGATGATATCTCATTGTTGCTTTGATTTGCATCTCTCTGATGATTAGTGATGATGAGCATTTTTTCATATGCGTTTTAGCCATTTGAATTTCTTCTTTGTTGAGGTTTCTGTTCATTTCTTCTCCCCATTTTTTGATGGGGTTGGTTTTGAATTTCTTGCATCTATTTTACTTTGAGTAAGAGACTCAGAGATGCTAAATAACATCCCATCCAAACCTTCAGTGAGTAACCAAGACATCATGGTGAGCTATAACCTTAGATAATTCTGTACACACCAGGCATTTAAAGGATTTGGAAACACACTTTGAAAATCTTTCATTTGTGTTGATAATGGCCCTGTTCCCTCAAAAAGTGCTTTCTGTCTTTGGCTAACAGACACTGGCAAATGTCAAGCTGCCACCAACTTTTTGCTGACCAACACTGATCTTCTGCTCAAGGTTTTTGAGGAAAGTCTGATCATATTTAACTCAAACACTAATGGATTCCACTAGAATTAAGTAACATTTATAAAAAAAGCAAACCAATGGAAATGCACAGACTCAGCATCTGGTTGTATGCTCAACTGGCATCCGTACAGACTGAGTCCAAATCAAGGAGGGGCCCTTCAAGGCAAATTATGTAGCTCATTGCTAGGACAAACCAGCGTTGGAAGAGCCAAATAACAGATCAGCTCCTCAGAAAAATTGAATTTGACACCTCTTTCCTCAGGAGATTGGGAATTATCTTCCCAACATGTACTTTAGAACATCAATGTCAGCCCATCTGCTCTATAAATTTAGATCTCAATACAGTATGTAAAGCATCTCTCTGCTATGGTCATTAGCAGGGAGACAAATCTCGAAGATCCCATCATTACACGGAGACCCACAGCATCTGTTCCATCCTCCAGGGAACCAGTCACTTGGGCAGCAGCTCTTGGAGAAGGGCCGAGTTAGGGGGCTGGGAAGCAAGCAGGAGAAGCTTGGTTGAGACGGATGGGAAACTAGATGCTGGCTCCCCTTTGCTGGCCAACAGCTCCATCACTGTATCACTGTCTTCCCGTTCATCATCGATTTGCTCAAGCGGGCACCAGTAACATCTCCATATGACCTGTCTCATGCTAGTAGAGCCCAAGGGCACCTGCTTGCTCCAGGAACATAAAGAGCCTCAAAACATTCCATTAGGTCATGGGAATGAGGTCCATAATTGTTACTGGTATTTGGCATACCAAATACGACACAGGTAGCTTGCCAGGCTCTGCCGTGTGGGTAGCATACTCTTGTAGTCACCTCTAAAACCAGCATTTATCGCGAGCCAGGCTGTAATAGGCTGGTCTGCTGGGTGGAGTTCTGGCGACAGCTGTTGAGCTGTCGTCAACAGCTCCATGACTGGTCAAAGCAGAAGAGCCTCAGAGCTGAAAACAATCTTGAAAGTGTGGTCCTTCAGAAATCTCAATGTCTGAATCCCAGGGCTATCACTGCCAAGTGTGGGCCGGGTTTACACTTTGCAATCAGATGATAGGGAAGCTATTATTTCCACTCCCTCTTCAGTGCTCAGTCACTTCTTATAAGCTTGGAGAAGCAATCATGGTAAAGAGGCAAAGGTCGGAGAGAATCTGAGGTCTGAAAGGCAAATAGCTCTTAACAATGGTGGAAATAGGTTCGACCCCCCATCTCCACACATACACACACACAGAGTACCAAAAGATCCTGAGTGCAGAGCCAGGAGTAGAGCCACAGCACTGCCTATTATATACTTCCAAAAGACAGTAACAATAAAAGTAAAAACAAACGGAGAGTAAGAAGAGAGTAAGAAGAGAGAGTAAGAAGCAGTCACTAGCTTCTCTCTATAGAGCTAACAACCATTAGAGTTCAAGTCCTCAGAAGTCAAAGATATATTACACTTGCCTTTCATACAGTCAACCCAGTTCAATCCCCAGCAGAACAGATGCACACACCCCAAGCCCAGCAGCTCAAGGGCTGATCCCTGGGCACAACTGGATGTGTCTCAAAAGAGAGACAGAGACAGAGAGAGACTGTGTAAGTTTCTAAAGAGAAGTCAAATAGCAGTCCTTGATATGAGTTGTACCTATCACTTCACTTCAGTTGATCACTTGACTTCCCGTAGATCATCAATTACTCAAGTGGGCACCAGTACCATCTCAATATGTCCTGTCACATGCGAGATAGCCCAAGGGCTTATGCCCACTCCAGGAACATAAAGAGCCTCAAACTGTTCCATCAAGTCATGGGAATGAGGTCTATAATTGTTACTGGTATTTGGCATGTATAGGTCAACAAAATTATAAAATTCATATTCAATTCTTTCTGCACATGTATAATGCTTGACTGCATGTAACAGCTTATTAACATTTCCCTGTGGTAGCTACCATTATAGTTTTGGCAATGGCAAGAGCTCACATACTTGGCTGTGGTTCCTGCATACATTTTAGTTGTGATGTTATGAGGGTTGCACATTTTAGCAGTGCTCCTTGCACACATTTGGCTGCAATGCCCACAAGGCATTTGGTTCCGTTGCTCAACGGTGGTCACACACTTCCACCTGCAACTTCTGGAAGGAATGCAAAACAGTGCATCCAATTTCGAAGGGAGTTTGGCAATTTCTGGCAAAGCTAAACATATTTAGTTTTAACACACAATCCAGATATCACACTCCTAGGTATTTACCCTATTGTACTGAGCATCATGTCCATACAAAAATCGGCAAGCAAATGTTTCAGCATATTTCTTCATGATTATTAAACCTTTGAAGCAGCCAAAGTAACTTTAAATAAGTGATTGGGTAAACAAACTGGGGCACGACCACATAATGGAATATTATTCAAAAGTAAAATAATATG
Organism: Cryptotis parvus; assembly: GCA_021461705.1. Lineage (NCBI taxonomy): Eukaryota > Metazoa > Chordata > Mammalia > Eulipotyphla > Soricidae > Cryptotis > Cryptotis parvus. Next base: position 148,966 of record JAJIBD010022530.1, read on the forward strand.
AACTTTTGAGCCACAGAAAGACATAATAATTTTAAATGCATTTTCTTTATAAAAATATTTGGGGGCCACACTGGTTGTGCTCAGAGCTTACTCCTAGCTCTGTGCTCAAGGGTCACTCCAGGTAGTGCTCAGGGCTCCATATGCATCACAGCGGATCAAACTGAGGTTGGCCACATGCAAGGCAAGGGCCTTAACATCTGTACGAAATGTCCCCGACCCTAAAAGGCACTTTCTAAGAAAAAGAAGCTAGTCTGTGAAAAAGATGAATTACTACCTTATTCAGATTATGGGACATTTTTGAAAAGGCTATAGAGACTAGAAAGACAATAAAATGATCAGAGTTTGCCTAGTTGGAGAGGGTTATATGGGCAAATTAGTGATGCAGAGAAAATATTCAGTGTGGTGTGGCCTTTCTGCATGATGCTGTAATGGTGAACACACGTCACTATGCACTTATCAAAACCCAATGAAATTTGCTAAAGTAACCTTAATATATCTGTAATATATGTAAACTTTAAAAAAATAATTTAGGGACTGGAGCGATAGTACAGTGGGTACTTTTTTTTTGTCTTGCACTCAACCGATCCAAGTTCAATGCCCAGTATCCCATATGATCTCCCAAGCACCACCAGAAGTAATTCCTGAGTGCAGGGCCAGGAGTAACCCCTGAGTATCCCCAGTTGTGACCCCCAAAAAATCATTCAGAAGTTGAGGGGAGATCTCGGAACAGAACACCTAACAATCTCACTCAAGTGGGTAGAGCAAAAGTGCTGCCTATATGACTCAGGAAAAGGAACTGTATCACTGTATTGTATCACTGTATTCCTGTTCATCATTGATTTGCTCAAGCAGGCACCAGTAACATCTCCATATGTCCTGTCTCATGCTAGTAGAGCCCGAGGGCATCTGCTTGTCCAGGAACATAAAGAGCCTCAAACCATTCCATCAGGTCATGGGAATGAGGTCTAAAATTGCTACTGGTATTTGGCATATCAAATATGACATGGGTAGCTTGCCAGGCTCTGCCGTGCGGGTAGCATACTCTTGTAGTCATTTCTAAATCCAGCATTTATTGATGAGCTGGGCTGTGATAGGCTGGTCTGCTGGGTGGAGTTCTGATGAGAGGGAAGTCCGGATGTGGAAAATGGAGGCCCTCATGGAGTGGGGGGGGGTCATCTGGTTTGTTGCAAGGCTCTGCTGGGGTGGCGGGCCAGGGTAAAGACATCTCAAAAGGCTGAGCTCAGGAAAGGAAAAGGAACAGAGTCTGGAAAATGCAAAGCAAAAGAAACTGTGCATAAGCACCGTGCCCTGACTGATAAACCTATTTTCCAGTGGGCCTTAATTTCACCATTCTGCTACAGCTCTATTGTAGGCTGTGCTGGAACTGACCAATGAGTGAAGCGTGACGGCTGGAGCTAGAGGAAGAGACGAGCAGGGAGCAGGGGCTTGCATAATCCACGCGATGCTGGGCCACACGTGAAGATGGCAGCATGAATTCATGCTCGGCTAACTGCAGGAGACTACATGCAAAGTAAATATTAGTATCCACACACATATCTCCTGCGTGGGCATCCAGAGCGACAACACCGGGTAGCTACAAGGCCACAGTGGCCTGCAGTCCCGGTTCCTGGTTTCTAATTCCATCTCCCAGTGAAAAGAACCAGGACTCCGAGGTGATATCACTGGCCTGAGAATGACGAACTGGGATGGACAAGATGACCGCGGAATATCTGACAGGACCAGGAAAATAAGAAACTGTTCAACAACAAAACTCATACTGGTGACAAAGGGACAGAAGAAACAACTGGTGGGAGTGGGGGTGGGGGTAGAGTGAGGGGCAGCTCCCAGTGACCAAAACTGCGATAACTGAGCAGCAAACTAAAAGCAGTATCTGATCAGCACCCAGGCACAAATCTCCGCTACCGCCATACACGTTACCTGAATAAAGAATCGCACTGGGAGGAGAGGCCAACTTCCCAGCAGAACTGCAAAGGAGTGCACAGCCACACTGCCCTCACAGTGTCGGGGCAGAAGTCCTCGAAGTCCTCTCCTTTACTGAGCTGCCCAGGGCAACTTTCTCCAACATGTCCAAGACAGAATCAGGGGAATCGCTTTCTGGGAGAAAACGGCCAGAGGAGCTAAAGGTGATAGAGAGCAGCGAGGTTAAAGGTGACCCGCAATCACAGTCACGCTGCTAGCACGTGTCCTGGCTCTGCTGACCCAGAGCAGCACCTGATGCTGTGGCTGTCCACCTGTCCTCTGCAAAGCCCACCTCTTCATTCGACTCATGAGAAGGCTCGGGATCATGTCTAAGAGCCGGCATCCCACAAAACATCTGAGCAGCAAGTGCCGCTCTGGGGTATCAAACCCAAGAAAAGCCAGAGAAGCTCCCCAGCCAAGAGACGGGCTTAGGAGATGCGACAACTCACGTAGCGTGGGGTTGGGGCAGGAGCTGAACCAGGGCAAATCTAAGGAAATCCGGACTGCAAAGATGTCTCAAAAGGCTGAGCTCATACTCTGCCTGCAGAAGGTGCATGTCTGAGCCCCAGGGTCTCAGAGTGACCCCCCTGCACCCCTGGGAGCCCCTTGGGAGCATCAGGCAGGAAGTAGGCCCTGAGCACAGCCTGGGGAGGCCCAGACAAAAACCCAAAGACTAGGAAATACAAATAAGGCATGGGCTTTAGTTAATAATAATACATCGGCTTTGCTTCATCTGTGTGCCCACATTAACGTAAAATGTTAATTAATGAGAAAAGGGGCGTGTCATAAATTGGCTCTGCCCTCACAGTTTTTCCATAAATCTAAAATTGATTTTGAAAGATTTTTTAATAGGGGTCACCAGTTGCAGTGGTGGGGAACAGGAGAGTGTGCCCGGGGTCTTCCCAGGCCTGAGCGTTTAGTGTTCAGGCCAGGGGGGGGCCCTGGAGGGACGTGCACGCCTGGGGACCAAACTCAAGGCCTCACATATGCTAAACATGTTGCCCTTCTTGGCCTTTCTCTCTGGCCCATTTGAAAATATAAACAGAAATGTATGAAGCATCATTAAAAGTGTTCTAATAAGCTTTCTTCAAAAAGAACCCGAGCTTGAAACAGTCTAGACTTATGAGCTGAGAGCAGCACAGACCTGGGTGCAGGGGTGCTTGTGCCGTCAGTAGCTTATGTTCTTCCTGCAGGGTTCACGCTCACAGATCCAGAAGAAAAGCTGCCGCAGAGCTGGTCCCCAACCAACATGGCCCCCAACAACACCAGGGACCTCTCCCTGTAGGAGTCACCCGGTCAGTAGCTTCAGGGATTCATCAGTCTGAGGGAGGAGAGGTGAACTTCCCTTCCCACAAAATGCAACAGGGTCCACTCACACCTCTTTCAGACCCAAAAGCATTTTCTCCCCAGAAATTTTAAAAGATCAGTGAACATGTAAACCGGCGCAAAAGGAACTTCAGGCCAAGGGTAAAGAAATGGATCCCCTTTGTTGTTTTGATTTGCATCTCCCTGATGATTAAAGATGAAGAGCACTTTTTCATATGCCTTTTGGCCATTCGAATTTCTTCTTTTGGAAGCTTCTGTTCATTTCTTCTCCCCCATTTTTTGATGGGGTTGGCTGTTTTCGACTAGAAATTGAACTCCCCTTTGACCCAGCCATACCACTCCTGGGAATATACCCTGGGAAGCCAAAAACACACAACGGAAACAACATCCCCACTCTATGTTCAAAGCAGCACTATTCACAATAGCCAGAATCTGGAAACAACCAGGGCACCCGAGAATTGATGACTGGATAAAGAAACTTTGGTACATCTACACAACTATGCATCTGTTATGAAAAATGAAGTTATGAAATTTGCCTATAAACGAATGGACATGGAGAGTATCATGTTGAGTGAAATTAGCCATAAGGAAAAAGACAGATATAGAATGACTGCATTTATTTGCATGACATAAATATATATACATATTATGATACCAATATCCAAGGTCAGACTAAGCATGGATCAGGAGGTCTTTTCAAAAGTGGAATCTACCTCAAGCACCTGGGAGTTGGAGGTTGGGTGGGACAGAGAAGGGAACAGTGTGCTAATAATTGTTGTAAGTGATAATACCAGCCTAGAACTGAGTATTGAATACAGGCAAAAAGATACACATGATGACCTCTAAATGTATGTATTGCAATCCACAATGTATAAGAGAAGGAAGAGAGAGAGAAAGAGAAAGAGAAAAGAGATAAAGAACTTGCCATAGGGAAGGCTAGGGGACAGGGGAGGGAATCAGGGACATTGGTGGTGAGAAATGGGCTCTGGTGGAGGGGGTGGGTCTGGAACAAAGTATGACTGAAACCCAGACATGAACATCTTTGTAATTGTATATCTCACGGTGGTATAATAAAATATTAAAAAAAAAAGAAATGGACCCCCCACAGAGGCTCAGAAGCAGCCCTCTGGAGCTCAGAAACCAGAAATGTGTTTTGGTTCAATGACAGCACTGCCGGGTGCATTGAATGAAGGGGTGACGGACCCGCAAACCCCCAATAAGTGGACACTCTCCCATCAGGCTGATCCCCACCACCCAAGAGTAGGTTCACCCCTAGGGAGGTCCATACTGCCTGCCTGACCCCAACAAGCGTGCTGCAGCCACGTTTAAACCAAGAGAGCAAAGGAAGAGAGCAGGCTGGAAGTGCAGCACTTCAAAGTCGGTGCTGCTCATGCAAATGGAAAAATAGCTCCAGGGTTACAATCACATTTCATTAATGAAACACAAATAAGCAGGGACTCTGCTTAATTTACAACAGGAGTTTCCAGGCACTAATCTTCCCCAAGACTGGCTGGGCTGCAGTGTTGCTACATTTCTAACACACCTTGAAAGTGGAAGCTGAAACACAAAGTAAATTCTTAAATGCCTGTGCGCTTCTGGGGACTCCAACGCGAGAGGCAAGCGCGGTTTTTCCCTGGTGCTATTGCTGTTAGAGTGACGAGATTGCCCTCTAGTGGGAGAGACGAGGCCCTGCAAGCAGGGTATAAAGCTGCGCCCAAGAGCTCCGCTAAGCTGACCAAGCAGGTTTGGTTCATTGAACTGGTTCCAGCTCTCCATTCCTTCTTTCTCATAACCTCGGGGATGTTCCAAGAGAATCAATCACTCAAAAGGCACAAGGAAATTCACGAGAGAACTGTCAAGTGGGCGAGGCCAAGTTCAGCTTCATACTTCTCCTTATGGGTGTCTGCCTGGATTTTGATAAAAGTTCATCCTCAAAGCTAAAAAAAAAAAAAAAAAAAAGCCAGTGAAACAGACTAGGGCGCTGACCTCTCCTCCTTACTACCGCGAAGACCTTAAGGAACACACCCAAATGGAGCAGGCTTCCAACCCAGAGATGCTAACCTGCAACGCAACAGACACTGAAATTTGGAAAGGGGTGGGGGAATTTCTGATTTTACCGCCTCCCTCCCCTCAAACCCGGTACACAAAACATCATCCCAGAGCTGGAGAGGAGTGACAGGACTCAGGGTCAATGCCCCAGGGCAGAATCTGACTGTCCCCTTTAGGTCACCTCATGGAAAAGGAAAAAAAACTGTTCTTCAAAATAAAATTTTCATTTGTAAGTCCTCAACATAGGACAAGCTGTGCCAACAACAAAACACAGAAAGCTCTGACCTGGAGGGAGGAGAAAGCTGACGCCTGGTCTGGGTCATCACACGCTGTATTGAAGTCGCGTTATTGAAAACGCCATGGCCAAACAGGTTGTCGACTTGCTGCAGGGAAGTGATCCATATGGCTCATACAGAGATGAGCCCCAAGCCCTGAGAGCACTAGAGGGCGGTAGCAAGAGAGTCTGAAGAAGCAGTGAAGTGCCCGGCTTCCGGGAAGTGCCTGGCACCACAAAAGGGAAGGGCAGGGGAGAACGTTATCAGCGCCCCAAGAGCTCCGCTAAGCTGACCAAGCAGGTTTGGTTCATTGAACTGGTTCCAGCTCTCCATTCCTTCTTTCTCATAACCTCGGGGATGTTCCAAGAGAATCAATCACTCAAAAGGCACAAGGAAATTCACGAGAGAACTGTCAAGTTGTTGGCACACCCAAGAACAGGTAACTGCAAATGACTTGCAACAGTCAGGAGCAAAAAAACTGTTCAGCGGAGTTTACACAGAAATCACTTGATCACTTGATCACTTGAATCCCGTTATTCATCGATTTGCTCGAGCGGGTGCCAGTAACATTTCCACTAGACACTATCACGTGCCAATGTAGCCCAGTGGCATCTATTTCATAGAAATGCAAATTATATTGTACAACCCTTTCTACCTATCAGACTGGCAAAATGGCAAAATAATGAACAACTCACTTATTCCCAAGGAAAATCTAAGGGAAGCGTCAGCCAAAACCACTGTGAAAGGCTGCATACCCCACCCGCATTTCCGCAGACCAGATGTACCAACGTCTTAAAGAACAGGCATGCCATAAGACTCAGCATTTGTCTCCTGGGAATTCTAAAGAAGAAAAAAGAAAAAAGAAGAAATGCTGTCAACAGAAAGATGTCTTTCTCAAAAGCTTAGGAAGAATCGGAGTCTAGATTTCAGCCTGTGGCTTCGGGATATGTAAGAAAGTGAACCAGGACTCAATAGTCAAATGCGTTCTGGAAGTAGGGGAGGTGTTAATAAACTCTGGACCTATTTCTTCCTCACCTCCCCAGGAGATCTGTTGTTCTGTTAAGCCTGGTTTGGAAGCCCCTACGCAAAGCTCAGAATGGTTTGCCACAGCGTACAAGTTCAGAGGCGTGCAGGGCTACTTTCTTGCCAATGGAAACACAGTCAGCTGTGGCTTTCTGTTTCTGCCAGGAGCTCATGGTCAGCGACCTCTTGGGTCTCCTCTTTGGCACAGACTCAATGGAAGCCACAGGCTTCACACCCCGAACACCACACAGATGCTCTCCTCTGCATGATCAAAGTCTGTGCATTTTAGAACCCAAGAAAGCACCTCACACAGCACTTGACTCCCCCAGAGGTGCTCCACCGATGTGTGGTGCGCAAAAGCCACATGCCTCTTTGCACCTGGCAGGCCGTGAACAGGAGCAGCGTCTCTGTGATAAATATTTCCTCTACATCTTAAATAACCTGGACAGTAATGAGCCATTGTGAGGGCGACGGCCGACAGGCTCTTCTCGAATGAATCAGCTCTGTCCTTGGAAAAGCAAACTGCTCGAAGCCCAAGTAAACACTTAAGACGTGACAATGACAAAAAGACATGAATAATAAATGCCTTCAAAAATATGATCTTCCGGGGAGACTTTATTTACATACCCAGCCATTTTTCGCTTTCTCTGCCTCTCAAAGAGGATTCAATCCCTTTGACAATTTTTCACTCTGAGAAAGACTAACGAATCCACAGAGGGAAGGGAGCTATTGTTCCATTAATCAGGGGCAGAATGCTTCATCGATCACAACTAATTTAAGTTCTGCCATGGGTAGCCAAGTGAAAAGAGCACCAGAGCAGGAGTCAGGAAACAGGTCTCTGTGACCTTGAATCTCCAGAACTGTTCTTGGATACTGGAACTCAGTGCTTCCTCTGGGTTTCAGATTCAGTCCCTACAAAATTAAAGTCTGGGCTCCTCTGAGGTCCTTTGAAGGGGATCATGGAATTAACAGGTCTAAAGGCTTTGTTCAGATTTCCTGAAAGTTTTATTGGGGGTGGAGGGAGGGCTACCCCTGCAGTGCACAGGGTTTAGGCTTGGCTCTGTCCTTGGGGGGATTGCTCCCAGCAATGCTTGAAGGACCAGGAGATACTGAGGATGGCACCCAAGCCTCCTGTGCGCAAAGCATGTGCCCAGCCCATGAAGTCATCTCTGGTACCAGGGATCGGCTGTTCCATAAATGTTCCCTGGCCTTTCTGAGCTCTGTTCTGGACCTGACTGTGTATGGTCAGCCCCTGTATCATTATGAGATGCTCTTGGTGGGTTGGTGTGGAGGCATCAGTGGTCAGGCTGGTCCTGACTTTCAGTGGGAGCGAGTTTCACCTGTGCTCATGGGCTGCTACCTCGGAGAGGGACCCTTAGACACCTTCTCCATGCCCCCACCAGGGGTCCTGCTATCATCTCCCAGATAACTTCATGACCTGGAAGCTTTGTTTTAAGGCTCTGTCCCTGCAAGAACTATGACTCCACCAGAAATTCCTAAGTCTTTCGGGGAGGGGGACAGGTTGGGGTGACACCCAGCAGTGCTCAGGGGTAACTCCTCACTCAGTGCTCTGGAGTGAACTTTACCTGTGCTCAAAGACCAATATTTTATGCTGGGAATTAAACCAGGGTCAGCACATGTAGGGCAAGAGCCTTATGTCCTGCACGATCTCTCCAGCCATCCTCTGCCTTTATTCAGGGTCTAAGTCTTTTCAAATGCCCTGCCTTTCCTTATTCATCTTTCTGTGAGGTGTAGGGGAGGGTCCGTGTTCTTCAAGGCTGACTCGCATGCTAACTTTTGAATATGTTAGGGCCAGAGAGATAGCACAGTAGGTAGGGTTGTCTTGCATGTAACTGACCAGCTTTGCTCACCCCAGATGGTCCCCCATCCTTTCATGAGTGATCCCTGAGTGCAGAACCAGAAATGTAGGTAAAATCAAAGAACAACTTTTGAAAATGCCCAAGATCAGCTTCCAAATATTCTTCCTCCTGAACCCGCCACACCTCTGAGAGCTCCTGGAATTTCCAAAGGCTCCTTCAGCTTCCTAGTGGCCGCCTCCAGGAATTAGTCATCAGAGTCAGGAGGACAGTGACCTGAGCCAGAACTTCTCAAGCCTTTTCCACTGTGATCCTTTTTTGGTTGAAACGTTTGGTGGCAAACACTGTCCGAAACACCTCAGATTCATAACACGATTGATATGGGCTTCATTTTTATCTGTTGCATTCAGAATCCTTTTCCAAGTGCTGTGTTTTTAGGGCTCCCCACATTCTCTTATAGGGCTGAGACTTACAGGTTGAGAAAAAAGCAACCTCTCTTCCATGCCCCCTGCCTGGCCATTGCATCAACCACCCTCTACACACAGACACACAGACACACAACACACAGACACACAGACACACAGACACACACACACAAACACACACAGATACACACCCCAGAGCTCAGGGTCACTGTCAACTTAGATCCCTGCTCCTTAGGGTGGCTGCCGTCACTCAGGGGCACCCATGCCAGACAAGGGCTCTCAAGCACGCCTCATGGAAGTTGTTGATGGCACCTGAAGGCTCAAACAGCCCGTCGATTAAACAACAGCATTACTTCGTGATGTAGAACAAGACAGCAGAAGCTGAGCTACACGGGAGAGCCGGACTCCAAGAGTGGCTGAAACAGCCCCGGGGGCTGCTGAGGTGTGAGGCACCCGTCCACTAACCATCTCCAGCAAAATCTGGGTGCCCGGCTCAAGGCACTGTCATCATGCAGGTGGAACAGGTGGGAAGCAGAGGCCAGAGGGTCCCTGTCCACGGTCTCTGCCATCACACATGTGGGTGAGTCTCACAGAGCACCCCTTCTGGGGAGCCTGAAGACACCAGTCGGGGCTCAGTTGGTGCTTTCAGGACCAGGTGGCAGCAAATTTGGGACCATTCCTCAGAGACCTTTGATCACAGAGAGAAGGGAGCAAGGTGCTAGAACTTGGAGGAAATTCCTGGGCAGACGTACAATGATCAAAAGGGGAAATAAAAAGAACACAAAGGGGCCAGTAGGAGGAAACTGCCTGTTTGGTCTGAAATAAGATGAAAGCCAGCCCATGCGTGGCACTCCCGTCACCACGGCACCTGGTGCCTGCCAGTCACGGCTCAAGAACGAAAGGAGAAGGAACAAGGAGCGAAGGTGAGAGCAGAGAGAGGAGGTGCAAGGCCTGTTCTTCGCACCAAAGGCCCCAGAGCAAGCTGCACTTGTCCTGACAGGCTGAGACGAAGATGTTTCGAACTTGCCTGAACACGTGATGTTGCAGATAAGATGACCCTGGACACGACAGGACAGGGGTGAGGAGGCGTGCCCAGCCTGTAGGACCCGGGGTTCGATCCCAGGCACTGCATGTTTCTGAGCACTGCCAGGGTGCCATCCCCTAGTCCACAGGGCCGAGCACCAGCACCATGTCCCTAGGCCCGGCATCGAAGCTCTGACCCAATTGACCGGGCATTGCCTGGACTAGTACCCAGACTCCTGTGAGCACCACTTGGGGAGGTCCCCAGGCCAAAAGAAGTCAGAGACCATCTAGCTAGTTTCTCCCACAGGGAGCGAAAACAATTCAGAAACGTGCAGTTCCATGCTCTGGGGTGCAAACTGCACCTCAGAATCTCACTGTGTCGCCCAGAAATGTCACCCAAGATAGACACACTCTACCCAGCTACTAGGGGACAGAAACCTTGGTGTGGGCCCTTTGTCTGAGTCCAGAAAGGCAAGATCTACCACAAGCTGCTCCCCTACTTGACAATTTGTTAAGGAAAAATCTGGAGGGTTTGTCTTCCTCGCAAACAAAAATTATTTGATCTCCAGGTGTCAAGCACACCAGGATGAAAAAGACTCAGGCGCTGGGATCCCAGGGGCCAGGACGGCAGACACCGTCATTGGCAACATCCTGGTCACTGGAAGGATGAGCAGCTGGGTCCAGTTTCATGGGAACTATCTTGGTGAATTCTTGTCAGAACGCTGAGATGGATATTATTTTTATCTTCTTTAATTTTAGGGTTGGGGCCCAATGGCAGTGCTCAGGGGCTATCTCCAGGTCTGTGCCCCTGCCCCACTGTGCTTGGGGGCCCATATGTGCTGCTGGTTTGTCTACTGCACCCCAGGCAAGGAAAACTGTTTGCTCAGAAAAAGAAGGGGGTGATGAATGATAAAACTTAAAAAAACAACCTTGAACCCCCTCACAACTGTCTCTGAATTCCAGACCCTTTCCTTTTCTTCTATTGAGAAACAGATAAAACTTAGCAAAACAAGCTTCATTATATTCTAAAAAGAATGCCATATATATATATATATATATATATATATATATATATATATAAAACTACTTGACTTCCTGTATATCATCAATTACTCGAGCAGGCACCAGTAACATCTCAATATGTCCTATCACATGCAAGATACCCCAAGGGCTTATGCCCGCTCCAGGAACATAAAGAGCCTCAAGCCATTCCATCAAGTCATGGAAATGAGGTCTATAATTGTTACTGGTATTTGGCATGTAAGTCCAGAGACTCAGACATGGGGCAGAGCGATTCCTTGCTCTCCCTGTGCCCAGCCGTTCATGAGGCAGTCGGGAGGCATGGTGGGTTCCAGCCTTGGCCCACCACCCGGCAGAACCTCACAACCAGCCAGACGACCCCCCCACCCACTCCATGGGTGCCGCCATTTTCCACATCCGGACTTCCCTCTCTTCAGAACTCCACCCAGCCGACCAGCCCATCACAGCCCGGATCATCGACACCCACCCTGCAGCAATTTCTTCCCTCAATCCAGCCCAGGTATGCTGGTCCAGAGACTCAGACATGGGGGCAGAGCGATTCCTTGCTCTCCCTGTGCCCAGCCGTTCATGAGGCAGTCGGGAGGCATGGTGGGTTCCAGCCTTGGCCCACCACCCCGGCAGAACCCTCACAACCAGCCAGACGACCCCCCCCACCCACTCCATGGGTGCCGCCATTTTCCACATCCGACTTCCCTCTCTTCAGAACTCCACCCAGCCGACCAGCCCATCACAGCCCGGATCACCGACACCCACCCTGCAGCAATTTCTTCCTCAATCCAGCCCAGGTATGCTGGTCCAGAGACTCAGACATGGGGCAGAGCGATTCCTTGCTCTCCCTGTGCCCAGCCGTTCATGAGGCAGTCGGGAGGCATGGTGGGTTCCAGCCTTGGCCCACCACCCCGGCAGAACCTCACAACCAGCCAGACGACCCCCCCACCCACTCCATGGGTGCCGCCATTTTCCACATCCGGACTTCCCTCTCTTCAGAACTCCACCCAGCCGACCAGCCCATCACAGCCCGGCTCGCGCGGCCGCTGCGGCCGCGGTTCATCAATAAATGCTTTATTTGGAGGTGTTTAAATAATATGCCTTCCGCACGGCAAGCCTAGCAAGCTGCTCGTGTTGTATTTGACATGCCAAATGCCAGTAACAATTATATTAGGTCATTCCCATGACCTAATATAATGGTTTGAGGCTCTTTATGTTCCTGTAGCAAGCCGATGCCCTTTGCTCTACTGGCATGAGACAGGACATATGGAGATATTACTGGTGCCCGCTCTAGCAAATAGATGATTAACGGGAAGATCGTGATCGTGATCGTGATTTGGCATGTAAAATACGACACGGGTAGCTTGCCAGGCTCTGCCATGCGGGTGGGATAATCTTCTAGTTATAATATAAATAATAATAAAATAAAAAAAAGTGCTACTAAAGCCCTCACCAACCTGGGGAGCTGTAAGAAATGAGGGTTTTGGGTCAAAACTGCAATGCTCAGGGGTTACACCTGGCTCTGCACTCCGGAATTACTCTTGTCATTGCTTGGGGACCATGCAGGTTGCCGGGGATGAACCTGGGTCGGCCGTGTGAAAGGTAAATGCTCTGCCCACTGTGATGTCACTCCAACCCCTAAAATAATGCCTTTTATAGGAAAAAAAAGAAACTTTAGGAAAATAAAATTGCTCATTATCAGTCTCCTGAGGATAGCAGCCATTCACCTGGCATTCATGTTAAAGATTTAAGTGAGGAGGCAGATTCATGGAGTGGCTGCAGCCACTTTGTACTGCTGAGGCACAAATGGCACAAAAGACACAAAGCACATGTTGGCTTTGTCCCATTCACTCACAAATTGATCATGTTTCTCATGCTGACAGCATTTCACCTTAAAAGGAACTATTTTGCCTAGGGGTTATAGTGCATGCCTTCCATGTGCTGACTCCATTTCACAGCCCAGCAGCAGACAGCCTCCAGAGCACTGCTAGGTGCAATCCTGAAGACTCTCACTGAGCACTGCTGGGTGGAACTCTGGAGATATTCAGGCACTGGTGGATGTGGCACTGGAGGACCCAAACTCTTCTGGGGATCCCAAGTAATCCCCAGCACTGCAGAGCACCAAGCACAGTCACTTTGCTACAAGAGCAAACCACTGACCCCATTGGCTGAGAATCACTGGGAGGGCCACTGGGGCTTCCCAGGCATTCCTTGAGAGCGCTCCCTCCCTGCAATCCCTGTAAAAACAAAACAAAGATGCAAAAGAAACATTTTCATGAGACCTCAGAATGTGGCTCAATGATACAGCATCTGCCTTGAAAAAGCAAAGACTTGAGTTTGATCCCCAGTACCACCCACATGCCAAGTCTATTCCAGCAGAGCTGTCGCTGATCCCCATGCAACAATAGCACATATGTGTGATAAAAGAAATCAAAAGGTGCCCAAGAACCACACACAGTGAGTGAGCTCTGCAACCAAATGTGAGATGTCCCCAGAAATCACGGAAACCGTAAAAGAAAAACAAGCGTGTGGGTAACTTTGTTATGAGTCAGAATATACCTGTGGGCATGAGAGGGAGGTAAGCAACATTCCATGACAGCAAGCTTGAAAAGAGAGAAGGCTCTTGATTTGAAAAGAGTTTCAGGGTCCAGAGCCGATAGCCCAGTGGGTAGGACATTTGCCTTGCACGGCCGGCCTATGCCGGCCTGGGTTCGGATCCCGGCATCCCATATGGCTCCCCTGAGCACAGCCAGGAGTAATTCCTGAGTGCAGAGCCAGGAGTAACCCCTGAGCATCGGAGGGTGTGACCCAAAAAGCAAAAAAAAAAAAAAGAAAAGAAAAGAAAAGAAAAAAAAAAGAAAAGTTTCAGAGGAAGCGGCACACTCTGAAGGGCTGGTAGAGATGAAGAAAGATCAAGACCAAAGGCAGACAAGATTAAGAGAACCAGGAAAGCAGAGAGAAGCAGTGCCCACACAAGCAGGAGATGAAGTCAGGAGGATTCATTCATTTGAACATTATTGAACACTTTTAGCTACTACTCTCAGGCCTCTGTTGCATGCTTGAGCTACAGTAGGAACAAAACAGCAAACATCTCAGTGTCATGGAGTCTAGTCTTTATAGCTAGGAAGGACAACAAAGCAAGTCAGTACATGCTCCCATACATTGGGAGCCATCAGAACGATGAAGGAAAACCAAGCAAGGAGAATGATACTGAATTCTGGCAAAGGAGGGATGTACTTGATCCAGGAACACAGACAACCTTGAATATCAGAGTAAGGCATTTGAACTTGACTTCAGAGACCTTAAAGAGGCCAGAGAGTTTTTCTGGGAAAATGCTCATAAAAGGCTTGGCAGGAAAAAGTCAGTGATCAGTCAAATTTAGCTATTGTTGGTGGCAGTTCATTCCAGATGAGTTCGAGAGATAGAAAATCTGCAATCTGCACACGGAATCATGAGACAGCAAAGAAGGAAAAGAGGCGTGTGGGAGAAATAGCAAGGTCAAGGTTAGGAAGTGCATTTTCTAAATTCCGATCTTCTGAACACTTCCTAAGTGAGTTCTACCTGCAAAGAAAAGTGTGTGTGTGTGTGTGTGTGTGTGTGTACGTATGTGTGCGCGTGCACAGGGGGGGAGGAAGGGGGCAGAGAGCGGAACTAGAGGGCCAAAACAAACAATTCCCCAGGTCCAGAAATGCATCTTTTTGGGTGAGTGTGTATAGCCCAAAGGTCAGGGCTATATATGGCCACACTCAGGGTGCCCAGTGGTGCCAAGGATTAAACTCAGGCTTCCCATATTACCCACATGCTTTAGCCCTTCTCACTCTATCCCTACTTTAGAAGCTATGTAAAGGTTCTCGGTTGCCCTGTGTTGAACCAACAAACAAAACTGTGTTTGATCCTACCTAAACATTTTGTACTCCTTCCTGACCAATTTGTGGGGAGAGTGATGGGGGGTTGAGGGGTGTCAAGAGGAAGCAGAATATCTGCTAACCCTGGCAGGACAAATTGTGAAGTGCTAACCTAGAGGGAAAGTAGAGCCCTGTTCAATGGGGTGGGGCGTGCCAGTGGAGGGCATTTGCCTTCCACGTGGCTGACCAGGGTTCAATCCCCAACACCACATATGGTGACTGAGCCTCACCAAGAGGATCCCTGAACGCAGAGCCAGAAGTTAAAGCTGAGCACCAGTGGGAGTGCCCTAACACGCCCCACCCCCACCCAAGGGAAAATAAAACTCCTATAAATCAGAAGCAGCAGCTGAATCTGAGATGTGAGAGTGGCAGCTCAACCCAGGCTGGGCCACCACCTGACTGGGAGAGAAGAGGCGCGTGGGGCGAGGAGGCCGGAGGAGGAACTGTCAGAGTGATAGAGGACAGCAGAATGCAGAGATGCCTCAACACCAGTCCTCAAGAACACCTCAATCAAAGTTGAGCCACCTTCGGGGAATCCCAATGAATGCTAAGTCACATCTTCTGAAAGCCTCCATCTGACAGCAATGAAAACAAGGAACTAAGAAAGGGATCATCCCCTTTTCAAAAAATAGAAGTGATGTCCCACACCCAGCCTGCCCACATCACCCCAGCATCAGTCCTGAAGGGAGGAAAGGAGAGTGAATTTTGAAGATGCAGGGAAGGGACTGATGAGAATTAAGCATTGTTTAATCATGCTTAGGATGCCAAGAACATCTGAAATCACTCATCTTGAAGAGCACATCTTGTCCACTCACCCTGACATATATATAATTCAAGGATCTCTTTCCATGGCTGATTTGCTGGCTGTCCATCTTCATTAAATTGTTTTGACACTTAAATTGGCAGCACATTTGAAAAAGCAATGACCTGGGTTGCCACTTACGTTTATTCACTGAGGGGTCTTCAAGACCCAGTACAAGAACCC
The DNA here is from genome assembly GCA_021461705.1 of Cryptotis parvus. Taxonomy (NCBI): domain Eukaryota; kingdom Metazoa; phylum Chordata; class Mammalia; order Eulipotyphla; family Soricidae; genus Cryptotis; species Cryptotis parvus. Next base: position 164,803 of record JAJIBD010022530.1, read on the forward strand.
ATATTAGGAAATAAGTTTGTAAATTACTAATTTTTAAATCTGTGCTGGACATGCCAGAGAGATGGTATAAGATTTGAGGCCCTTACCTTGCATGTGGGGACGCAGGTTCAATTCGAGCACCACACACAGTTCCCCAAACACTGGTAAGTGTTGCTCCCAAATCAAAATAAATAAAACTTACACTAAAAAATTATTTTTCTGGCTTCCCCATTCAGGGAAAAAAAATTGATAAAGCAAACTCACACTTGTTAAAAATTTAAGGTTCCCATTCAAATACCACTATAAATTTATATTTACTTTTTATAATATATATGGATTTGAGTGTTCATCTCCTAAATTCATCAATTTTGTGATATTATACTAACATTCATACTGATATATCTGTTAAAGAGTCATGTGGGCCTGAGTCAGAAGTTTCAAGTCACTGATTATTTTCATAATTTAATATTATTATATTAACAGATGTGTGCTTCCCAGATAGTAATATAGGAACTTGTCAAGCCACGGATCCAGCTCGAGTAGGCATTCGGTAAGGTCTAGAATTCCATAGCTCTAATCTTAGGCCACTGGCAGACACTCTACTGTTTAAGTAGCAAGAGACCATCTTTCAGGCTTAAGAAAAGACAACCAAGTTTGATACACTAAACTGGGTTTTTGTTTGTTTGAATGGTTACTCCTGAAAGACCTCCTTGAAGACACTGCCATTCTTAGATCTGGAACTTCTAGGCAAAACGCAAACAAAGCAAAGGAAGTCTGTGACATTTTAAGAGCAATGTTGCATTTGGAGCAAGGTTTTGTGAGCACCAATAAATAATAAAGATGGGAGTCCTTAGGTTGGCCTGGGTTGAAGTTTGAGATTCGGTGTTTGATATATACCTAGCTGATTTTTAGGACCAAATGGGTTTTTGAGAAGTTAGCAGCAGGGAAGCATTTCCATCTTCAGTCAAGGAATTGGAAGTTGGATGTCCAAGGCTGTCCAACTCGTGACAGAGGCTAAAGGTTAAAAAGCCCGGATGACTTCTGTAACCAGGAAAGGGAAATTTAAGCTACACAACTTGCCAAGGGGATCTCAAAATCGTGGCTGGATGTCAATGTTTGAAAAAAAATCACTAATAGCAAATAGAAGAAAGATTATCAGGAATAAGAGGCAAGTTTATTGCTTCAGCAGGGCGGAAGAGGAAAGGAAGAGGTGCATTTATTAAAGAGAAATGGGCAGCCTAGGTCTGGTGTCCAAATGAATGAAGCTTCCACCAAGGAAGGGGAATCTGTCTATTGTCTTTGCTGCTGACTGCAAGCTTGAAAGCAAAACCTAACCAAAATAGGTGCTTAGAGGTCTTCACTAAATTACTAAATAAATGAAGCAAGATGTAATAGAACAACTTTTATCAATCCCTGCTAGGGGCCAAGCACCATGGATTTAAAGATAAAGAACATACAGTTCCTGACAATTACTAGCTGACATCTATTTTCCTTATGAATGTTTGGGGAAATATCTATTTTCCTTATGAATGAACATGAATATTCTCATAGCTTCTTCCTTCCCTTCCATTGGCCTCTGAGCAGGCAGACCCTGACCTCATCCTTTCCTTATCAGAGCCCAACACTCTTCTCCTTCAACCCACCCCCACCCATATTCCCTATCCTGGGGCCTGCTGATACTCTATAGCCCATTTCTTGGTGAGGTTATCACAGCGAAATGAAAAAAAACCCACAAACTCTGGAATCAGCCCCGGCTGATGTACGGAGCACTTTCCTATGCCCAATGCTACTCTAACAGTACAACACTGCATCACTCATTGCATCTTTACGGCCACTGTGCGCAGTACCATCTCACAGAGGCGGTTCCTAACACTCAATAAAACTGGAGACTGGCTCAAGGTAAGCCAGTTAGGGAGTGGCCAAGAAGGCTTAAAAGAATCTAACTCAGAGGCCCGGTTCACGACCATTACTCCAGAGTGGCCACAGGGTCAGTCTCCAGCTCAAGCATGGGGGCTAGCTGGAGCCTCAGACCAAGCATCGAGGACCCCCCCCCCTTCAGCAGGGATAAACGTGGTGGCTTTTCAAAAATTAGCTCAGTACTGCCTCAAGACACTTGTTCTTCACCAAATTTTTATCTCAACAGAGGAGTGAAGCAAACAAATCATTATTTAAAAAAAAATGTTGGACCCTCCAATGTGAAGACGCCAGAGCAAAGAAACCCCTTATTTTTTGTGTAACAATATTCCAAGAAAACAACATTTTTCATTTGTGTGTATGTGTTTATATTGTGCTGGGGATTGAACTTGCGTCCTCACACAGCAAAGCAGGGATTCTTTCCTAAGATATACCCTGGCCTCAGCTTTAGCTATCTCTCGTGTATCTTAAGTCCTTTTCTTGTTTATAAATTTTACATCATGAGGGCCAGAGCGATAGCCCAGCGGGTAGGGAGTTTGCCTTGCCGCGGCCGGCCTGTGCCAGCCCAGTTTCGATCCCGGCATCCTATATGGTCCCCTGAGCACAGCCAGGAGTAATTCCTGAGTGCAGAGCCAGGAGAAACCCCTGAGCAATGCCAGGTGTGACCCAAAAAGGGCAAAGAAAATTTTTTTACATCATCAAGGGCTACCTTATTTAAAAGCTTGTTTTCATAAGCTTATTATATGACCATGATCTGAATGCGTACGAACACACACACACACACACACACACACACACACACAAAAGATACACATGGACACACACCTACACACTCACACACATGCATAATTTGGTAAGAATTTTTAAACTGTAAAAATCTTTGATTTGTAAGAATTCTTGGTAAGATTTTTTATTTTGAATTTTTGATCATCAAAAAGCTTTGACAAAGCAGCTTGCAAACAGAACAAATTAAACTGCTATAGAAAAAATGCATGTTCAATAAGCATCATAAAAGCTTTATTCTCTTTAAGGATAAAAGAAAAGTCAGTATAAGGAGACTTTTTTTTAGTAAGTAACCAATGGTTGTTTTAAACCCTTTGCTATCAAGAATGATTTCATTAAGAGCAAAAATAGATTCTTTCCCAATACTCAGAAAGTCTGCCATAAGGGAAAACAAGATACGTTCCATTTTACTAAAAATCTGTCTTTAAAAAATGACTCTATCACTAGCTTGGATATCTAATTCCTAATGCTAAGAAAATAATCCTTCCTTCACCTCTGCCCCCTCTGATAAGAGGCTAACATTTCGAACAGAACAAAGCCAATGAAATTACATGCAGTGTACCCAGACCTAATCCTCCATGTGCTCACTGGGACCCCAAAGCAGATGCGAATTTAAAAAGAAAGCAGTCAGGAATTCTGGTTTCTAACACCACATTCTGCCTACTGCACTCACCTGCCAAGACTTGCTGTAATGTCACCGCCAAAAGGTCGGAAGTTTGATTCTACAATGTCTGTACAAATACTACAATTTGGAGGGTAAGGAAAATTCTTTCATGGGTTTCACCTCTTCTTCTGTCTCACAGTGGTAGAGACAACTGCTCGTTCTTTCTTGTACCAACAATCCCTGCCGCCCTTCCCAACTAACGAGCCCTCCTTGCAGTAAGGCTTGGACACCCACCTTAGCTCTGAGTGGTGTTCTGCAATTCTCATCACAGCCGGCACCTTCAGGCCTCCCCATTCCAAGGAGACTGCCTGTTGCCTCCACATAGTTCTAGAGACCCCAGCACTGCAAGGGCCAAGCAGTGCACTGTCCTGTCTTCTCATTGAACTGCTTGGCTGAGTTTCCCCAGGAGTACCCCTAGGTCCCTTAAACAGCCTGGGAGTCCCTGCTCCCTGCCTTCCCCAACTTGCCCCCGCACACACACACACACACACACACACACACACACACACACACACACACACGGAGTCTCTCTTCCCGCATCTCTCTCCTAACAACTGACAAGAGGTGGAGAAGGTGGCACAGCATGAGAGCTTCAGGTCACCAGACACAGGTGAACAGAGCTAACTACACTCAGCTCCCCGGCTCCTCTATGCCAGCATTTCTCACCATGGGCTAATCTCACTCTGGAGGACACTGGAATAATTCAAAAAGGACGGGGATCATAGTGGCAGGTACCGTTGCGAGTGTGTGTGTGTGGGGAACACAGGACTTTCTAGTTCTTCAATTTCCATGGGGAACATTGTTTTCTGAAGAAAGAGACATCAGCTAAATAAGTGTAGGAAATTCTGAAAGAGTGAAAGAGAATCAGACTTCTATTCAAGTCACATATTTTTTAAACCTGTTTTGTTCTAATAACTTAACTCATTTATAATGAATGTACTTATCTGAACCCAGCAAAGGTGGAATTTCTCTACTTCTTTCCAGCTAACCCTATTCATTCTCCAAAGGCCAGGCAAACTCCTCTAAAGAATCTCCCACTACAGATTCCTCTTTCTTAGAGATTCTTGACTTTAGCACAAGATCAGCTACTGACCAGAGAGGACTTGAATTGTCTCATGGGTATGTTCCTTCCTGTCATCGTGGGAGAAGCAATGAGGAATAGTGAAGCCCAGCTTGAGATGCCATACAGCCTCTCCCATGAAAACAGGAAGGAAAGTAACTTGGCCATAGTCATAGTGAAGAGAATGAAGCACACACCAAACTACCCAACACAGTGAAGTGCACAAACTGTCTTTCTTCTTCTTTTCTTTCCCAGATTATTAACTATTAAATTCTGATATAATATTGTTTGAAAATTGGGCAAGTTAGAGAGATTTTTAATAAATGTTTTCCCTTGCAAAAAATAAGTGGCTGTGTTTTTTGGTTTATTTTTGGTTTGGGCTTATTTTTTTAAACCACGCGTGACCATGATTCAGTCCAATCATTTTTGAATATGATTTTTTTGGCAGAGTAGGGGTTTTGGGGGCCACATTTGTCAGTGCTCACATCTTACTCCTCATTCTATCTCAGGGATCACTCCTGTATGTGCTCAGAGAACCATATAAGATGCCAGGGATCAAACCCAGGTCGGCTATGTACAAGACCAGTGCCCTTTTCTCCTATATTATCACTCCATCCCTGTTAAATACTTTTTTAAAAAACATACTATCTTTAGTAGGATGTGGATTCCCAACTCCCACTGTCTGCTGACCTGGATTCTTAATGACATAAAAGCAAGTCTCTCAGGGCCTCAGCAACTGCAGTGTGCTTCCAGGAGGTTGAAAGTACTATCAGATCCTCTCAACCCAGCATGTCAGTCATGGGGGGGGTGGGGGGGGACTCTCTGTCTGCCCCAAGATAGATGGACACCTAAGCTCACATCTTCCCTCAGTAAACACAGAGCTTTTCCTAATCTGGGGATGGAACAGCTCTTAGAATTCTACTGCAGAAATTCCTGCCCGGAAGCAGGCGGCTGCATTAAGCATTATAAATTAAATCACGCTGGCCAATAAAGTATGTTTTGAGACAGCCACATGGAAGCCTGGTGAATTCCCTGTTACCTAGAAGTGGATGGAGCTGTATAGACATCATAGTATAAGATTCTAAAACCAAGTCCCTATGTGAGAGAGAGAGAGAGAGAGAGAGAGAGAGAGACTTCCATCCATTTCTACTTTGAGCTTATCTACTTTTATACAAGTCAATAATTTCAAGGTATATTTATTGAGTGCTTACTATAATCAAGTCACCTGGTACATATAAGAAATAAGACAGAGCCCTAGTGTTTTCACCATCCTGAAGCAAGCAGAAATAGACAATTTAGTGTATCTGATAAACAGTATGTTCAAGAAGCACAAGGATCTCTGGGCATGGCTCGAGATAAGAACAGAAAAGTAAGAGGGACTATCTGGTTACTTGGGGCAAGAAGGAATGGATCTAATCCCTCTCAGATACAGGTTAAATCCCTGTCAGGCATAGGTTAGGTGTTCAAAATACCCTTTCCTTGAACCATTACCTGACCAAACAAAGGCCATTCATTCTTCAGAGGCACTGAAGGGCAGACAAAAGTAAAAAGAGGCATAAATTATTCACAGCAGTATGAAAGCTAAGCAGACAGAATACAAAACTACACAGGGCTCTGGAGATCTTACTACCTTCTTCCATGGAGCATCAAATTAATCCCTTTTACCATCAAGATCAGTAAGAGTTGAGACAAGAGACAGGCAGAGGAAGCATCTGTTTCTGCAATCAGAAAACCAAAATTAGACCAATTATATTATGCAGGACCAATAGAAATAAATCAGTGATTGATGGCTACATCTAACACAGGCACTGAACAAAGGGAAAAAAAGAGCTCCGCTGTTTGGAAAGGGGATTGATCTTATTTTTCCTCCAGGTAAGGATTTAGATCATACTCAAGCATCAGTCCAATCTTGTTCTCCTTTATTCTTCCTCCATTCCAAGGAAAGTGACAGGATCGAAGTTTTAGCACTAAGGTCTAAGACTTCACATAGTCAGTTCCTCACTTTGCAGGTGAAAAGCTGAGATTATGTCTTGCTCAGTTGGATAGTGGCAAAACCAGAATTAGAACTTCGCACCCTGAACTCTCAGTGGAGTGCCTGTCCCACTAATCCACTTGAGGCCCAGAATCCCTGCACTAGACAAGCACTTATTTAGGAACGTTATTCTTGATTTAGAATTTTTTTTCCTTTTAATATCTCTCTTGCTGGGAATCTATGTCACCATGGCGTCGCTATTAGGACAAGAACTGCTGCTGTTTTAAAGCTTTCAGGCTGGCTTCCCACAGGGATGAAGGCGAGGAACAATCTGCAAACAGAAAGCGTAGCATTTCTTTCCAGGACCAAGTATTTAGGTGCATGATAGTTTATGTATATGTGTGTGTACATAAAGTGTGAGAGGGTGTGCCATATGTACACATGCACATCTGAGAATAGTAAATGTTTTGTGAAACTCATTTGTGAATTTCTGTGTATAAGCCTGTGTTTAATTGGGCCACTCCAACAGAGCACCATAAAATGGGTAGCTTATAAACAAGACACATTTATCGCTTGCAGTTCTAGAGGTTGAGTGCTCCAAGATCAAGTGTTGGAGACTTCATTCTCTCAAGTCTGCTTCGAGGGTGTCTGATGACTGTCTTCTCAAAATGTCCTCACACTATGGGAGGAAGGAGATTTTCTCACAAAGGTAAATACCATTCATGGAGTTCACCACATTACAGAAACCTCCATCTTCACTGACCACCATACTCACACTGTGCCAGTCTACTGACTTTCACCCCTTTCATTCCCATGGACCAGCACCAGCCCATTGATCAGTGGTAAAAAACCAACAGTCCACAATAGTAAGTGTACACATATATGTGAGTTAGTATTTATATATATATGTATAGATATATACATATATATATATATATAGAGAGAGAGAGAGAGAGTTAGAGTAGACTCTAAGATAGAGTAGTAAACTCAAGGTAGAGTTTATATGTATATCCCCACATATATATACACATATATATACATATATGTATACACATGTATACACACACACACATATATATATACATATATATATATATTTATATATGGATCCTGTCTTCCGTTCATCATCGTTGCTCGGCGGCCCCAGTAACATCTCCATATGTCCTGTCTCATGCTAGTAGAGCCCAAGGCATCTGCTTGCTCCAGGAACATAAAGAGCCTCAATCCATTCCGGAATGAGGTCTATAATTGTTACTGGTATTTGGCATATCAAATACAACACGGGTACTTGCCGCGTGCAGGTAGCATATGTGGGGATATACGTATAAACTCTACCTTGTTCTCTTGGGAATGGGAGGAAAAATCATAGCAAAAAGAATCATTACAACATGAACCAGGGAGCTAGAACTGCAGTTAAGGCACTTGGTTTAGCCTCGACATTTCATAAAGTTCCCAAGTGATCCCTGAGCATAGATCCTGAAGTCTTAAGAACCACCAGGTTTAGCCCAAAAAATTAAAGAATGTGGGAAGAGAAAAAAAAAAACACCTCTTCGAGAATGTCTTTTCAAAGCCATGCATCTGTCTCGTTGCTGCTAGGAGTCAGTTTGCCTGACAGCTTTTGAAGCCTAATGAAAACAATTTGGTAACGCAGAGGGTCATACAAAGTGAATCTCAGGGGATACTCCTGCTTCTGCACTCAGGAATTACTCTTGGCAGTGCTTGGGGACCATATGAGATGATGCAGACAGAATCTGGGCCAGCCATGTGTAAGGGAAGCACCCGATTCACTGTACTATTTACTCTGGCTAATGAAAACAATTAAAAAAAACTATAATGAGGATGGTTTACATTAAAAAGAGAAGAAAATAAGAAATGTTGGCAAGGATGTTGAGTAAAAGAAAGTCCTCATATATTGTTGGTCAGGATGTAAATAAATCGACACACCCAGTCACTATAGAAATATTAAGGCAGTTCCTCAAAAAACAAAAAAGTTGATTCAGAAATCCTATTTCTGGGCATATAGCTAACCATATGATCCTGTTACTTTCCTGGCCTCATCTCCAGCCCTGCCCATATATTCTTGTGATTCCTGGAATTTAGTGTTTATCAGATTATACAGAATTATCTGTTTATTTCTGCATGCTTCCGGATTGTGAAAATTTCAGTATTCTGTTTTGTTTCTCACATATACTGAATAACTTACTTAAATAGGTACTAAATAAATATTCCTTGAAATTATTGACTTGAGTTAAACTAGATGAACTCAAAGCAAAAATGGAGGGTTGTGTGTGTGTATGTGTGTGTAACTCTGTATGTGTGTGTGTGTGTGTGTGTGTGTGCATGCATTCAGAACCTTATTCCTTGATTTATGTAGCAGCTCCATTCACTTTCAGGTACCAGAACTTTATCAGTGTCGGTGTGGCTGCCCGAAAGCATGCTTCATATAGGCCAGCCTGGTGTAGCTGATAACGCTGAATCCAGACATCCTTCATAGCAGAAATGACTACAGTGGACACAGGTTCTGAGGAACTATCCCATACCCAACTAGGGAGAGCTTCTCTTGTTTGACCAAAGAAGATGAGAACTTGGGTGTCCATCTACCTTGGGACAGGCCAGTACTATACCATAAATTTCAAAGTTAGTAAGAAACTAGATTTTAATTGTTCTCAACAGACAAAACATGTGTTGGGATAAATGTGTTACTCTTGCTAGATTAGTAATCAGTTTGCAATACATAAATGCATCACACCAATGTGTTTGTACAACTTAAGTATACTGCAAGTGCGTTAATTATACTTCAATAAAAGAACTCATTAGACTATTAAAATTAAAATGTAGTGAATGAGGCAAAAATAACAGAGGTTAAAGCACTTGCACTGCAAGTGAAAATTTTGATTCAATCCCAGGAACATAAATGGTTCCCACAGCACTACCAGGAGTGACCCCTGAGCACTGTCAAGTGTAACCCAAACAAAAAAAGTTAGTGGAACCCTCAGTCAACAAATATTTAGCATCCTGAGAATATATCCTGGGACCCACAAACACACATCAGAAACACTATCTGCACTTCTATGTTCATCGCAGCACTATTCACAATAGCCAGACTATGGAAACAACCTGAGTGCCCAAGAACAGGCGATTGGATAAAGAAACTCTGGTACATATGCACAATGGAATACTATTTAGCTGTTATGAAAAACGAAGCTATAAAATTTTCCTATAAATGGACGGACATGGATGGAATGTCAAAAAAGGGGGATGTTTTATGGAATATCAAAAAAAGTATCATGCTGAGTAAAATTAGAAGGAAAAAGATATAGAATAATTGCATTTATTTGCAGGATATATATATGTACATATGTAACTTACACGTATATACATATATATGTACATACAGGATATATATGTAAATATATACATTATATAGATTTATATATAAATTATATACACATATAATACACATACATATATATGTATATACAAGTACATATATACTTATATATACATATATATGTATGTGTATATATTATGATCATATACCTATCACTTGATCACTTGAATCCCGTTATTCATCGATTTGCTCGAGCAGGTGCCAGTAACATTTCCATTGGACCCTATCACGTGCCAATGTAGCCCAATGGCATCTGTTTGATTCAGGAATATGAAGAGCCTCAAACCGTTCCTTCAGGGTCTTAACAAGGAAGTCTGACCATCTTGTAGGTGGGCGGCCACGTGATCTTTTGACATCCCGTGGGATCCAGTCAGTAACGGCTCTAGTCCAGCGGTTGTCTCCAAATCGCATTACATGACCAGCCCATCTGATTTTCGATGTCTTGGCAAAGCGAGACAGCGTCCCTGATTCTGGAATAGCGACGGAGGTCAGAACTCCGGATTCCTTCTCTCACTTGAGTGAGGCGTGATATTCCAAGCATAGCTCTTTCGATTCCTCTCTGGGAGACCCGAATAGCATTCTCATCCTGCTTTCGTAGGGCCCAGGTCTCTGAGGCGTATGTTAATGCAGGGAGAACGGTGGAGTCAAAGAGATGTGCCCGGAGCCGGAGGTTCTTTGTCCTTTTAGCTGTTTCTTCGATGCCTTTGAAGGCATTCCATGCCGCTCTCTTCCTCCTGCGCAGCTCAGGTTTTAGGTCGTTCATCATGTTGACTTCTCGACCTAGGTACACATAACTGCTGCATTCAGAGATGTTTGTTCCATTGAGAGTGAATGGGGCCTCTGGAACTAGTTCATTTCTCATGAACATAGTTTTCTTCAGATTCAGCTGTAGACCTACCTTTCCACATTCTCGGTCAAAGTCAGCCAGCATTTGTGCCGCTTGGCTAATGTTTGGTGTTATTAGAGCGATGTCATCAGCGAGCGGAGGGGTGTAGTTGCCGACCATCTATCTTCCACTCCCATTCCTTCCCATTCTAATTGTCTCATGATGTTCTCGAGGGTGGCACTGAAGAGTTTTGGTGAGATGGTATCACCCTGTCGAACCCCTCTTTTGACATCAATGATCACTTCTTTGTAGAATGGTGAGATCCTGGTGGTGAATCCGTAATACAGCTCCACGAAGGATCTTGATGTATTGGGTTTGAACACCCTGTTTGACTAGGGCTTCGATGACTGCTTCAGTCTCCACAGAATCAAAGGCTTTCTGTAAATCAATGAGCGTGAGACAGAGTGGCATCTTGTACTCCCTACAAACCTCAATGAGCTTGGTTACTGTGTGGATATGGTCGATTGTGCTGAATCCTTTCCGGAAACCTGCTTGCTCGCATGGTTGTCCTTCATCTAGTGTTCTGCTAATCCTGTTCAGGATGACTCGTGAAACAGCTTGTAGATACAGACAACAGGCAGATGGGGCGATAGTTCCATGTCGTGAATGTCTCCCTTCTGAACATAGAACTGTCTGCTGGTTTTCCATTGGAGGGCACCTTGCATTCGGACAGGTAGCGTTGAGACACTAGTTTTTACCGGCACTTAGGTGTTCGGTCTGACTTTGTCTGGGCCTTATATTATAGGTATATAAGTATTATACCTATAATACTTATATATACATCATATATATGTACATGTACACATACATATATATGTATATATAAGTATATATTACTTATATATATATGTACATGTACACATACATATATATGTATATATATAACTATATATCTAACTTATATATGTATGTGTACATGTACTATATATGATGTATATATAAGTATTATAGGTATATGATCATAATATATATAGGTACATATATATATTAGATACATATATATATATATCCTGCAAATAATTGCAGTCTCATTATATAGACAAAATAAATTACTCATTAGTCTCTCTCTATATATATCACTTGTATCACTTGTCTTCCCATTGTTCTCCGATTTGCTCAAGTGGGTGCCAGTAACGTCTCCATTCGTTGGGAATGAGGTCCATTATTGTTACTGTTTTTGGCATATCGAATATACCACAGGTAGCTTGCCAGGCTCCGCCATGGCTCTGGGTTCATCCCAGGGGACCCAGTCTATTTCTATGTCAGACCATCAACCATCCAGGGCCCACAGGGCAGAGACCTGGGTGTAGACAAGCCTGACTCCTGTCTGCCACCTACCAGACAAGCCTGTCTCCTGTCTGCCACCTACCAATGCAATTGGGCAAAGCAGTCACACCTGCAACATCTCAAGGGTAAAAACTCTCTATATATTCATATAGAGAGAAAGATCATTTCTTTTTTTCTCTCTCATATATATATATAGAGAGAGATAGACACAGACAAACTGACAGACAGACAGACACAGATAGAGAGAGATCGCATGTGATTGTGTGTGTGTGTGTATGTGTGCGTGTGTGTGTGATGAGACTAATATCCAAGACTCGGCAGAACGGGGACAAGGAGGACTTGTCAATGGCTGTAATTTACCACAAGTGTGTGTGGGACAAAGATTAGGTAATAATGAGAAGGGACCAGGGTGCCAATAAGTGGTGGAAATGGTAACACCAGACTAGAACTGAGCATTGAACGTAGGCAAAGATATATGACAACCCCTAAAGGAATGTATTGTAAGCCACAATATGCAAAAGAAGAGAGAGAGAAAGAGGGAGAGAGAGAGGAGAGAGAGAGAGAGAGAGAGAAAGGAAAATTGCTCTAACAGAGGCAGGCTGGGGTGGGGGATCTGGGGACATTGATGCTAGGAAGGGTGCACTGGTGGAGGGATGGGTGCTGGAATAAATCCAGTCGTGAACAGCTGTGTAATTGTATATCTCACAGGTGGTAAAATTAAGTTTAAAAACAATACTCACCAAGTTTTGCTTCTATCTTAGAGAGCAGTCATTTAACATTTGGTGAGGTAGTCAATGACATTCTTTGCAGAACTTTCTTTGAAGCCACTTCTAATTCCCATTTGGGGGAGGCAGCCATGAAAAGCATGAGAGCTACTCTGAAACAGGGCAGAAGGATGCAATTCGCAATTTCTGTTCCTGTACTCCTGCTGCTCATTTAAACGTTAGTCATGAATTATGCATCTGAACTTCCTGGCTTCCTCACTACGACCAGGCTGGCAATAATGATAGTGTCCTCAGGACATTCCTTACCCCACGCCCTCAAGATGAAGCCTGGAGAGGAACTTCATTCTCAGGACACTTCTGTAACTTCTGTGACCCTGCTTAAGCAGTAAGGACTTCAGCATAGAGAATGAATCTTACCTTCAAAAGACATGAGAACTTCTTCTCGAGATGATATAGCAATATCTAAAGTAAGGCTCCTCAAGTTCCCAGACACAGGCTGGCGGCATTACAAGGAGGGCACATGCAAATCAAAGATTTCAAAAAGTTCCTTGGGGCATCATGAATTCAGAACTAGAAGCAGCTGAAAATAAGAAAAGTATATGCAAATAGAAATGTCCTGCTGAGCCAGACATGGATTTTGGTTTTGGATGAGGGATTGAAGCCCTTGGATGGATTTCTAGCCTATTGAATCAGTATCTTGAAACCCACGGTGACCCACCATTTCCCTTGTGGGGCATCACCACAACTTAATGAGATGGAAAGCCACTAATGCCTTTAGCTCAAATACTGAAGCCTCCATATATTATTCATCAAAATCTTTTGAACTGGTAGAGGTAAATGGGAGGGTGACTCTGCTCTCCTGCAAATTTCTAAATTGAACAAAAGTCTTGAAGTTTTACTGAATGTATTAGGGACCCAGTTCCTAGCATCAAGTCCAAGTCACCTTTCTCCATGAGGTCTGTGTCTAGTAGCATAGTTTGGCTGTGGAGCACATTTATTTAGAAAATTTAAAAAAGTTCTCTATCCTGCATTGAGACTAGCACTTGATCCGAAGAATACCACTCAAAAGTCAGATCCGTACAGCAGCTCCCAGCCATGAGTGCCTGGAAAGGGGTTAGAAAGGTCTGCAAACACTTGGGCTTCTTCTGAGATAAGGCACCATCAAAGAAACAACTCTGCAGAGGGTTCATCCATTTAGCCTTGCAATTACCTCCTCCCACATAAACAAGCAGGCCAGCAGAGCTGGAGCAGTAAATGGACTGAAATCAGACAGACTGCCAGCCAGGCACCTCATTTTCCATCCCTCCTCTCACATCCTAACTGGACTATTTTCACCTAGCTCCTGTAGCAATCTGTCTCAGCTTCTTTATCAAACAGCAAGCTAAAAATATCAACTTTATAAGCTACTGCGGTGAGGAAATGAGATGTTACTCAAGAACGTAGTGCTGATTCTGACTCAGGATAAAGAATTTCTAGGATTTGAATGAGAACTGTTATTTCTGAGGTTCACAGATTCCATGCTTTGTGGAATATCAAAAACGTGTTTTGATATTTTTAAAAACTCTCACCACGGGGCTGGAACAATAGCCCAGAGGGTAGGGCATTTGCCTTGCACGTGGCCGGCCTGTGCCGGCTGGGTTTGATCCCCAGCATCCCATATGGTCCCCCGAGCATTGCCAGGAGTAATTCCTGAGTGCAGAGCCAGGAGTAACCCCTGAGCATCGCCGGGTGTGACCCAAAAAGCAAAAAAACCTCTCACCAAAGGGTTAGAGCTAAAGATTTCAATTCCAAATCACCTTCACCAAGGGCATAAAAAGAAAGAAATAATTTCCCGGATGCCAAACCCTTTTCCTAGAAACAATAAGGTTCTTGGAATTGGTATTCATATAAGGTGTCATATAACTTGGAGAGTTAGATGCCTCCCCAGCTCTGATGCTCAACCAACTGTGAAAGCTATTTATTAGTAGACATCTTTTGAGGTCTTCCTCATCTAAAGGAAATATTGAGCACATGTGTGTGTGCGTGCACAGATATGTGCATGTGCACATCCGCACACACGCAACAGTAGCAGCACTTATAGAGACTCATTTTCTTCTGTGCAAATCAAATATTGCAGAATTATCTAAGGTATCTCTACAGAGAATAAGAGACACCACTTAATGAGATTAAAATTGAATTTATCAAAGATGGCTGGATGATATATCATAGACTGAAAAGTTCGCACTAATTTCAAAACCTTTGCACATTAGCAAGTCCTATAAACACATTTATCTGTAAGCTGTACATCAAGGAACAAAGAGTTTATTGACAAGAAAGCTATTTCAGAGAAAGTTTGCCTTACAACAGAAATAGATGCATTTAAAACAGCTATTGACCAGATTCTTGCCATTTAGTAAACCATCTGAATTTGGTTTCTGGAAGTGTATTTATAAATGGCCTGTAGCTGTCTCTTTTTATTAGCTATTTACAATGAAGGATATAAACTTCTAAAATACTGCACCTGTGTTAAAAATTCTGCCGTAGGCCTGTTGGTAGGAGGCGGTGCTGCTTCCCAGGCCTGTACGGAAGATTCCAGATTCTGCATGAGCAGACACAGAGGGCTTAACCTCAATAGAGCCCCACTTTGAGCAGAGGTCTTTAATGGAGCCATTGCAGCAACATCTGCAGTGTGCAACCAAATCACAGACTCAGCAGCACAACTCTGATGGAAACAACCCTTTGAAGAGCACTGCCAAGGGGCTCTGCCACCACAACAAAACAAAGGACATATGTGACACCTGGAATCAATAATGCATTCCCAAGATCAGAGCCGAGTCACATGGGTGGAAACCTACATGAAGAGGGAGGCAATCACCTTCCTAACCTGGGTCTGTCAGATGGAGCTCCTTAGAAATGGAACTCTGACTTGGATGGCAGCCCTCCCTCCCACCTGGGCTCAGGCCACAGCCTGGAACAAACAGGAGTTATGATAGCTCCAAGAGAGAACCTAGGACTTTCAGGTCATTCCTCATCAGATGGATTCTGACTTTGGCCCTTATTCACTAGATGAGCTGGGTGGCGACACAAATTTTTCTGAAGTTTCATTCCCTTCTGCTGCAAACAGTAATAATAATATTCACCTCACTGGTGTGCAGTATGTAGTAAATGAGCTCCCTTTGTTTCTGGCCATCCGTAAGCATTCAATATTTGGTTCGTTTTTATAACAAATTCACAGCAGACATGATACTCATGCACAGTGGAAGCCTACTCAAACAGAGGAAGGTGGAGCGTTCGTGAC
Source organism: Cryptotis parvus (assembly GCA_021461705.1). Classification (NCBI taxonomy): domain Eukaryota; kingdom Metazoa; phylum Chordata; class Mammalia; order Eulipotyphla; family Soricidae; genus Cryptotis; species Cryptotis parvus. The sequence goes on from JAJIBD010022530.1 coordinate 180,741, forward strand.
AACACAGATGGGCCATGGAGTATGATAGACTTACCGGGAGGTAAGTCCTGTGGAGAAAGCACTTACCTTATGATTTCCAAGGTGTAAGATAAAGAATCAAAGCAAACTAATAAGGAAAATTAAGACCCTGTGATCCTGATGACACAAAATGGCCACCAATGATGGACAGAGGAGAGAGTTGACAGAATAATGGGGACGGAATCTAGACCCTCGGTGGTGGGTGCGGTGTGACACACACAGACAGTGAGGCAAGAAGCTGTACCCTAGAAACCTGTAGCACTATCAACCAACAGCACTGCCATTTAACAACCCCCAAAATGCTCATTCCTTAGCTTCCAAAAGCAAGACAGTCACACATCTTGGCTTTGTGAAATCAAGCAAATAAACACACAATGCAGAAGGCAAAGCACTCAAATCGGTCATTCTACCTTTGTGAGTGGGAAAAGAAGGATGGCAGAGTTTTCTTTTGTATTCTTTTCCAAATTTTAAGAACAGAATTTTTTATAATTGCAACATTTTATATCTTTAGCAACAGGTAGTCATCACACCTGAGCATCCCTGAAAGAGGCGATCCATCTGAAGATGGGTGATTTTAGGACACAGATACAGAAGACCCTCTTGGGAAAGGGGATGCAAGGGGGAGTGCACTGCTTAACCTACTGCAGAGGAGAAGCAGGATGCATTGTCCCTGGCTGCACTCACTAACAAAAATACAACCTACCACTAGTGGGTCCTAAGGAGACCATAAACCACACCTGATGTCCTCTGGCCCACTTTGAAACGGGGGCTCTTTTCTAAAGGCCATTCAACAAGCTGGTGCTCAGGCACTGACTCTGGCTTTTCTTTTCTTTCATTTCCTTTTTTCAAGCATTTGGTATAAGAGTGGTGTTTGGGTTTTAATCTTGCTCTTGCTGCTTGCACATCAACAACGTGGGCAAGGACAAGTTGGAGGAAATTCATGCTGAAGTTGTGTCATTGTGTCTAATACCACATCCTCTGTCAGACTCATTCTATTACCTTTGTGAACTGGCTGTCCAGGGTTCCTGGCTGAGAACTCTGCTCCCAGAAGGTCTGATCATCTTCTTTGGAAGGTCCCACTCATGGCCCTGACCTCCAGATATCCAAATGGCAACAGGATTCATTCACAGACCTCACATCCACATTCAGGGTAACCATTGGTTGTATGGGTGTCACTTGCTTTGGTTTGGTTTTATCCTGGTAGGGAGGGCTGGGCTAGGAGCTGCTGGGGAAGCAGCCATCTCTCAACAACTTCCCAGACTATGAATGTGTATCCTGGGCCTGGACTGTTCCTGTACATAGAGGGGACAGGTGACACTTGGCCCCAGACTCTTCCTTTTCAGGAGAGCCATACCCTGTTCTGGGAAGGCAGTAAACTTCCTTTTATTGCTTAAGAGCATGTAGCACATGGAACACAGCCATTCACACTACGCTATTCACTCCTGGCTGCTTCCTTGTGGACAAAATGGGCTCTCTGCCTACAGAGGACGTGCCATCATCTCATGTCAGAGACAGGAGGAACCCACTGGACACAAATCAGCACACACTCCAGACAGGGATCACCTACCTCTCTCCTTTGTTTATTTATTTTCTGGCTTTTTGAGTCACACCTGGCAATGCTCAAGGGTTAGTCCTGGCAGTGCTCAGGGACCATATGGAATGCCAGGGATCAAACTTGGGTCAGCCACATGCAAGGCAAATGCCTTACCTGCTGTACTATCGCTCTGGTCCCTACCCTCTCTCCTTTCTGAGGTGCACTGAGCCCTCTGTGGGGGGCTGGGGGTCACAGCTAAAGCAGCTGGCTGAGATCTGTGGCAAGATCTGGTGTTTGGCATCCTTAACAGTATCTGCCATCATGCAAAGAATCCTCACCTAGAGCTAGTGGCTGGATGATCTGTTCGACCCATAACACTATGTCAAGTGGCAAGAACTGTTTCATAGAAATGGAGAGTAGGATAAGGAAACAATGTGGGAGGATACTGGCAGATGACTTGCATTTGGTAGGGCCTTAGGGTTCCGCCAAACACGGATGCATTCTGAGATGGTTGTAGAGTGTACACATGGTCACCTACCTTGTGCATACAGCCCATGGCTTCTAGCAGCCACAGTAGGCCACCGCCCTGAGTAAATAACAGACAGCTCTTTTATCACAGTGCCAGTTCAGAAAACACACCCTGGAAACAGCACCAGAAGCCCTCACAGAATCTTTACTGTGACCTTCTGATATCACTGAAAAATAATACCTTCCTTAGGATGAGAATGAGGACCAAACAAGATAATCCTTGTAAAATGTCAAATACAGTGTATGTCATAGCACATCTGTATTACTTCAGCACATGGTCAAACACAATAGAAAAGCCCACTTAACACTAAGTTTATTGTAAATACAGAATGTGACTTTCTTTTCATTTTCGATTTGCAATAAAGAGAACTATGAGTAACACGGTTCTTGCCCTTCTCCATTTAGTGACTGCTACAACAAAAAAAATGACAGAGACGGGTGGTTTAAACAAACATTTATTTCTCATACTTCTGTAGGCTTGAAAAGTCCAGGATCAAAACACAGCCAAAGGATGTTTGGATGGTCGAGAGACTCCTTCCATGAGAGAGACAGAGAAACAGAGAAATGAGACTAAGGAGAGGAAGCAGCCCGACCTCTCTCTCCATAAAGACTTCATCATCATCTAATTACCCCCTAAAACCCCAATCTTCACATACCATCCCATCTGGGTTCAGGGTTCAATAGGTGAATTCTGGGAGAACACAAACATGCAGCCCTAAGACTTACCATGCAGGCCCTCACGGGGATCTTTCTAAGAGAACAGGAAGCTCACATTTTTCAGCAAGGTGCCATTCTGCTGGTGGGGGAGCATTGGTGGAGGGCAGTGGACACTGGTGAAGGGATCAGTATTGAAACACTGTATGCCTGAAACCCAATTATACATAAATTTAAAATAAGAAAGAAAGAAAAAAAAAGAAAAAAAATTTGGACATTTAAAAATGTATCCTGCTGGCAACAGAGCACTGCTAATGGCCTGGAACATGACGTTTCCTGCTGATAAAAAATCCCAGCTGGATGGGCACTCTACTTCCCCAGAGGAAGCGATCAAGGCTTTCTTCACAGGTTCTTGAACACCCGCGTCAGGATTTACAGAGACTTGGACATGTAGTTCACAGAGTTCACACATAAGAGTTGGAGAGTTAGTACAAGAAGTTAAGGCACTTGCCTTGCAGGCGGCTGACCACAGCTTGATTCCTGACACCACATAAGGTTTCCCAAGAACCACCAGAGTGATTCCTGAGAACAGAGGTAGGAGGAAAGCCTCAAGCATGGCTGGGTGTGGCCCCCAAACAAAAACAAAATAAATATGTTATTGCCATATCACAGAGCATTTCATGGACACTGAGAGCAGTGACACCATTTGCCCAGGATAAAGCCAGGACTGAGTTTTAAACCCCGGCTCTGCCGCTAAAGCCCTCAACTTTTTCTTCTCTTAGATGCTGCTCCCCAGAGCACAGAGAACAATATTCTTTATGTGAGAAAGGAGCTAATCACTGATTCTATTTTAAAAAAAAAGTACTTTTATGATGAGATATATTCATTTATGTCTGTAAGAGACATCCATTCTTCACCAAAGGGGATGGGGTGGGGAAAAAAAAAAACTTGTTTTCCCTGAAGAACGTCACATCATTTTTCATGATTAGTAATTAATTCCATTTGAAACAGAGCCCTGAGGTTAATGAGTAAGAGAAAGAGGGAAAAGAAATACAGAGAAGAGGCATAAAAAAAGACCCCCAAGAGACAAAAAGGGTACAAAGAGGAAAAAAAATCCAAAAATGGAAGCCGTTTTGTGTCCTGTTTCTCTTAAGATATTAGAAGCAACTTCCTTATCAGAAGACTCTGGAGACAGACCTCTAAAAATGTTTTCCAGAGCAAAGAAATGAGGCCCTCCACTCTTTTGGGAGATTTCTATATTAACTTAAGTCTTGCAAATCCAATAAGATTGCCAGGCAGTATCCTAAGGGACATGGCTGTCTGCAACCCAGGCAGGAAAATTTACACTCACTGAACACAGTTCTGCAGCAGGGCCAGTTCAGTTGGGTCTGTCTATCTCAATAGGATGCTAACACAGATGCAGGGAGTAAAAGCAGGCAACTGGTGTGGGGAGGTAGGGAATTCTGTGGCAAGAACACAGGCTGGCATCTCCCGCCTGGTATTGTCAAGGGAATCTGGATGAAGCAGAGCTTGGTATGAAAAAGAAAGCTGAGAAACAAAAAAGGTGTATATCATCGCCAGATCCTCAGAGCTGAGATGAAGTCAGAAACAGTTCACAACAAAGATTTTTGAAGTCAGCTACAAAAGAGTCCACTGTCCACTGGTGGGAAACACATGCCTTGTTGTACAAAAGAGCCCGCTTCTGATCTTCACGGGTATTCAACGTACTAAAACACAATGACAAAGGATGTTTTATGGCTCCTTCCAGGTGGACCATAGCACCCTGCACTGCAGGTTCAAAGTGGTACAATGTAAACCTGAGTCCCAAACCACCACACATGTTCTAATCACAAGCTAATAGGGCTTCGTCATCTCACTGTGTCTGTGCCTAAAGTATCTGCAAGTCCTCAGACCCTACTGAAGTCAAAGCAACTTGGAGCGAGGCCGCACAAGTGTGGTAGAGCAGAAGTACCATGAGACTCCTCCTGAGCCAGCAGAAGGGGAGGCTCAGAGGAAGGGCAAAAGGATAGAACAGGATAGCACAGGGCTGTGTAATCTAGAGCATGCTTCTAAATAACACCTTCAGGGCGCCATAAAGTTCACTGCCTAGAGAGAAACAAAGCCCACTTCCTGTCTCATGTCAGCAAAGCATTCTCAACCTGACATGGGGCCACTATGCCTTGAGATTGTTTGGAAATTAAATATTTCTTTTCAGGAGTTCCGGGTAAACACTGCACAGACAGAAAAGAGTCGAATCCTGTCTCATGTCACCTTTAGAAATGCTCCAAATATACTAGTGGGTCCTGGGAATTTCAGACAGTTGAGGATAAGATCAATGAAACTCCCCCAAATCATACAACAACACACACACACACACACACACACACACACATTCATTGGGTCATTAAATGTCAATTCATTCCCTCACCAGATCCACTAGTCAGTGCCTGTGCAGCCAATACTGGCTGGGGGATGGGGGGGTGAACAATCACTAGGTCCCCACACCTTCCTGTGATCCAGCAACTACACTGTGCACAGCAGATGGAGCAGACCTGGTCAGGGCAATGACCAGACAGCACCATTCTCAGTGGCTCTGCTCTTACCCTACCCACAGCTAGGGTGCCAAGACATGTGACTCCCACTTCACTTCCAGAACTCTCTCCCCAGCAACTGGATGAGTTGTTCATTTACATCACAAACATTACTTAAGTTCTTATATTAGTTCAGGCTCCACCATCTCTGGGACTCACATACTATTGAGCAGGGAGCAACAATTAAGCGAACACTACAGTTCAGCATCATTGTAAGAACACAGGTGTATGGAAGTCATTGGAAGTACCACAGAATACTGAAGCTTAACTAAAAGCTAGCAAAGACGAGGCAAGGAGGGCAATCCTGTCAAAAGAGGCCCAGAAGAAATAAAGAGATGGAGTCAAAAATTAAAAACCAGCAAATTTTTCTAGAGCAATAGCACAGCGAGTAGGGCATTTGCCTTGCACATGGCCGACCTGTGTTAGATCCCCGACATCCCATATGGTCCCCTGAGCACTTCCAGGAGTAATTCCTGAATGCAGACCCAGGAGTAACCCTTAAGCGTCACTGGTTGTGACCCAAAAAGCCAAAAATAAATAAATATAAAAATGTTTTCCTTACCCTGTTCTCCTCCTATCCCACAGGCTGAAACAGCAGTTAGAAATCTTTATATTTACAAATACTTTGACATAATGTGCTGAAGAGGATAGCTCACAAAGGAATTAATCAGATGCCCTAGTGGGAGCCCAATATCATCACATGCCCTATAATATACCTTCTGATTCTCTTCCTAGATACACTGCTTGTGATTGTGCTAGCAAGGTGGTTCTCTAGGGCCTAAGCCCATCACCTTATAATCTGCCAGCTTATTGCAAACAAAGTTCTTTTATGACCCCTTCACCCCCATCATCTTTTCCTTTTTTTTTTTTTTTTTGGTTTTAGGGGCACAACCAGTGTGTGCTTGCTTACTCCTGGCCAGGTGCTCAGGGATCACTTCTGGCAGGGCTCAGGGGACCAGGGATCAAACTCAGGTTAATCATGGTTTGCAAGTGCGCTACTCACAGAACTATCTCTTCAGCATGATCCACATCAACTTCCCCCAACTGATCAGCCCCCCATAAGGGCAACATTCATGGACCTTTATGGTCACACTGTGAGACACAGAGTCTGGTTTGCTCTGTGGAGTCAGGTCTGAAGCAGGGAAGTTAGCAGTGGAAGGGGAAGAGCAAGAAAAGGGACCAGAAGAGCTGACAAGAACAAGAAATCAGAGACCCTTGCAGGCCACAGGAAGGAAAGCGGATTTGCTCCTAAACGTGAGGGGGTTCTGTGTTCTGGAACGATCACTCTGTTCCAAAGAGAATGGCCTAGAGAAGAACGAGACTATAGGGAAATGTGGAAGGAAGGGGGATAAACTGAGGCTGATCAAGATGAGAGGTGATGGCCATCCTCAGCGAGGACAGTAACAGCGATATAGAAAGAAGAGGTTAGACACAAAAGGACGGCCTAGAAATTACTGGGTGGGGCACATGTAAGAGAGAGCATCTAGGATATTTCTGCCTGGGTACCTGACTTGGAGAAATGGACAGGAGTGAACACCACTCCCTGAGACTTAGAGATAAAACAGAACAAAAACAAGCAAAGTCTGATGCATAGTTTGAGAGTGTGAGGACCGTAGAGGATACACTAAGCTTGGAGGAACATCCACGTGGCACTGCATTAATGATGCAGGGAGACAGAGGGGTTGTAGCCATGAACAAGGATGGGACCACCCAGGAAAATAAAGTCAGGCTGAGTTGGAAGAGAGATCACTCACATTTTGGGGGCCGGCTCAAGCGAGCTACTAAGAAGTGCCAGAGAAAGGCCGGAGGCTGGTCTTAGATGAAGAGAACTGTCAGTCAGCCGCCATGCAGGGCTCCAGAGTCTCAGTGCCTAAAACCTAAACAGGATCTAATTAGTGAGCCCAGGATGACAAAGACAAGAAAAGGCAAAATACTACTGGGGCTAGGAATTAAATTCATTTGAGCTGCAGCTCGAAATATGGATTTCAACAGTCAGAAACCTTCTTGGCTGATTTCTGATCAGATAGTTGTTGAAAGGGGTGGTGTCAGAGAAACGTAACACGAGCCAAAAATAAATGCTACATTTATTTTCAGCATTTTATTTCTTATTTGGGGGCCACAACCGCTAGTGCTCAAGATTAGTCTTAGAACACTGCTCATGAGGTTAATTCCAGCTACTGCTGGAATTAACTGAGTTAATTACTGAGTACTTCAGGGAACCATGCAGTGCCAGGGGATCAAATCCAGGTCTCCTGTGTGTGAAACATGCACTTTGCACACGGAGCTTACCTTTCTGGCCCTGTTTATCTCTTTTTTCTATTTCCTAATGGTTACTTTTAAAAATAAACCAATGAAGTTCATTTTACCATCATACTTTAACAATGAATATCTAAACTGTTAGGCCAGAGGATAGTACAGTGGATTTGGCAGCCAGGAGAGGCTCGATCTCTGGCACTCTGTGTGGTCCCCAGGCCTCCAGGAGTGATCCCTGAGACCAGAAATCAGGAGTAAGCCCTGAACTGGGTGTGGCTCAAAATCAAAACAAACAATGATAACAAAAAAAAAATCCACCGAAAATTATATCATTGACAAAACCTTATTAATGAGTTTTTTGGATATATATATATATATATATATATATATATATATATATATATATACATACATACATATATATATCCAAAATCTTGGATATATTTTGGATATATATATATAACTTTTTGGATTATATATATCCAAAAAATGTGTATATATACATATATATATATATATATACACACACACTTACATGGTAGGCACATGTTTCCCAAGTGAAAGGTCCAGCTACCACAAGACAATTAAAATGAGACTTGATACATAGCTTCAAAACTAGGCAGATGTCAGAAAACTGGGGAAAAATAGGATAATCTGATCTGCAGCTGTAAATGTGGATTATAGACAGACAGACAGACAGACAGACAGACAGACAGACAGAAAGACAGACAGACAGACAGATATGGACCAGAGAGACAGTGGAGTGGGTAGTGCACTTGTCTTGCACATAGTGGACTCAGATTCAATCCTGAGCAATGGAAATATGGTCCTCTGTGCCCCATCAGGAGTAATTTCTAAGCACAGAGCCAGGAGTAACCAACCCCTGAGCATTGCCAGTATGGCTCAAAAAGAAATAGAATAAAAACTATGAGACACTGTACTTTTTGCTTATTCTGGCAGTAAGGCTTTGAAATCCAGTGTAGAGTTCCCTGAGAGCACATCTCATTCAAACTAGTCATACTTCTAGGGCTTGGCAGTCCCATGTAAAGTAGTTACCATATTGAGCAATAAAGATTCGTAATTTATAGATAAATCTTTCTTTATATTTTATTTAAACAAACAAAATCTCTGCAGAAGAACATGATCAGAAGGAGCTGTCTGAAAGGCCTAGAAAGCAAGCCAGATATCCAATCCAATGGTGACACACTGGGATGATAAGGCATGTTTCTTTATAAATGTCACTCCCAAAATATAAAGAAGCTGAGGTCGGGCTGACAGTATCAGAGATAAGAACTTCTGTGAATGGATCAGAGCAAGGTTCCTATCAAGAATAGACCCAAGACAACCGAAGTGATAGTATAGCAGGTAGTGATAGTATAGCAGGACCAAAGTGATAGTATAGCCTTGGACATAACCAGCTCGGGTTCAATCTGGCACCCCATATGATCACCAGAGACCTTCCACGAGTGATCCCTGAGCACAGAGCCAGCAGTACGTCTTGAACAGCACTACCAGGTGGGGCTCAAATAAAAACTAACATACAAATCAAAAAAGCAGATAAATAAAAGAATAGGTCAAGAAAGCTTTTAAATATCCCATAGGTGCAGTTCTTTATTTTACTACCCAGGAGCATGTGACAATAACACTGTGTGTCACACTAGGTCAAGTGGGAGAGGGCTAGAGGTTACTCTCCACTCTAGTCACTGCCAAAGATTTCTACCTGAAACTCTTCAAAATCTCTCCATGACATTGAAAGGGTGAGTGTGATTTCCTCATCCTGGGAATGCTAATGGGACTCAGCCTCCCAGCTCTCTACCTCCATCTCATCAGCAGCAAGATGTGTTTCACAAGGAGGGGGCAGACAGAAGAGTGTCCCACTCAGGATCACCTGGCACAGTAATCACAGCAAGAAGTGCTGCTCAATCGGCCTGGCCTTACTCTAACTCCGGCTTCTGAGACCTTCCTCCTGCACCTGAAATCTAAAACAATTTTGGCTCCTCATATCCCCCAATAACTATCAGAAACTCTCAGCCCTGAAAGAGAAAAGGGGTAAATATTGACACCCATGACTAAGAAATGGCACCGTTTTTACCTACCTGTCCAGCTCTGTCTCCACATGGCCCTATGGCAAGATAATAATTACACAGCTAACAGACCAGTCTTTAAAGACAAATCTAAATCACTGACATTTGCTAGCTGTGTGACTCTGGGCAAACAAAACGACCTCTTCAAATGATTTGAGAAGCAGAGAATAACTACCCATCTCATAAAGACTTATGTATAAGGATCAAACTGAGTTTGCATATTAAACGTAAGTGCAATGGAAATTTAAAATAAATAGAACAGAACCTGGAGCATGCCAAGAACTGTTTCAGGGAACTGACCATTCCTTACACCACTATTACATGTTCAACTAGTAACTATGATGATTGAGATTCAAGTGCATAAACCACCCTACTAAGTTAACTTGGTTTTTACCTTATTCCTCTGGTTTTTCCTGATCAGTGCCACTCTACCAACCTCCCATGTAGCCACACAAATGCACACCCACACATTCAGCTGGATCACCCGCGCCCCCCCCCCTAGATGGTGGGTGCTTCCTACTCTTCCCATCTACCCCTAATGACAGTGCACAGAGAACAATCAGCTTGTGTGCTTGTCACTTTCCCTGAAGCAAGGCTTCTGAAATATTCATGTGTAGATGAAACAGCTTGTTAAAATGCTGCTTTTAATCACAAAATCTGGGGCGGGGCCTGAGTTTCTGCATTTCTAACAAATTTCCAGATACTGCTGGTGTGTGGAGCATAAAGCCACACTGAGCTTATCACCAATGACGAAGCTCTTTACTCCTGTGTCTGCCACCTCTTCTCTTCCTTGGCTCATGGGGAAGCTCAGCCAGTTCTGGCGGAACTGAGCAGAAATGAAGCCATGAAGCCAGAATATGCATGCACATTCTGGGGGTGAATTGAATAATCTCAAGACTAATCAGTCTCACATCAAACCCGCCCTTAATGCTACTTTAGTCTGGGAGTGTCTCTGGGACATGAAAACACCCTAGGCAGGGCCAGAGGTCTAATGAGAGGGTAACAAAATGTGTGCACATAATTACAAGTGGAGGAAAACCAGCAGAGGAGGTTCTCCAAGGGTTGTTTGGTTCATTCTAAGAAGGCACAGTGGTCATCTGAGTGATTCCTTTGCAGCAAAGAGGACAGAACCTCATTGGCTGGAGAAAAATCTAGCCAATCACCTGTCACTAACCACCCTTCAGCAAAGGGGCATATGCAACCCAGGCAGTTTGATATTTCAAAGGTGTTAAAATAAAAACCTCATTGATATTATAAAATCACACTACTCTTTCATTCCTATGGAGAAGAGCTCCGGAGGACTGGAAAACATCCCATGCACAACAGTCTCCTGCGTAGCCAAAGAAAGTGTCATCGGGCCGGAGGCGATAGTGGGTAGGGGCATTTGCCTTGCAAGCGGACGGCCTGTGCTGGCCAGGTTCAATCCCGGCATCCCATATGGTCCCCCTTAGCACCGCCAGGAGTAATTCCTGAATGCAGAGCCAGGAGTAACCCCTGAGCATCGCCGGGTGTGACCCAAAAAGCAAAAAAAAAAAAAGAAAGAAAGTGTCATCACATGTAAAGGCATCCTGCAGGAGAAGATAGCTGCAAACTAAACATCCAACAAGGGGTTAGTGTCACAAAACTGTGGCAATAAAAAGAAACTGGATCATTTAGTTAAGACTGAGGATCTGAAGAGAAGACATGCAGAGGGCCACAGGCACAGGAAAAGATGTTACTGTTTCCTCAGTATCAGACATATGCAAATCAGAACAACAAGGGGTATTCAGGTCACACTGGTGAGAACTGTGGTTATCCCAAAGATAGGAAACAAAAAGGGTTGGAGAGTCTGAGAAGAGAAGGCAATCTGGTATACTGTTGCTAGGGATGGAAGTTGGAAAGCAGTAGGGAGCTCCTTAAGAAACTTAAAAATAGAAATTCTATCTGATTCTAGTATTCCACTTTTGAAGAATACAGAAACATGAGCATGAAGGAGATAGCTGCCCTTGTGTTCATTGCAGAATTATATAAATAGCAAAGGGTAGGAAACAACCCAACAGCTAATCAACAAATATTTTAACAAATATTTGGCATATACACAATTAATATTATTCAGCTACAAACAAAGGCACAATTCTACACACTTGCAACATAGATGAACCTAACGGTATCATGCTTAGGGAAATAAGTCAGAAGGAGAAAGATAAACATCCTATGATTTTATTCATATATGGCACATAAGCAAAACAAATTAATGAACCAAAAACAATTAATGAACCCCCCACTCGATGAGGACCTCCATTTTCCACATCTGGACTTCCCCTCATCAGAACTCCACCCAGCAGACCAGCCTATCACAGCCTGGCTTGCGCAGCCACAAGCTGCAGCGCGGTTCATCAATATTGCTGGATTTTGATATTGACTACAAGAGTATGCTACCCGCACAGCAGAGCCTGGCAAGCTACCCGTATTGTATTTGATATGCCAGATACCAGTAACAATTATAGACCTCATTCTCATGACCTGATAGAATGGTTTGAGGCTCTTTATGTTCCTGGAGCAAGCAGGTGCCCTTGGGCTCTACTTGCATGAGACAGGTCATATGGAGATGTTACTGGTGCCCCCTCGAGCAAATCGAAGATGAACGGGAAGACAGTGATACAGTGACAGTGAACCAAAAACAAAAGTAAATTACACGATGAAACCAAATTAGTGGTTATCAGAAAAAAATGTGGAAGGCTGAGTGAGTGAACTGGTGAAGGGGGTGAGCTGCAGAGTGAAGAATAGACTGGATTTTCAGTGGTGAAGTTGCTGTAGTATATACAGATGTTAACTGAGAATGATGTGCACCAGAAACATACCTGATATTAACATGCTTTATTACTTCGATAAAAACAGTATAGCCAGCTTTTAATTGGGACATTTATTGAGCACTTACTATCTGCAAGGCATATTTTCAGCTGAGAAAAAAGACAGAGAACAAACAAGTGGCTTGGTTGGGTGACAAGAAAGGTAGCTTATCATACTTAACCCTTATCAGCAGGTAAAATTAGAGTGCAGATCTGTAAGAAGGGAGGGAACCAAACAGCTATCAAAGGAAAGGATGTTCCAGTTATGGTCAAGCGGCAGCAAGAGGGTCAGCTGGTGTGGTTGGAAAAGGCCACAGGGGTCAGATAAAATGGCCATGGAAAGAGATTTAGACATTTTCCCAGTAAACAAGATAGAAGCCTCCCAAGGTTTGTATACAAAAGATGGGTAAATTGTGAGTCGCATTTCCAAATCACTCTGCTGAGTGGAGGACAGTGCAGGGACAAAGGACAACACAGAGAGAAGAGAAATTCCAGCATCCTGGGAAGAAAGGAGAGTGGACCAGGGGTTAATGGCCCAGGTTCCAGCTGACCATTTGGATGAAAGAACAGAAGTGATATCCTTGAACTTGGCCCTAGAGCTCGGGGACTTGATGTCATAAGTAGGACAATGCCCATCTTGCCCCCCAGATTACCACACCAGTTTCCAAAACCCTTCAAGGGAAAAGGAACGTGAAGATGTGATTAAACTAAAGGTCATAAAATGGAGAGACTGTTAGGAATATATGGGTTCTAAATCTTAATGCATTTAAACATTCCCAAGTTATTCTCAGGTCCTCTATTATAGAAGAGGGAAAATGGAGGGTAGTCAGAGAAGGAAGTATGATAATAAAAGCCAAAGCAAGAGAGCTGGAGTCAAGGAATAAAGGAATACAATCAGCCTCTAGGATCAGAAAGAGGCCAGGTAATGTTTGATTTTCTGGTGGCGTGTTTATAGTTTAGGTCACCAAATAACAATATTGCTAACTCTCATATACCCAATTTCTGTACCCTACCTACCCCCCCACACACCCTAAAGTGCCGAAGAAGACTTTCCACCACAGTCCTTATATTACTTCTCATCCACCTCTTCATTGCTTGAGTTTTGCAACCCAAGGCCAAATACCGGATGACCTCACTCATCTGCAGTATACAGACATACAAATCAAGAGAAAAGACAGCATGCGACAATGGCAAGCCTGAGGAAATAGATTCTACCCTGGAGCCTCAGAAGGAAGGCAGTCTTGCAAGCCCACTTTAAACTTCTAACTGCCCAGGCTCTAAAATCACAGACTTGTTATTTTTTCCAATTGTCAGTAATGTTACAGCAGTGACCTGAAACTGCTTAAAGAGTGAGTTCCCGTGACGAAGCTTATGGAGATGGAGCCCTGGAAAGGAGCAGCATGCAGGGGTTCTGAGGGCAGCTGTGGGCTCATTACCTACCCACATGGAGCCACAGGTAGGTAGGTGACAACCAAGTCCGCAGCAGAGGGAGAGACTGCAACTTCATGTGATGTGGAGCAAGTCCCTCAATTTCTCTGGGCTTCCATAAAATAGGGGTATTTCTTCTTTACCTATCTCAAGAATCAAAGGAGACATTGTATGCAAGTGCTCAAGTGTCACTAATACACAGCATGTCTTATGCCTAAAATTCATCTCTAACCCTTACAGGAGTCAGTTTTGTGAGATTTTATAAAGGCTTATGTCTCCACAAAGGTCATGGTATTCTATCAACTTCACACAATGCGGAGAACAGCACTAAGGACATTAAATAGTCACAAACTCTAGGAAATACCTGTGGACAACTCGAAGTATAGTTGCACAGAAAACCCCACTCAGCACTCAATACAATATTCCTCTCTTCCCAATTCCAGCCTACAGCAGGCTGAACAGCCAGGAGATGGGGACGTGTATATTGTACCTCCCATGAGAAGACTCGGGACTTGAAAAGGCCCTAGAGATCAGTAAAGAAGTCCAGGCTGCCACCAAATGCAGGATTCATTTTCTTATTCATTGCACAACCATTTGCTGATCTCCGGTTGCTGCCAGCCTATGTGCTAGGCTCTCCGGGGAGGGCATAACCCGCAGGCAACTGCTGCTGAACCTAATCCCTCTACTCTTAGACTCTGCGAGGAGACTTTGATGCTTCTTCAAGCTTGGAGCCTGAGGGCCCCATCACATGAGGGCTCAGGGACAATTCCAAGGCCTGCTTGACCCTCTCAACTTCATTAAACAGTGTCATACAGATTATAATTCCTCAATGCATGGAACCTACATAGTACTTGGATGCTCATTAAGGGCTCAATAAAAATACAGTAACTATATATATGTAGATATATACGTATATATTTCTATACATATTGCTATTACACGTAAATTGTTATTGCAATTAAACTGTTTGATGGTCATGCTCATTAGAATTATATTATTGTACTGCTATCACCTAACTTTTAATAGTCTAAAATCAATCTTCCTCAAATATCCAGGATGACAGAGTTAAGTAAATTAGCTCTACCTCTTGGCACTTTGATTTGATGGCAGGGTCTTAGGAGACAGCACAGAGGCAAGACACACATGGTTTACATTTGTGAACTATAGGTTTGCTCCCCCAACATTGTATGGCCCCTGCACACCACTGAGTGTAGCACTATAGGACCCCAATGTGGCCCTGGTGGTCCCTGCACAGTGCACAGATGGTTCTGGCTGTGCCTAACCTGCAGGACTGAAGCAGAACCCCAGACTCAGGCCGCAGTAAGGAATCCACTCGTCGAGTAGGCTGAGAATGACTGGTGTGGCTCTTAGGTCCTTTGAGCAATGCTCTGAGAAATCCCCCATCTTCCCCAAAATATGGAGGAAAGATTTTATTATTGCTCGTCATCTCTCTCTTTCTCGGCAAATATTCCTAATTCCTTTGCTGCCCTGCAAAGAACTCAACTCCTACCCCTCCTCATTGCTTGCTTTGGAGTATTACACTTGGAGTATTACACTTTTGATGATAGTCTTTTTTTCAAACATGGTCCTCAGTGGTACACAGACCATGGGAAATGTCAGTGTAACAGACCCTTACAGAGTAAATATCTAGAATTCTTAAATTCCATAATTATTTTAGCCTAAGAACTAGTTTACAAAACTGTCCCTACTATGGTGGGGTCCAGGGGTGGGGGAGAGGTGATAAGTTGAGTGGGGGGACACTCTGGTGAAGAGAGTGTATGGTGTTAAAAACACTGTATGCACAAAACCCTGCCATTTGCGGGAACTCACTGCCATTTACAGTACCATGATTAACAATAATCATGTTTTTAATAAAGAAATTAAATGAACAGAAACAATATTGTTTCAATTATTCATGAGCAGCAGCATCAAGGGCTCATGCCAAGTGGTAGTGCGAAATTTCACTGAAGCACAAGTCTGGCTCTTTTAGATGCAGCCAGTGCTGGGGAAGGCTCTTTAGTCCCCAAAGGTAGGGCATCTTTCTAGCAACAAAATTCCCTTCCTGAAGGTATGATCCTTGGGTTCAGTCATGCCTGTGAAATCCAAGCATGCCAGATTGCTTATGAAAACTTTCCATAAAGCAAGAGATTTTTAGTTAAGTCATTACTTTACTATAGCAATATTAGTTTGTTCAAGAAACACAGGCTCCCCAATAAAAATATAATTGGGATTTAGAAAATATATATATTCTAATATATATTTATATATGTTATATATATATATAAATATATATATATATATATAAAATTGGGTTAAACAGGGATCTCTATAAACATTTCATATACACAAGTTTGGAGGTTTGTGATGGCCACTGTCTTCTGCAAATGTCAGGTATCCTCTGAGTACATGTGAATATAGTTGAATGAATACTCGTCTCCGCTGAATACATATGAATATAGTTGAATGAATACTCAGTCTTCTGCATATGAAGTAGGCACAGAACTGAATTGAGATAAGCCCTTGAATTCCAGACCCAGTTCTGCCAGGCACTTTCTCACCTTGGGAAACTGCCTCTCTGAGAATCAATTCCCCTGCCCATACAACATGGTTAGATTAAGTCAGAGACCCATAACCTACTGTCCAAGCACAGGTGGCTGAAGGGAGATGTTTACTCACTGAAGTTTCAAGAAAGTGGATATGGAAATTTTTTATAGTGTAAGAAACACAGCATTTATCAAATTCTAGGTATAACATGAACAATGTAATGATACCAATAATAAATACTTAAAAGCTGCGTGCTCCATAATATTATTTCAATAAATCATAATATTTCTACAAGGTAAGATTACATTTGAATAAATAAATAATACAGCTTATTGATGGGTAAATTGAGGTTTAGAAAGATAAAACAACTTTTGTGAAGTCACTCTGTATGTAAATTGGGAAGGCAGGATTTCAACCAAGTTTAAACTCACAACGGCTGGTTTTAGCCATTCTGGTACACTGCTTCCCAATCAGTACCGTAAGGAACAAAACTAGTTGGTTATCACAGCTAGGTGGAACGTCCCCAATCTGCCAATTTTCAAATGAAGACTTCCTCAGATCTCAGCTACGGTTAGCAGAAACTGTTTCTTCAAATTAGCAGTCTAGAGGCCAGCCATGACATGAGGACATGCCATGTTTGCAAAGCTGCCTGCTCCACCAGCTGACAGCGCAGCGACAAAAGTAGGGGATCCAGTTGGTCTTGCCTATAAAGAAACTACATTTTTTATATATGCTAATACTGTTTGCATCACCTTCCAAAAGAAAGAAAAAAAAAAAAGACCTGAATACACTGTAAAGACTCAGATGAGAGAGAATAGAACAGGTAAACTTCCATTTCTTCTCAAATTCTTTCAAATCTACAAATTACCTGTCAAAGTGTTTCTGCTTATGCAGCAACATTTTCCTAGATCAACGTTCCCTTCACAGGAAATGTTACATGAATATAATTTCTCCTATTTCTCTGTACACACAGAAAAGTATAGGAAAACTTTCCACAAATTAACAAGCATTGAAGCCCATTACAATCGGAAAATGGGCCTAAAGCAGAATTGTAATATATTTCTATACATCTACAGGCACAGTGAAAAAAAAAATCCATATACACGAGTAACAAAAGAAGGAGCAAGAGACTTTTCAGAGAGGAATATTTTCATATTATGAGCGTCAAGGCCCAGACCTGCTGGGCAGATCTAGAACCAAGTCGTGGAGCCTGAGAGGCAGTCGGGAGCGGCTCTCCTGTCCAGATGTCCCCTTAGGGTCTGTGTGCAGATTGCTTTCTTATCCTATCTTTGCTCTTCAGGCCACTTGCCTAAACTTTGGGTGCAACAGCTCTGCTCACTGCAGGGGATCTTTTCAACCACTGAAAGTGAAACTGACTTTTCTTTTGCAATTTCAATTCCAATATCCTTGAGGAATAAAAATACTCTTGGATCAATCAACTGTGTTTGGAACACAGAGTGGTTTTCATGATTAACCCTGGAGAGAGTAATAAAGAAGCGATTGGGGTGGGGAGATGGGGGGGGGAGAAAAAAAAAACTAAGTGATGAAATTGTGTAAATAGAGAAGAAATTCCCATCACCAGGGGGTAGGCTGGGAGGGGGCAGGGCAGAGAAGGAGGAGCAGTGAAGTTACAGGCAAATGACACCCTGTGTGTTCCTACACAGTCTTTCTAAGCTAGACATACACGTGGGCAGAGAACACCTGACTCATAAAAATTCCAAAGTCTTCACTGTGGCTGAGGACTGTTACCCTCTGTTATGTCCTCCAGGGCGCACTCACCTCCCCACATAATCACACTCAGTACTTTTATCACTACAATGAAAATATCTCCTCCTCTCCACATGCTCTGTGTGAGTCAGCTGCACAACTCACCCATCCTCGCCGGCACTCCCCACTTAACCTAGCTTCTACTCAGGCAACCTCATACACCCAAAGCAGGGCACACAGATCGGCATATCCCCAAAGAGTCATGCAGTTTTTCCAGTGAAGGCATTTCTTTCCTGCTCTCCAACAAACTTAAGGAGCATCCTTGCCTGCTCGGTTCTAATTCTGTAGTGCCTAACACAGGGCCAGAAAATACTAAAAATTATATATTTATATATATATAACTTTTATATATATATTATATATTCAATGCATATTTACAAATGGAAAAATAATAAAGTGAGCAACTGAAGTAAGCTAAATCCTGAAGTTTCCACTTTAATAGTGGAAAAGACAGGAGAGGCCTCAATGAAGTCAAGTATTTGTCACACCTCATTTTTACTGACATAAACAGGAACCAACTGGTAGGTGATAGATGGTCTAGACAACCCCAAAAGCATAGAGGACACTTTTGTTATACCAAGGCAACCCTGAAAACAAAATCAAACTGTGATCTACCAAGAAGCAGAATCATTTCACATGAAGAAGCCAAGAACAAGATCCCATCAGTGCTGTTATTTTTAAAAGATTATTAGCCTCTCATCTGAAGACCAGAAATACCAGAACATCAAGGTTCTTTTCAACTTAAAATCAAATGATATTTTTACCAAGCAATCACTGCTTATGAACCGTAGGCCCTGTTAAGTATTTTGTGGTCTGATTACAAAAGGTGGCTTTAGAATTCGTTTAACAAATAGTAAATTTAAAGTCTTACCTGTCTGATATTATATGTGTGTGTGAGTGTGTGTCCACACACTAGGTTGAGTGGTGATATATACGTCAATATATATTTAAAAAATATATGCATACAAACATAACTACCACCAAAACAGTTATGAATCATGGGGTGGAGGCAGAGACATGGAGCAAAGGGCTAATTGGAACAGTTAAGTACTTTATTTAGAGACACACTGAAATATAATCACATTCATAAACTGTATAAAAACAAAGCTTAAGCCCAAGGGTCAAATATGTGCCAAGCAGTGCCCGTAAACATACCTTAAAAAACATAATATAGCTAACATGTGACCTATGATACTAGCTTCATAATTTTTTCCCTTGAAAACAAACCAAACAATCAAGTATAAAGGATAAGACCTGTACCAAAAAAATGACCTGTACCATTATTTTAAGTAATGACAAGGCTTCCCTGTCACTCAGATATTATTGCAGGGATGGGTTCTCCGTGATCAGGACATTTGGGCCTCTCTGTACAATGTTGCCTCTATAATCAAGCTTTCAGATCCAAAAGTGGAAACTTACCATTTCATACACTCCTCACTCTGGCCCTTTGCTAGTTCTTTCCAATTATGTCACTTTTCCAGCCGCGTAAGTACTATTTCTTAGAAATAATATATAGAATACTTAATAGTGTATTCATTGTTTTTGTGAGACTTCTATTTTGTAAAAAATGTTCACTTTAGGCTAAAGAGACAGCACAGAGGGCACTTCTTTTTTTACAAACAGCTGCAAAGGCTGCGACCCTAGTTCAAATCCCTGACCTCTCATATGGTTCTGAGTATTGCAGGGGTTACTCAGGAACATAGAGCCAGAAATAGTTCCTGAACACCTGTGTGGCCTCCAAACAAATAAACAAAGAACAACAAAAGAGGTATTCATTGTAGAAACTATAAAATTAATCATCTTAGTATAAAACTCAGTGGTTTAGTTATAGAAACTAAATAATAGTGATCTGGGCCTGGTGCAGGACAGAGAGAATCTGGTAAACTCTCAGAGTTGACATTTATTTTATGTACTGCAATCCTAAACAAATTGTGCTGTGCAGACATGCATATCAGAAGGGCATTACTTCAAAGAAGGCTAAGTCAAACAAGGGTGAACCATCTAGGGGAGGCACCTTAGGTTTTAAAGATGATGGTTGATTTAGGAACAATTGGGTGTGACTCGGATCTTCTCCCCTTTCATTTCTCTTTCTGCCTTAAAATTCCTGCTCTGAGCATTAAAGAGAAAGCCTATGGTGTAGTGATAGTGCAGTCAATAGGGCATGCTGCAGACCAGGGTACAATCTGTGCTAACCCATAAGGCCTCCCAAACCCAGTATTGATCTTGAACCCAGAACAATAAGTAAGCCCTGAGCACTAACAGGTGTGGCCCTAAAACTAGAGAGAAGGAGGAAGAACAAGGAAGGAGGAAGAGGGAGGAGGAGGAGGAAGAAGAAGGAAGAAGGAGAAAGAAGAAAGAGGAGGAGGAGGAAGAAGAGGAGGAAGGAGGACAAAGTAGAAGGAGGAGGAAGGAGGAAGGAAGAGGAAAGAGGAGAAGGATGAAGAAGAGGAGGAGGAGGGAAGGAGGAAGGAAGAGGAAGGAGGAGGAGAAGGACTAAGAGGAGGAGGAGGAAACCTAACATTATAAACAGTCCCTTTTCTCCCCTCCCTCTCTCATCCCTCTCTCATCCCCACCATCCCCATTGTCCTCCCTGACTCATCTTTTCTCCCTCCAAGACTCTCTTTTCCTAAGAGTTCACTGTGGCCCACATGTGCTGCATAATTTCAGGTCTTGTAAGAAATCTTCATTTTCTCCAAAGTGCCCTAATGGTTACCGTGGAAGAGTTGTGCACAGTGTGATCCTATGAACCTTAAAGGCCAATCCAGTTGTAATAGCATTAGGCTGAGGCAAACACACAGAAAATCAGTCAGTGTTCAAGAAAGGAAGTGAAAAAACATCATAATAACACAAGAATTTCAACAGTAAGAAATGCTACATAGAAATGAATCTAGAATAAAATGTTATGAAAACTATTAGACATATCTCACTCCAGTTCCTATTTTGGTTCCCGTCCTTCCCACATTTTATTTTTCAAGGAAAATATCAAATATGCATACATTTACACACCTGAGATTGAATAATGCATACTGTTTAAGAATAGAAATGCCATTTGTTATCTCTAAAGCAAACTTTCATGGACAAAGGAAATCTTTGTCTCAGAATTTCCACCCCAAATCCCAGGGAATAATGGGCAAAGGAACCATCAATGAGATACAAATTGATATGTATTGGTCACTATTTGTTTCCCAGATCTCTCTGAAACAGTTAAACATTACTGTCGAGGAGGCCACTACTGAGAGCCTAATAAAATCATCACATAATCTCAAAACTGCAATAAAATATATATATATATATATATATATATAAGAAAAGGAATGCATTGTGTGTGGTGGTAGATATTAACTAGACTTACTTCAGAATCTCTTCTCAATATATACAAATACTATGCTGCACACCACCAAGAACTAACATAATGTGATATGTCAATCAGAGTTCAGTTGTTTAAAGGATGTGAGTACACATTGCAGATTCTTCTCTCAACCAGAGCCCCAAATTTATTCAAACATTCACCATTATTTCCTGCAAAATTTTTGACAAGAGCCGATAACAATGTCATTCTACCTGATCTGCCTTTTTAAATAGGAATCGACCTCTCAGATCCTTGCAATAGGGAAACATCTGACTAGGATACCCAGAATATTTCTGGATGAGGCTAGATTCTCATGGTCATACTGCCTACTGAATTTCATTTCCATCTAACCCCTCATCCCCCACCAGACACACACTAATCAATTAATTTAAATATAAAAATCCCATATTTTCCTCAGCTTCCACAAAGTAATCCATTCAAAAACCATTTGAGTGAAATTAGTTACTAAAAATTTGCAGATCACAAAAACTAGATAATGGAATCCAAATCCAACATGAGATATTATGGTTCCTAATACTCTAAAATATCTCTCTTGCTCTCTTTCTCTGCCTCTGTGTATCTCTGTCTCTGTCACCCTCTCTCTTGTTCTCTTTCTCTGCCTCTGTGTATCTCTGTCTCTGTCACCCTCTCTCTCTTGTTCTCTTTCTCTGCCTCTGTGTATCTCTGTCTCTGTCACCCTCTCTCTCTCTCGCGCTCGCTCTTTCCCTGCCTCTGTGTATCTCTCTGTCTCTGTCACTCTCTACCTCTCTCTCTTTCTTCCATTCTCTCTCCCCCAATCTTTTATCACTTGTAATTGTTATTTAGCCCCTACTAAAGGCTGAACAAAACATAAATGCTATCCATGGCTGGAGTAAAAACAAGTTCCCTTCACTTTTTTATATTCAGAAGATAAATCATCTCATTTATGGCTTGGTTTCCCTCACAATAATGTTTTCAATATTTCACCATCTACTCCAATAACTTACTCTAGCATTTTCCTAAACAGAGGCCATTCTTTCCCTCAGCAAAGGTCTAGTTATCAACCACTCAGACGAGAACATGTTTTTCCTTCTTTTTATTGGGCTAGTAGTGACTGAAAATGAGGATGGCCTTGTGACTCAAAGACCATCCATGGATGGCATCTGTGATGTCTACACAGTCCGTTTGTTCCTTCAATACCTTCAATTCCTTGGACTCTCAGGTCCAGAAGAGTCCATAGAGATTATCTAACACAAGCCTTTCATCAAACAACATTGCAATGCTGTTCCCAAATTCAGAGCACAAATTAATGTCAAGTCTGTTTAAAAGGGTTACTCACACATAATTCTATGCTCAAGAAGCCATTGTATTGTCGAGGGTACTAATGCCAACCTAGAACTGAGCATTAAATAGAGGCAAAAAGATACACATGACAACCCTTTAATGTATGTTCTGTAATCCATAGTCTGGAGGGGAAGGAAAGGAGAAAGAGAGAGAAAGGGAAAGAAATAAAGAACCTGCCATGGAGCAGGGTTGGGGAGGGAGGAGGGAACAGGGGACGTTGGTGGTGGGAGATGGGCACTGGTGGCGGGATGGGTGCTGGAACACTGTATGACCAAAACCCAAATATGAACTTTTTAATTGTATATCTTTATAATTGTAAAAATAAAAAAAATATTATAAAAAAAGAAGCCATTGTATCAATCTAAGTAATTCAAAAAAAAAAAGAGAAGCCTTAATGGCAAAAGACAAATGCTTCTGGTTTATTTTTGAAATATATTTGGTTCTGATTTAAAACCCGTTAAAAAGAGGAGCCAAGTTTTCTAATTCCCGAGGAGATGCCATTCTAATCCACTAGGGAGAACCATATTTGTGTGCATGCATGTTTGTGGTCACATTAAAGCACATGAGGTGCAGGTAACTGTAATCCAATTCTATCTTGAAGGCAAGAGTCCAGGAAGAGAGGTTATGGAAAGAATTGATAAGGAGTCTCTTTGGGTAGAAGCTGGAGAAAGGGGAGCTGAGTACGGCTAAATTTGGCTTTTACCCACACATCCAACAATCAAATTATACTCAGTGATAATTCTCGTCTCACCGGCTGATTTTCCCATGGTATGCCTTATGATTTAAAACTGAATGTGTAGGGAAAGGGCCTGAAGAGATTGTACAGGGGTTAATAAAACACATGCCTTGCATGCAGCTGCGTCTAGTTTGATCACTGCTATGATCAAATTCCTTCCCCACTCCTGCTGCTCCCCCAACCAGTCCCTCCCCCCCACCTTCTCCTCCCTCCACACACACTCAAGCATCACTAGGTACAGCCCTGGAAATCCCAGGTATCCTGGAAAATCCCCAGCACAAGGGATTACAAAATTCAAGTATCACTGCATTTTCAGGCCCTTGTATGAAACCATTGGCCCAACTGGTCAAGAACTCCTGAGAGGTTTCCTGGAGCCCAAAAGTCCACCCACCACAAAATAAAAAGTGGTAGCTGAATTAGCACAGCATGTCTTCAATATTCAAGGTCCAAGATTAATCCTGCACCATGTGGTCCCCAGAAGATAGCCCGGGTAGCCCTAGGAGCTCCTGAGCACTGGAAGGCTCCAAGTACCATTGGGCCTGAGCACTGAACTGTGAAGCCCACACCACATTCCCTGAAAACAGCCCTCCAGCACTTCTGTTAATATGAAAATGTTATATTAAAAATGTTAATATGAAAGCAAATCGGTGATTTAGAACATTTTCAAATTCTTCCAAATGGCCGTTTGTTCATGGTAGAGATTTATCTAATAAAGAAAGGAAAACAGCAAAGCAATGTGTTCCCTTTTTAAACCTCGGTTTTTCAGGGCCAGAGAGATAGTACAGGGGAGAAGGCACTAGTCTTGCAAGATGCTGACGTGGATTCTATCCCAAACACCACCTATGGTCCACTGAGAACTACCAAGGGTCACTCATGAGCACACAGCCAGAAAGTAACCCATGAGTAGTTCCAGGTATGGTTCAACCCCACCACACCCTAGCCCTAAAACCAAAAACTAATCAATTAACTGGGGCTTAAAGAAACCCTATTATCAGCTAGCTTAACCTTCTCAGTCAACTCCTCATCAGAAGAAATTCCCCATCTCAGTTTTCAGGGGGAAATGACTCACATTCAAAGTTTGCCTGCAAGGCCAGGCTCTGCATGGTGCCCTGGCAAGACGGCAATGCCATCAACCCACAATGCAGATGCAGTCTCGGCTTCTCCCTGCTCAGCCTGAGATCTGATCCTTCAGGCCAGCAGGGGTATCGGCGCTCTCTAAAAGAATATACAGTGAGATAGCCAGGCACCAATCAGGACAGAGCTGCGTCCTCACGGATTTCCAGAAGGTTCAGATAGGAATTGATTGCTTCTTGGATGGAACATTCCATAATCCCTATAGGAAGCTCTGGACAGTGAAGCTCTTTTGACCGATGATTCCAGAGCTTCTAATAATAAACGACAAATGTACAGCCATTTTTTTTTACCTTTATTGCCTCAGCTCAGTTTCCGGAGGCTTTGGTTTTTTTCCACCTAAATATGATGCTCTCCAGTCTGAGAGTTCTCCTGCTTCTCCAGAGAAGGGAACAGAAGAATATAACCGACCAGAAGGAATGGCAGCAAAAAAAATTTATACAATTTTTTTTTGCTTTTTTTTGGGTCACACCCAGCAATGCTCAGGGGTTACTCCTGGCTCTGCGCTCAGGGGACCATATGGGATGCCAGGGATTGAACTAGGTTGGCTGCATGTAAGGCAAACACCCTACTATTGCTCCAGTCTGCTATACACTTTTTTTAAAGCAGCCAACTTCTATTTCTCTGTATGCTGAATCCTACAAAGCAAGTCACCAACAGAGAGCATAACAGCAAATCACAAAAGCCAAAGCAATAGTACTGTGGGTAGGATGTTTGTCTTACATGTGACTGACCCAAGTTCGATGACCAGCACCACCACACAGGATTTCCCCAAGTCCCAGCAGAAGTGATCGCTGAACACAGAGCAAGGAGAAAGCTCTATTTCCAAACAGGAGTAAGCCCTTTTTTCAAAAACAAAAGAAACAAACAAATGAAAAAACCAAAGCAAATAAACAAAAGGCAGCCAATAAGGCATAGTTATTATTGCCTTTTCTATACTCTAGGATCCTATGTTATGTTTCACTGTGCTCAGAAAAGCAAAAGCTGGAACAAAACTGCCAGAGAAATTGTAAATCGTCTAATTAAATAATATGAAAAGAGAGTCGATGAAACCCCTTGTGATGTGGCATTTTTCTGATTAGCTGTCACATTGCTATGGACTAAGGAACCCCGAAGGAATATGTTCCTGTCTGTTAGATGAAGAAAATTTCATTTTATTCCAGCATCAGAGAGAGAGAGAGAGAGAGAGAGAGAGAGAGAGAGAGAGAGAGATCACTATTGCTGTATTGTTGTATTGCTGTATTCAAACTGACATACTTTTGCAAAAAAAAAAACAAAACCATCCCACTACCTAGCCATAACTGAGATTTTCTTCTTCTACCCCTCTACCCCGGACTTTTCTTATTCAATCAAGGGGTATAAATCCTCACTTTAGAGATCTGACATACCAAGGCTTAGAAGACTAAAATGGATGATGATGCCAACTTTGTTAAGGACAAGTGTTTGATCCTGAGTAAGGCTGCAGTTAATTAGTTTCTACTCTTACTGTTCTGATAAAGCTTTAGTGATAAGCAAACAGAACTTGGCTGAACAGCTTCCACATAAGAATCTGGATTAAATTTCTCTCCATATTCATAAAGAGGAAACCCTTGACTAGGAGAAGAATGTGATTAAATAAGAAAGTTGGCTCAAAACCAAGTAGGGGCCCAGCTAGGAGTCATCATATAATGTCTCAAGATTCAGTTGATGGCCAGAGAGATAGGTCAAGAGGCTGAGACAAAGCCTGTGCTTGATCCCTGGTACTGCATGGCCCCACAAGCACCACTGGGAGCACCCCTTGAACATATAGAGACTGGAGTCCCTGCAGGTCACCAGAGGTATAGACTCCCGTCACCAAAAGAGAAAACACTAAACCAAACAGTAAGCTGGGCTGGAAAGATATTCAGTGTGCTAGAGAACACACTCTACAAACAGGGAGTCTGAGCTAAATTCCTGGCACTGCATGACCCCTGACTACCACCAAGAGTGACCACCCCCAAACTTGGAGTAATCCCTGAACACCAATGTTCACCATTGCTAAGCTCACCCTCCAAGAAAAAAACAAAAAGTTGGTCTATACCCTCAAGTTGCATACAAAACTGTTATGGATTTTATAGGTTTTCATATATTTCTGAAAGTCCCTAGCTTTCAATGAAAGAGGTAGGTGATTCAATGAAACACAGGAGCCTTAAGAAACACACACAGGAGCTGTTTATTGAACAAATGGGAAAAACACTGCACTCAGGGAGAACAGCTTCAGAACAGTCCTGACCTTTTATGACCAAGCTCTTGGAAGAACCTTTATAAAGTGGTGGGAAGAATAATGCAAACTTTCTCCTTTTTATTGAGCCATTATCACACAACCAAGAGTCAGACTCAAGCTGTGTCATTACCCTGTCCCACAATTTTAAAAAAAGACAACATGACCCTTCATAATTCTCAACTCAGAGAATTCAGACAGAACAGGAATCATAGCTCTTTTTCATACTTCTGGGATTCACTTCAAGAATTAGGGATCTAGTAATGATATGTTATTATTCGATGCCATGAGAGATAAATGTCTCCAGACAGGATATAATGAATACTCTGAAGATGTTGCAAAGGCATAGAAAATGGACAAAGAGAACACAGGAGTGCAATCTACCACAAGTGTGTGGGAGTCAGAATGTAGGTAAGACAGAAAAGGAAACAGTCTGCTAATAACTGTTGGAAATGATAATACCAACCTAGAAATGAGCATTGAATTTAGGCAAAGGGATATACATAAGAACCTCTAAATGTATGTATTGCAAGCCACAATGTGTAAGAGGATTAGAGAGAAAAAGAGAAGAGAGAGAGAGAGAGAGAGAGAGAGAGAGAGAGAAGCGAGCGAAGAGGCAAAGTGCAGGCCATAGAGGCAGGCTGGGGGAGGGCGAGGAGGGGAGTGGTGGGAGATGGGCACTGGCGGAGGGATGGTACTGGAACACTGTATGACCGAAACCCAAGCATGAACATCTTTGTAATTGTATATCTCACAGTGGTATAATAAAAAACAAAAATTTAAAAAAGAGAGAGAACACATTAGGGTGCAGAGGAAAGAAGAAAGGGGAGTCAGATTGCAGTGCCATGTGTTCATTCTCTTCCATATTGAGTCTGTAAGGCTCTGCATCCTTGGCAGATTTCAATAGGAGCTAGATTGGCTGGAAAATAGGAGCAAGAGCAAGAGGGGATTTGTGCACCCAAAAAGTGCATCCTGACAAATAAGGAACTGGGGAGGTCAGAAAGAAGTCTCTGCAGACAAAATGAGGTAACAGGGACTGCTGGAGAGAACACACAGGGATTCAGGCTCTTGTATTCTATGTGGCTGACTGTGGTTCAATCCCCAGAACTGCAAATAGTAACCCCTCAACCACTGCCAGGAGTAATCACTGAGCACAGAGCCAGGAGTAAGCCCTGGGCATCCAGTGGGTGTGGTTCTCCCAAAAAATAAGAAAACAAAGTAACAGGATGGCATGCCAAACAAGAACACTTATATGGCAAAGAGATTTCTAAGAAACGAGCAAGAGAACACAGAACAATGGTCGAGAGCCCACTCTCAAGAGTCACATCAATCTGGGGTTGAGACCTGGGTGTACCCCCTAAGACGGTGACCAATGAACCAGTCAGTGTGTAGTTCCTCCTCAGCAAAGGCAGCATAAAAGTAGGACAGATAGTTCTAGATGACTGAGTATTAGAAGATAAATGAAAACACATTTAAAGAAAAGTATAGTCAATGAATACTTAATGAGCTAATATCTGCTTCATTCATCAGTCACAGTACTCAAGGAGAAGCCAGGAAAGGACTGTGTCCTCTATGGGCTTAAAGTGCTTACATGAAAGCAGCATACCAACACTTGAAAATGCCTTCCATGACCAGTAAAATCCTGCTCAGTGGAGGAAGAGCCTGTGTTTCTCTCTAGAAACTCATGATCAGGAAGCATGTGACATGGGCTCTCACAGAAAATGGAAAACTCAGGAAGATACCAAAGAATTTTCTTCAGGCCCTGCAGGATATACAAATCTTAGACAAAGCAAAACAAATAACTGTTCTCAGTTCAAATGAATACAGTCACACAGTATATTTCCCTGGCAACAGTAGCAAGCCTGGGAGAGGAAAGACACTATAGTAAGGTAGCCTCTGCTTCATTTATGTGCTCTAGCAGGCAGCTCTCAGGCGCCATTCTCTGGTGCCATCTATTTGTTATTGCTATTGTTGATGACGTTAGTGTTAATAACTACCCTCTTCACCTCAACCTTCACATTTCTCATCTTTGAATAACAGACTAGTCTTTCTGTTGTTTTGGTTTGGGTGAACACATCCAATGAAACTCAGGGTAAAGTCTTGGCTCTGCACTCAGAACTCACTTATAGTGTGGCCCACACTATACATGTGGTGCCAGAGACTGAACCCAGATTGGCCGTGTAAAAGGCAATTGTCCTACCCATTGTACTATCGCTCTGACCATGAATGATACGTCTATACTTGCTTAATGTAAAAACTAAAAACCAGGCCCTGGGGTGACCAGCCATAACATGCAAAGCCTCAAATGCGGCTGGGAAGCTGGAACTTGGCTCTCCCCAGGCTCAGCTGACCATGGGGCTCCCAGGAGGACAGATGGTTTTGGGGAGTGGGCCCATCACCTCTGGGGGTCCCAGAAGCAGCCGGATGAGACTCGCCCACCACACTACTGCCACCTTTGCTGTCCAGGCGCTGACCATGAGGCTCCAACGTCATGCTGCCGCTATGCGGCCATGCGATCCATCAAACTAGTGGAAACAGTGATGTCCTTTAATGTACTGCATTCTACAATGTGTAGGAAAGTTAGGCGGTAGGGAGAGATAAAGAGGAGAGAAAAGACATACAGAACCCACCAAGTAGTTGGAGGTGTGGGAGGGGGAGGGAGGTGGGGACATTGTGATGAGAGATGGGTTCGGGTAGAGGGATGGGTGTTGGAACACTGTAGAACCATAACTCTACATGAGCATTTTGCAATTGTATGTCTAAAAGTGGTGTAATAAAATTTGAAAAATTAAATAAATAAATAAAAATAAAAACCAGCACAGGAAGATAGCTCAAAGAGTCAAGTGCAAGCTTTGCGTGCTGGAGATCTGAGTTTGATCCTCAGACTGAACATACAGCATCAAGTCTGGAGTATCTTACAAGTATTGCCAAGGGGAGGTGAGGGGGGTCAAAAATATATTTTATTGTTGTTCTTTTATCTCACCCCAGCAATTTACATGACACCTTTGGCCCATGATAAACTTGGTTGCTCCATCCAGAGCCTCAAGGTCATGGGAACGGTAACAAGCAGGACTGTTGTCCTAAAGCTCAAGGCACAGCACCAAGGACAAAGCAGGTGTCAAGGCTCCCTCACACAGCTCAGCACCCATGAAACACCCATTGGAAAGAAATGGCTAAAAGCTTTGATAGATATTTCTGAAATTTAATGCAATTTCTCTGCCCCTTGACCTAGCCGACACTGTTCAATTCACTTTCTTAAAGGGGTGAAAGCTGAAGAACAAAGATTTCCTCTAAAAGAGAATGATCTGTTAACAGTAACAACAATGGTGCCAATAATAGCAACAACCACAACCAACAAAGTAAACACTGTCTGTGGCAGTCCTGTGCTAAGCACTAAACATAAATCAGCCCATTTAGTCCTCGAAGGACCAAAATAAAATAGGGGCTATTATTATCCCTAATTCTCTAATGGGGAAGGTGACGGCTGGAGATCTCTTACAGCTAAGCTAACCAGAAAATGACTCATAGGGACAAGCTTATAGACTAAACTTAACACTAGCAATGCATCTGAAGCTCTGTGGGACATTTCAAGGGCCCACAAGGCCCTCAAGAACACGCACAACACTGGTTTTGGTCAGGCACTCTTTCCATTATACTTAAATTCTACTTATTGCATTTAATTGTGGGGAGATTCAAGCTCTATTCCTGAAAACCCCAATTATAGACATGTACACAATGTCACTGCATTAGTTACAAGAAGTTCAAATGCATGAAACAGGAAACCCAATTTAACCTGGCTGAGACAGCAAAAGACCGTGGCTGAGTCCAACATAGCTCCTAGGGTTAGTAGACACGTGGGGGTGGCTGCGCTGGCCGAACTTGGAGCGGGGATTTGGGCTCCTCCCCTATCCCTCCACCTCTATGTTGGCAGGCGTGGCTACAGGCCTGTAGCCACCACAATCAGCAAAGCCAGACAAGACAGACCAGACTCACGGCCGCGCAACAGGCCTAGTTAAAAATGAAGGTTAGTACCAGGTCCTTCCCATATCTTTCACATTTATACACTGTAATGATCATTGTAGTTGCAACAAACTGGGGAGGTTGATGGGGAATGGGGAATTATAATGTCCCACTAGAACTCACTATTGAATATACACATAGAGATTTACATCATAAACCGTAAATATTTGTAGGACAAGCCACAAAGTGTAAGAGAAGAGAGAGAGAAATATAGAGACAGAGAAAGAGAGAAAAAGGGAGAAAAAAAAGATTCCTGCTATGTGGCAGGGTGGGGTTGGGTGGGAGGGAGTGTGGAGACATTGGTGGTAGGAATGAGGCACTGGTGGAGGGATGGGTGCTGGAGCACTGTATGACAGAGACACAATTATGAACATCTTTGTAATTGTATATCTCACGGTGGTATAATAAAAATTTAAAAAATAAATAAATAAACTGGCTGAGACAACAAAAGAAACACATTAGTTCATGTTACAAAAAAAAAAGTCCTATAGTATAGACCTCAGAGACAGTTTGATCATGCCCCAGCTCAATCTCAACAGTTCTCTGGCCTCTGCCCTCCTCCTTGTTTATGCTTCCTCCTTAGACAGGCTGCCCTCATGGGAGTAAAGTGGCTGCAGGAGCTCCAGGTTTACATGGGGGAGACCAGACCATTCTGTGCAGGAGAAATGTTCTTTCTCTTCAGTCATCAAAGACCTGGGCTTCACACTGATCGGAACAACTGCAGTTACATGCTCAGTACCAACTCATTTATACAGACAAGGAAAATGCTACATATGCAGCAAGGTCTGATGAGGATCTTCCCATCACTCCTAAATAAGGGATGGCTTTCAGAAAATGCTCTGTTCCAATCAGGGACCATTCTCCCAAACTAAGTAGTTTCTTTCAAATTAGGTATAAAATGGATCCCCAAAATAATTTAGGTGCTGTCAAGGAAAACAGAAGGTGGATGCAAAGAATGTGAATTATTATCCCAAAATGTCTGCCACAGCAATGTACTACCAAGATATGCCAGAGAGAGCTTCAAGGGTCTGCAATATAAATGCATTTGACCCATTCTCAGTTAACTGTAAGAAACAAGGTGGTAAAGTGCTTTGAAAAAGCGTTTTTTTTTTACTTAAACAGGTTCAATATTTGCTTTGTTCATAGAATTCATTTGTTTAACCATCGCCACAAATTCAAATTAGCACCAGGGAAGACTTTTGGCCAAGTCACATCACAAATTCCAAATTAGCAAGAGCCATCTGCATTAGCAATGTTTTCCTGATCGAATTCTCCCCACTCAGCTTCAATTTTCATCAGACATGTTTTCCTTTCCAGCGGACACCAGGCACCACCATGAATTCAGAATCCCCTCCAGGAAGCCAACAGGGCAGGGAGGTGGAGATCCCAGGCAATTTGAAGGTGGCTCTATCAGTTCTCAGCTTCAAAGTCCCAAAGTACCTAACTTCTAAACATCCTCACCAGTAAGTGAGAATAACAGCTTCTATTTCATAGAGTGAAGATCAAATGAAGCTGTATAAGTAAAGCACTTAGCATACATTTGGAACACAATAAAGTTCAATCCATATGAACTCCTTTGGTAAGAATTTATATTAATATTCAAGTTAGTGACTCTTAGTCACTTTTTATCTTACAAATAGACTTTTTAAAATTCCATCCATATTACTCACCAACACAATACATGATTTGCTTACAATGTTTGAAGCATGGTACTAGTGTTTTATGTGTGAAATGCAAAATGACAAGTATTATTGTTGATAGTTGACAGAAGGAAGAAAAAACTAAGGGTCAACGAAGTTAAGAAACTTGCCTAAAGTCACTTGAAAACAAATCAACATGACTTCAAAGCACCTGCTCTTTCCAAAGTTATTTGAAAATGCTATTTTCTCTAGCAGGCACAGAATTGTCTCATTTGGGGGAGAAGGAAAAAAAAAGCTTATCTTCCCAGTTTGAAAAAAAGAAAATTGTATAAAGTGGAATTTGTACAATAATTTTAGAAAATGTAATAGCCAGATGATAATAGCACTACAATCTAGGGTATATTTTATGGAGCTATTAATATATGCCTAGAGTGGTCAAAGGCTTCACCACTCACTGGAGGCAAGTAGTAATAGCCAATAAAACTGGCCTTGTCATGTCTTAATGCCATATTATATCATCACACTTATAATGAAATGCTCTTAAACTTCAGTGTTATCAGAAGAGAAGAAAAAGTGGTGGTTAAGTAAGCTAGCAAAGTGGGAAGGAAAGAAATGTGGAGAAATGAAAAGAGCTCTGGTCTGTGACTTTGGCCAAACAGCCCTGCACCTGTGTGACCTTCAGCCCTTCATCTCAGGGGCCAGCTGCCTCTTCCATACACTGAGTGCCATTATATTACCTCTTTCACTGCAAATAGTCTGTGATGCTCAGACAATTTCACTGATTCAATAGCAGTTCATAGAGCATAACCCACTCTGTACCAGGCAGGCCCTCATCTGTGGACACCAGTAACCCAGATAGGAGCCCTGACTCAGACACTGGACTTCTAAATTAACTGCATGTCTGGGGGTTAAAATACTACCCTGTCTAGTTCATTTCTCTTCTTGTATATCAAGACTTATTTAGACAAATGCACCAAAACCTTGATAACCAGTTGGATCTGGTGGTGGTGTGGGGCATGTTTTTTCTTTCTCCCCTCCCCTTCCCATTGCAGCTATTGAAGTAATGTCAAGGGCTTATACACAGTCCTGGCTGCTGCCAGTACCTCCCACGATGCATTCTCAATTGTGTTGCTCAGTCACTCTCTGGCTCCAGTGTTCACCCAGAATCATGGCAATGTTCTCATACATGCTTGCTGAGGATGGGACTTGAGTCACCCACACAAGTACTGGTTGGGGGATATACTCTTCAGCTCCACTGCTGTGCACCAAATAGGTGTGTAGGAGAAACTGCGCACTCAGTTTCAGCAATGGAGTTCCCAGGTAGCAGAGTCTCCGTACCACACTCAGTGCATGTAGGCATCCCCAGGCATCTAGACTCAAGACCTCAACGTGTGGGAGTCAGAGGTTAGGTAAGACAGAAAATGGAACAGTGTGCTAATAATTGTAGAGGGTACTAATGCCAACCTAGAACTAAGCATTAAATACAGGCAAAAGGATACACATGACAACCTTTTAATGTATGTTCTGTAATCCATAGTCTGGAAGGGAAGGAAAAGGA
Organism: Cryptotis parvus; assembly: GCA_021461705.1. Lineage (NCBI taxonomy): Eukaryota > Metazoa > Chordata > Mammalia > Eulipotyphla > Soricidae > Cryptotis > Cryptotis parvus. The sequence continues at coordinate 214,966 of JAJIBD010022530.1, forward strand.
GAAAGAGAGAGAAAGGGAAAGAAATAAAGAACCTGCCATGGAGGTGGGCTGGGGAAGGGGGAGGGAACCGGGGACGTTGGTGGTGGGAGATGGGCACTGGTGGAGGGATGGGTGCTGGAACACTGTATGACCAAAAACCCAAATATGAACCTTTTAATTGTATATCTTTTTTATTTGTATATCTCACGGTGGTATAACAAAATACTTAAAAAAAAAGACCTCACACTTGCAAGGTATGCTTGCTTCTTTGCACCATTACCCCTACCTCTGGATTACCTGAAAATTTTCACCATTAAGGTTTAAGATCAAAAGATGAAAAAAAATTCCAGAGACAAATCTGCTTCCAACAATAACCCACAAGATACTCCAAATAAGACTTCACTATCACTATCACTATCTTCCCATTAATCATCTATTTGCTAGAGCGGGCACCAGTAATATCTCCATATGTCCTGTCTCATGCTAGTAGAACCCAAAGGCATCCGCTTGCTCCAGAAAGGACTTCACATCAAAAACAAGAAGATAGACAGAACACTTATGAGTTGCTTAGAAGCATTCAAAAGGCTCTAAGATTATGGGAGAGAGAAAATCCAAGTAGAGGGGCAAGGAGAGAAGTTCACCGGCACGCTGAGCATATTGGACCAGTTTTCTCTCCATGGATGCTTTGAGAAGAAGGGAGAAAAATGTGTATTCAGGTTTCCCCTGCTGACAAGAAGAAATAAAGACCACAGGATTCCATTACTTTTGTGGTGAATTTTAGGCAAAAAAAAACTATGGTGTATTCTCAAGTCATCTCAACTTCAGAGAAATAAGATGTTTCTAAATTCTGATGCTGAAAGCACTTGTAGAAGCAAATATAAGTCCATTCTTGACTTAGATAACTCTGACCTCAAATTAACTATGCCAGCAAATATTTAAAGATAATGTCACACACAATATAAGATGAACAGGCACCTAAGGGAAGAAGACAAATATTTATAAATAAAGATCAGCAAAAACAATAGAAAAGGGAAAAGATTCACAAGGATCCCAATCTGGAATGATCTCGGACTTTCAGTTTTAAGTTCTATTTTATGTAAGAAGATAAAATTTCAAGGCTGAGGATTTCAGCACAGAATATATGAATAGGGATTCCTGAATAAGATATGCCAATGTCCTAAAGCATGGTAGCCATGAATACCACCCAATACAGCAGAAGCAGAAACAGCTTAGAGTAATGTGATAAACAATCTGAGTAAATTAGAGGTGCTAAAAGGAGCTTATCCTGAATTATCCTACAGAGCCTTAAATGTATCACAGGAATTGTGCATGTGTATCATCACTTTTCCCATAACTTGGCAGGGAGCAACTGGGCCTAAGAAAGTGGTGCTATTCTGGCTCTCTGGTGCCACTGAATACCCAGGCAACACTGGTGGTACTTAGGAGCTTCCAAAATTGCACCAGCAATGTTCAGTGGACTACATGCTGTCAGAAACCAGAGTGGGATAGGCCTTATGCCAACAAAGCAATTGCCCTAACCCCTGTGCTATCTCTCTGACCCTGAACCACATCTCTAACAACCACACATAACAGTGAGCAGCAGAGAGTGTAAATACAGATACAGGGGACAAGGTAATGTGTGAGGCAAACATTTTGATAAGCACTACACCATGGGAAACAGACAATGTGAAGACGGAGCAAAAAGATATGTGGCTATAAGGAATGTTGACAGCTACTAGAAACTGGAAAAGGCTAAGAAAAGTCTTCAGTACAGTCTCCAGAGGAAGTCTGATCCTGCTCAGACCATTTCAGACTATCAGACTCCAAATTGTTAGAGAATCAATTTTTGTTGTTCTAGCTCATTCAGTTCTCAGAAATTTAGAAACCCCAATCAATGCCTTTGAAAAGTAACTGAAAGTGCCTAGGGATGGCTCCATGGCTAAAAGCACCTGACTTGCAAGAATAAGGTCATAAGTTCGGTCCTGGTGCTCTACCCACATTTGCACATAGTAAACTCTGTGGCCTGGGACACCCAGTGCCACCACAGTGTGCTATGGTCAGGGTACAGCCAGGTGTGCGTAAACATTGCAGCTGAAGTGTGTGGCTGAAGGTGAATACCACAAGCAGACAGCAACCCTCAATAACAATAGTAATAAAGTCAGGGTGGAGGAATCCGTATATGAGGGAAACGCAAAAAAAAAAGAGCACCAAGTGGTAGAGGACTTAAAATATACACATTGACACCAGCACCTACCACAGGTCACTCACACTCAGATGCAGCTTAGTTAACTGCAGTGCCAGAATCAACATGCTAATGAAATTATTATCTTGAAGGAATCTAATTTCACAAGAATAAATACAAAAAAATCAGGAATTCTATAACAGAAGAAAACTGAACAGAATCAGAAAAAAAGAAATGGATGAAAAAACCAGGAAGATGATACAGTAGAACATGAGAAGGTTAACACAGAAGTAGTTACATGCAGCCCAAGAAGGAGGAAGTGAAGGAGGCAAAGGAATAATTGAAAAGAAAATAGGTGAGAACTTTGCAAAACATAAGAATACTATAAACCTGAGAAGGAGTTAAGACAGAGTCCCAGTAAGCTCAGTCAAGAAGAAGAAAAAAAAGAAAACTTCACCCAGTACACAGCACACTGCTATAAAACAAAAATCCACTAAGACATCAATCAAAACCCAGCACGCATCTGCTCTCATTCCAATCCCTGCACCGCATGGTCCCTAGCATCACTGAACGTAGTCCCAGACACGCCCTGAGCACCCCAGATTTGGCCCAGGTAATCCCTTGGAATCTAACAGAATGAGAAGCGCCATGTCTCAGTCCCTGCACTGAACCATCAGTCCAGTGGGCAGACAAGAGTTTTAGGATTGCCTGAGACCCACTTGGAGGTCAACCCACTGAAACAGAATAATGGCGAAATAAATATCCAAACAATTAAAAACTGGGAATTTTGTCCCTGGTGAGCGGAAAGCCTACAGGGTATCAAGTCCAACTTTAAATCTCTATGTCGTATATGATGATACATTCCAAATATGTAAAGGCAGAACTGAGGAAAGTACAAGGAAAGAAACACACAAGACTATAGTCATAAAATAGAATATGAATACAGCCCTCTTAGAAAGAAACAGAAACAACAAGACAAAAGACACCACTGGTTAGGTATTTATCACTACAAAGTTTTTGTGATTGTTATAAAACTTGTCATACAGGGAATAGCACATAGCACATATATGTGTTATCTGATGTCTGGCATCTTTTGCTCAAGAAACATCTTTGAGATTCAACTGCACAGTTGATGTAACAATGTTCATTCCTTCTTATTACTTGGAAGTTTTGCATTGTGAAAACATATTAGTTCTGTCCAATCTGGTACAATCTAAATAAAGTGTTATAAGTATTCATCTATCACTCTTTTTTTGTAAATATGATTCCACTTCTCTTAAATACCAACTTTCTGATAAGTTAATAAAGTCTTAAAAACACCAAGACTACATAGAGATATCATTGAAGCCCTAGCCTCATGGCAAACATTAAAAGTCTGACAATGCTAACTATTGTCAAGGACAGAAAGCAAAGGGGACTGTGGTACAGTTCAAATGGGAGAGTTATTTGAAACAACTGCTTTGAGTACATTTGGTATTATCTATTACCAGGAAAAATTACCAAAGTCTGAATAAAAAAGGAAAAAAAAAAAAACAAACAACAAAAAAAAAAAAAAAAACAGTACCATGTGTCCAGTCAATGCACCCTTCTAAGCCACCCTCTCTTTTCATTGTGAGTTTGTGTAAAACTACTTAATCTGTTAGAGTAGAAATGTTTCTGGCCCACAGAGATGCAAATTAATTTTGTCTCTGCAATACAAAGGATCATTGCCTGGCGGCTACACTAATATATTCCTTTTTAGCCTCCTTTGCTGTCAAAATACATGTGTGTGTTTCAAGTGTCCTTTGACTCTATTGTAAAATTCATAATAGTTCTCTCATCAATTAGAGTTCAATAAAATCATATATCATCTTTGAAATGTTGTTCTGTATTTATATGAGAGTGATATTTTTTATTTTTACCAATATCCTTTGTATTTCCTTTAAAAAACTAAAGCCAACATTTAAAGGCTAAAAAGAAAACAATTCTTTGCTATCACAAGGCCAAAAATACCTAAATCTCAAACTCAAGCAACTACTCTCCTAGGTACACAGGCAACAATGCAGGCTTGTGTGAGCTAGAGACATATACAGACATCATTGCTTACAACTGAAAACTTGAAACGTCTCAAATGTCCATCACTGGTTAAGAAGATATGTAAACTGTGACACACAGCTATAACAGAACAATGAATAAAGCCAGCAATAAAATTAGTAATAACTATTTACCCCCAAGGGGATGAACCTAAAAAAAATTGGGGGAAGAAGTGGGAGAGGAGGGGTAGATGCTAAGTAGAAAAAAAAATACCTTAGAGTTCAATTTCTAGTCTTTGGAGGAATGTCCATATTGTTTTCCAGAAAGGCTGTACCAGCTGGCATTCCCACCAACAATGGATGAGTGTCCCTTTTCCCCACATCCACGCCAGCACTTGTTGTTCTTGCTCTTTTGAATATGTGCCAGTCTCTGTGGTGTAAAGTGGTATCTCATTGTTGTTTTGATTTGCATCTCTCTGATGATTAGTAATGATGAGCATTTTTTCATATGTTTTTGCCATTCGAATTTCTTCCTTGCTGAAGTTTCTGTTCATTTCTTCTCCTCATTTTTTGATGGGGTTGTTTGTTTTCTTCTTGTAAAGTTCTACCAGTGCCTGATATATCCTGGATATTAACCCCTTATCAGATGGGTATTGGGTGAATATTCTTTCCCATTCTGTGGACTGCTTTTGTATCTTAGTCACTGTTTCTTTTGAGGTGCAGAAGCTTTTTAGTTTCATGTAGTCCCATATGTTTATTTTTTTTCTTCTAGTTGCTTTGTTAGTGATGTTTCACCTTGGAAGATGCCTTTAGCTTCAATGTCGTGGAAGGTTTTTCCTATATTTTCTTCAATGTACTTTATGGATTCAAGTCTGATATTGAGATATTTAATCCATTTTGATCTGATTTTTGTGCATAGTGTTAGACACGGGTCCAAATTCATTTTTTACATGTCGCTGCCCAGTTTTCCCAACACCACTTGTTGAAGAGGCTTTCCTTACTCCATTTTAGACTCGTTGCACCTTTATCAAAGATTACATGATCATGTGTTTGAGGTTGGGTGTCAGGATACTCAATTCTATTCCATAGGTCCACAGGTCTGTTTTTATTCCAATACCATGCTGTTTTAATTACTACTGCCTTGTAGTACAGTTTGAAGTTGGGAAAGGTGATGCCTCCCATCTTCTTTTTCCCGAGGACTGCTTTAGCTATCCTTGGGGGGTTTATTGTTCCATACAAATTGAACTCCCATTTGACCCAGCCATACCACTCCTGGGAATCTACTCTGGGGAAACCAAAAATACGCAAGGGAAACACCATCCCTACTTTTATGTTCATAGCAGCATTATTCACGATAGCCAGAATCTGGAAGCAACCAGAGTGCCCGAAAATCGATGACTGGATAAAAAAGCTTTGGTACATCTACACAATGGAATACTATGCAGCTGTTAGGAAAAATGAAGTTATAAAATTTGCCTATAAATGGATGGACATGGAGAAGATTATGTTGAGTGAAATTAGCCAGAAGGGAGAGAGACAGATACAGAATGACTGCATTTATCTGCACAACATAAATATATATGTACATATTATGATATACAAGGTCAAGTGAAACATATATCAGGAGGTCTTTCAAAGGAGGGAAATTATCACAAACGTGTGGGAGTCAGAGGCTAGGTAAGACAGAAAATGGAACAGTGTGCTAACAATTGTCGAGGGTACTAATGCCAACCTAGAACTGAGCATTAAATAGAGGCAAAAGATACACATGACAACCCTTTAATGTATGTTCTGTAATCCATAGTCTGGAGGGGAAGGAAAAGAGAAAGAGAGAGAAATGGAAAGAAATAAAGAACCTGCCATGGAGGAGGGCTAGGGGAGGGGGGATGGAACTGGGGACGTTGGTGGTGGGAGATGGGCACTGGTGGCGGAATGGGTGCTGGAACACTGTATGACCAAAACCAAAATATGAACTTTTTAGTTGTATATCTTTGTAATTGTAAAAATAAAAAAATTAAAAAAAAAATACCTTAGAGTGTTACTCTACATGAAATTTAGGGGATACAACACTAAGCCATTCAATAAGTTAACAACACTCTAATACTAATTTTGCTTTCTTCATGGTCAAGGGGCAGTTAATGAGGAAAGGTCAAAGGAGCAGAAGTGGCATTTCTGGGATCTTAGCTATGTTCTGTCTTCATGCTGGTGTTGGTAATGGTCTAAACTATTCACTTTATAATAAATCACGGACTTTTTCATGGCTTTTTTCACACTTTTCTTAATGTACACCATCTTTTACAATAAAGAGAACATTAAAGAGAGAGGCAGAAACAGACCAACGAGTGGGAAACATCCAACAGCCAATTAAAGACAAAAGCTATGGTATTACTGTATTGTCCACCAAGCAAATCTTCCACATTAATATTCCAAGTCATTAATGGAATGGCCTTCCGAGACTATTTTCTAATCCCCCCAAAGCAGTAAAATAAACGCAATAAGCTGCCGGAAAGACAGCAAGCCTAACAGTCTGGCGCCAGAACTTTTTTTTTCTTTAGAGGCTTGCCAGTTTCACAAACTATTTTCAGCCCGTGTAAAAAATTAAGCTTTATCCATCTTCTCAGAAAACAGAAAATCAGCTGCCACTCAAAAAGAAATTAACAACTGCATCTACCTCATTCCAAGAGAAAAATGTAGCTTTCAGTATCCCCCATAGCATAGGACTTGGGCAAGCCCCAGGAGGGGGTGAGGGCCCCTTGTCACCCGCATAGGTAAAGCGGTTCCTAGGGAACCAAGCCCTCTGCATAGGTAAAGCGGTTCCTAGGGAACCAAGCCCTCTGCATAGGTAAAGCGGTTCCTAGGGAACCAAGCCCTGCCGACCAGCACTAGCTGCCCCTCCTGCGCCGTCCTAGTTGAGCTACAGGCTGAGCTGGCTCTGAACCAAATGCCAGGGAATAAAATGTTAGAAAGTTCCGCCTACAACCCTTAGCAGTTGATGTTTTGATTCATTTGTCGAATATTATTAGACGGCCTGTGCCAGGGCTACTCTACATTAACTGGACAACTCATTTCACTCAGCCTTGAGGAGAAGTGACTAGAGACAGGTGGGAGGGTAGAGAGCAGCAGGGGGAGTACAGGAGAAGAGGAAGGAAAGTAAGTAATTCACACTCTAACTTTCGAAGCTGGAATACTAATATATCTTTTGAAGAACGAAAATAATGACTTGCCATTGATTGAGCACTTGCTTTTGTCAACACATTATATTCAAGGTTTCATTTTGTTTACTGCCTGATAGATTACAAGTGTGGAGTCTTTTAAAAACTTCTTTTATTAAGGTACTGTGATTCAGAATATGTTAATGAATTTCACGCATACAACATCACAACACACCCACAACTAGCTAGCCCTCTTCCCTACATTTTTCATTCCAAAGGACCCTCCCAGCCAACCCCCTTCCTCCCTCCTCAATCTCCCCCCCTCCCATATACCCAACACTCATAGTGAGCTCGGTTCTATGGGCCCACAGTCCAATTCTCATGCCTTTCATCATTTGTTGCCCCCTTACTTTGTGTTTTTTTAATATCTCATATAGGAGAGTCTCATTCTATATCTATACCTTTCCTCCTGACTGACTTCACTCATCAACATACCCTCTAGTTCTATCCTTAGAACTTATCTATATTAGAAAATTACAGAAAGCAGTTGTAGAAATAAGCAGAAATCAACACTGATACAGATGCACAGTATTCCACTGTGTGTATATGTGTGTGTGAGAGAGAGAGAGAGAGAGAGAGAAAGAGAGAGAACATACCACAACTTCTTGATCAATTCATTCATAGTTGGACATTTGGATTTGTATCAATATATTGAGTATTGTACTAAGTACTTCAATTAACAAAGGTATTCATATATCCTTTTAAATTAATATTTTTGCTTTCAGGGGGTAGAAGCCAAGAAATGGTATTCCTGAGGAGTAATATTGTTAGTTTTGTTTGAGAGAAACTGTCATATTTTTTCCATAAAGACTGAACCAGGAAACATTCCCACCAACAGTGAGTGAAGGTTCCTTTCTCACCACATCCCCCAAACACTGGTTATTTCCAGACTTTAGATATCTGACATTCTTACTGTAGGAAATGTGATCACATTGTTTCGATTTGCATTCCCCTAATCATAAGTGACAATGAGCACTTTTCACATGCCTACCAGCCATTCCTATCTTTTCCTTGGGGGAAGTGTCTCTTCACTTCCTCTCCCTATTTTTGGATAGGGCTATAGGATTTTTTTGGCTGTTGAATTTTGTGCATCATGTATAAATCTTGAATATTAGCCTTTTATCTTAAGTATTGTGTGCAAATAACTTCTCCCAGTAAGTTGAGAGCCTTTTCATTTTTACCTTCATTTGCCAGGAGAAAACACAAACTCAGAGAACATAAAAAATGTGCCAAGTTCATACTGTTTGAGAACTCTGGTCACTGCACAGATACCAGCAATATCATCTCCACTCTCCCCACCTGCCATTTTGGCAATGGATAGTCCCTGTTTAGTTGGCCTAAAAAGGCACCTACTTAATCATTCTGCCTTTCTTTCTTTCTCTCTTTCTTTCTTTTTTTTCTTTTTCTCTTTCTTTCTTTCCTTCCTTCCTTCCCTTCCTTTTCTTTCTTTCTTTCTTTCTCTTTCTTTCTTTCTCTTTCTTTCTTTCCTTCTCTTTTTCTTTTTTCTTTCTTAATTAACCTAAATTTAAAATGGTATATCAAATTGCCATAAATGATACAACACACACAGTAGTAAATGAAATTGTCCATACTAGAAACACTTGAAACGAGCACCATTATTTATACAGAGTATAGAGTCTTTCTTTACACTGTTCTAGACCACCATCTTTCAAAATGGGAGCAATATATTATAATGTCCAATTTAGAAAAAGGAAAAATAAAGGTCAGGGTTTGCTGCCTACTCCCAAACCAGTGAGTTGCCAGTGCTAGAGTGAGGACATCAATAGCCTCCAGAATTCCGTCCATCTCATGTGCACTCATGAGATGAGTGATGAGGTGCACTCAGGGTGCAAGTCACTGAAATCTAACAGGTATTTGTAGAATCAGGAACCACAAGAACATTTATAACTTAGGAAGAGGTCCTCCATGAATGTATTGTCATTATCATCCCAAATCCTTGGACTATAAATCTAGACATCCTAACATAGCATACAATACTTATCACTATTGGTCCCTACATGCCTCTCACCATATTTCCAGCACATCCAGAAGAGCCAAGTTCCTGCAGGAAACCTTGACTGTGATCTCTTGCACTTCTATGCTTTTGTTCATGTTGCCTCTACATCAACCCTTATTCCTGCTTCTCCAACACAAGAATTCCCCTGGGTTTCCTTCTTGCACCACCAACGCCCCCCCCAACGCCCGACTTCACCAGGTGTTTTCCTGTGGTTGTTAGGGCCAGGGGCTTAGCTCTGTCTGCGCCACAGGCACCCAAAGTAAGGTACCTGTGTCCTTGATCCTTCTTCCACCCTCAAACTCTAATATATTGCTAGTCAGGCCTTGTTCACAGGAAATTCTAGGAAAATTTTGAGAGGCAGAATTCACCCAGTCTGGATCCTAGCCAAAGACCATGTAGGAACAATTTTGCCAAAGTGATAGAAATCCCATCTGTCTTTCTATATTTCCCCTTTACAGCAATCCATGAAGGCTACAAAAGCAGGTTTTCATAAAAGAGACCATTAAACAGTAGGTGGTGATTGTCACCAGTTCACAGAGCACTGCATGCAAAGAAATTGACTTCTTTTCATATGCACTGAAAATTTCTGTTTGTTTGGGTTTTTTCCCAGTAAAATCATACAAAATAAATATGTAACAATGCTTTGCTTTATTCTCATTTAGACCTGGACTACAGTTTTTCCATAAGGGCAATAGCACCACATCCTCAAATCTTACCCAGTTCTCTCCTACAAACCCACTTGGGAAATCATCTTGATCAGTCACTCTATTCAAGAAGCAAAACTCAAGACATGGGGCTGCGTGTGGGGAGGTGGGGGGGCCTGTAGATAACGCTCAACAAAATAAGCATGTGTTTTGCATGTAAGAGTTCTATGTTTGATCTTTGGTACGCCTGTACCCCTGAGAATCACCAGAATAGACTTGAGTGGTCCCCCGAGAATAAACAAAACAAAGCAAAGCTCAAATCCAAGAATTCATAAAGATGCATCAAGCCATCTACCTCCAAAGACAGATCCAAATGAAAAGAGGGTGGAGCACTGAATAGTACAGGGCTGAGGGCCTGTATGCAGCTGACCCTAGTTCCACCCTGGTGCCATCACCGGGTGCAACCATTCTACTATAAGCTTCTCAGCCCCATCTTTCCTTTCCCTGATTTCTAGGAGAAAAGAAAGTCTCTTTCCCAAAGCAGCAGGGACCCAAATCATTATCACCTAAATCTTCTAGTGTATTTATTTCTGATATTCTTTCACTTGGGTATAAGAGAAACTTTTTTTTTGGTCACACCCAGTGATGCTCAGGGGGTTACTCCTGGCTCCACACTCAGGAATCACTCCTGGCACTGCGTGGGGACCATATGGGATGCCGGGATTGAACCGGGTGAGCTACATGCAAGGTAAATGCCCTACCCGCTAGACTATCGCTCTGGCCCCAAGAAACTTTCTTTTCTCTCCTTACCCTAGTTAGTGTCACTTAATTCTTTGTTCTTTGTCTGGTTTAGTGTTTACTTCATTTTGCCATGCTGTTTCACCTGTGTACCCTGGTTGATGTCTTGATTGGAGCCAAGATATCAGCATATGATTTCTACCCATTTGGGGAGTGGGTCTGAGCAGTTTGAGCCATCCCTAGTAGGGCTTAGGTTATTTCTGCTCTCAGGATGAACTTCGTGTTGTATGGGGGATCATATACAGTGACAGAGACTGAACTAGGGCCAGCTGCATACAAGGCCAGGGTCTTTTGCCCCATACTGTATCTCTGGCCACTAACTCCTAAACAAAGGCTTGTTTTTTCCTCTCAGCTAGTTTGACCCAATCTTAAGACATTATTGTGAGAAGCAACATCCACACCTAATATCATTCTAGATTTCTGTAGTAGAGCAACCCAGTTCAAAGACTGTTACCACTTGTGGCTCCCAGAACATAGCCGAGGGTTATCTTTCAGCACAAAGATTATAGCATTCCACTTATACATACAAAAAGAGGAATTAGGGGCCTAGCGATAGTTTGCCTTGCATGCCGCAGGCCTGTGCCTGCGCATCCCATATGGTCCTCCGTGCATCTCCAGGAGTAATTCCTCAGTGCAGAGCCAGGGGTAACCCCTGAGCATTGTCGGGTGTGACCCAAAAAAGCAAAAAAAAAAAAAAAAAAAAGAGAGAATTAATTAGTATTTGAGCATAGGAGTTTGTCTAAAGTAAAAATACATGCATTATCATATATTCTATGGATAAGTAGATTAATAAAATAACTTATCCTTAATTGTAAAATAGCACCATCAAACATTTTCTGAGCACTTCATAGTACATAATATACTAAGGAATATAATTTATTTCTTTTAATATTCAATAATCGTATTAGAAATGCTATTATCATCTCCCTTTATCAGAGAGAAACCATAAGTCTTAGAGAAAATATATTCTTTCTTTGGTTATTGTTTTAACAGTCAGCAAGAGCTGAGACAACTTAAATGCCCATCAATGAATGAGTGGATAAAATTATATATGTGTCATATAGTTCATATATATATGATATATATGTGATCTATATGATATATATGTAGTAGTCAATGGAATACTACTGAGCAGTTTAAAAAATAAATAAATTTTTCCCTTTGCAACAGCATGGATGTGCTTAGAAGGCATTGAGCTCCGTAAAGCTAGATGGGGAAAGACAAACACTGATTTCACCCAGATGTGTTGCAGAAGAGAATAAAAGAAATGAACTAAATGAAATAAAAACTTGGAGGCTATAAGATCAAATGAGTGTCTACCAGTTAGAGTAGGGGAAGAAAAGATGGGAAAATTGGATTCAAGGAGCCAATCGAAAGACAAAAGGCAGAATGAATTAGGACGTTTAGTGGTCAGTTTAATGTAGTATATCCAGATGTTTATTTGTTGTTATTGTTTGCTTGTTTTGGGACCACATCTGGCAGTGCTCTGGGCGTACTCCAGGCTCTGTGCTCAGGGATCAATCCTGGTAGGACTCTGGTGACCATATAGGATTCTCGGGACTGAATCAAGGTTTGCCATGAGCATGGCAAGTACCCTACTTGCTGTATTATACTATAAATCCTGTCCCCAGTTGTTAATTTTTAACCTAAACATTAAGTGTTTGGGTTAAAAAATACCTGAAACAAAAAACATTATAAACTAGTGTTTCAATAAAAAATAAATAGCAAGTCAGATCATGTAAGCTCCATTTAGGTAATAGCAAGTTAGATCATGTGAGCTCCTTGAACTTCACTCTGGAATAAATTTATTTTATTTATTTTGTGTAGAGCTGGGGTTGAACTGAGGGCCTTATATATGTAAGGCATGTGCTGTACTGTTGAGCCAGCTCACCAGCCCACTGTTTGGGAAAAATTTAGAATCTTTTTCCCTGCTCACAACATTTGTGATCTTATTAGTGCTTTTATTGAGAAATTTTCCTCTGTCTTGGGCCCTGCTTATTTTCATTCCGCTCATTCTTGGCCCTCTTCATGTTCCTTACTGCGTCAGAGCTTGTCGATGCTGTTTCCTTACCTGTCATACTTGCTCCCAGATTCTTTTTGAGGCTTTCTACCTTTCATGTCCCAAATGAAAGTATATTGCCTCAGACAGACTTGTGCAGCTTTTGCTAATAAAATATAGATCTTCCTGTTCTGCTTCCCTTTTTTTTGTGTGTCTGTAGCTTCATACTTGACACATATACATGCATATTTGTTTATTGTCAGTCAAAAGACTGACAGGGCAAGGAATCTTCTTATTTTTTTAATCCTCATTGTCCCTCATACCTTAGCACAGTTCAGTCAGATAAATAAATGATTGCAAAAATAATTCTGGACAACAATAAAACTAGTGTGTATAATGACATGGTTGCAGGAACAGGTTACTGTGAGGATAGTGACAAGTTGTAGGTGACTGACACTGACCAGGTTTGGGTCTGGCAGAGATGAGTTGTTGGCATCAGATCATGAAATAATAGTATGTCTTGTGCTGGCATGGACTTTATCATCTGGATGGAGAAACACTAATAGGTTTTAAAGAGATCGTTAAATGTGGTGGCTGTACTGAGCCAGAGAAAAGAATATTCTGTTTTATTGTCTTTTAGAGTACCCAGTGTCCTTGGATTCACTCTTGTCATTGTCCTTTGTATTTGGAAATTACTTGTCCCAATTATTTTGCTGCAGAGATTGACCAGGCAGAATTTCAAGCAGATCCGAGAGCAGAAATGTACTGAGAAGGACACACGCTTGTCTATAGCAGAGCTTGAGGCTTTTATCGAACAAACATGATTACTATAGTTCTTATTATGCCTGTTTGAAAAATATTAAGAGATCTTCAAGGTTCTCATGTTTGAAAGATACTAATAGATTTAAAAGTTCTCATATCTCTCAGAAAATAAAATATGTAGTTATGTGTCATGAATGCTAACTAGACTTACTGTCAAACATTTTTTAAATGTATATATAATATATATCTATCAAATTATTATGTTGTGTGCCTAAAATAAATATAATGTTACTTGTATCTTTATTAAGGATGTACGCATTTAAAATGACCTTATTTCTAACCTACCTGGTCAATAACTTATATTTAAACATTTTCCTTTTTCCCCTGTTGCACATATAGGTTTCCTCTTACCTCCCCTTCTGCTGTTGCTGCAGTTATCAGACAATGTAGAGCCTACATGCCATTAGTTGTGCAAGTAGCAGATCCTTGTGCTACTTCCTGGGGCTTGTACACTTCAAGTGAAGACCTTGCATACTTGGTTGCAGTGTACCATTGATCACACATTTTCTGTGGTGCCCAGGATCCCAAATGGCATGGTGCTGATGATGAACACTGATTTATCCCCATGGGTTTTTTGTTGTTGTTTTATGGGTCACATCCGGCAATGCTCATGGATTACTCCTGGCTCTACACTCAGGATTTACTCCTGGTGGCACTATGGGGACCATATGGCATGCTGGGAGAATCGAACCCAGGTCGGCTGCGTGCAAGGCAAGCCTTACCCACTATGCTATCACTCTGACCCCCTATCCCCATGTTTTACTTTTTACTTAGATCTAAGTGAACTCTTTTGATATTGTTACTTCCTGAGCCTCTGCAAGCTGCCCTGTGTCTTTCTCAGCCTCAGAGACACATAACATCACCATCTCTGATATATCTGTTCTAGATCTCTGCAAGTCTAAATTTGAAAGAGAATATTTGTGGGGTAGTTGTGGAAGAAGGCTGATCTCAGGTGGACTTAAGCACATGGTAGAACCTAGAGAACCTCAGCATCTGGATTTGACCATATCTGAAGACCACCTCTGGAGCATTCTGGATAACCAGTGTTTGTGAGATATTCAAAGCACAACCACTTGTGCTGTTTGAAGCAGACGCCTACATGCTGTGCAGTTGTTGAGCAGAAGTGGAATATCCTGTTTTCTTACTGACTTTTCGCTTTTTGGGTTGGCTTTGGTCACTGTCCTTTGTGTTTGAAAAGTGTTGATGCCAGTGGACCAGCCTTCATGATTCTACAGGCAAGTTCTCTCAGCTTCTATGCAAGCTGATGAATGCAATGCTACTTACTTCTCTGGGGGATCCACACCCTTCACACTGAAGATGTGTGTTTCTTGAAGTGAAGGAGTGGGGGCCTTATGCTGACCCCAGGTCACAGTCCTTGTAAACACACATTTCACCCCAACTTGCTGGGGTCTTAGGTAGTGGGGCTGTTCACAGTCAGCTCACATGAAATTAAGCTCACACTCTCATGCTTATCCTAGACCTTTCTAAGCCACTGAGCACTCTTTCGCCCCATCCTCTCTGGGGATCACTAGTAGCAGAGCTGTTAGGATTGACAGAGCTTGCTCATGCATGGCACTAGGGCTTGAGGTATCCATTCTGTGCTTGTTGGGCAGGTGCTTAAAGCCACTGAGCCATCTTTTAGGCCCTGTGTGACCACCCTTTAATGAACTCATATCACCTATAAAATTTGTAAAGTTTGGATAAGCAAATATACCAACCTTTTTCAAAGTGCTAATAAAAAGTAAAATATTCTTGCAAGTAAAGCTATTAATATGGGTGCTTCAATTTTCATTTCACCAGAGCAATTCTTTTGAGTCCTTAGTTTATTGATGGCACAGCTGAGGTTCATTCTGATATGGCTGAACAGTTAATGCTTGTAGTCTTGAGCTCTAATTTGAGGGAGCGGATCTGCTTGGCCCATTGCCCATTCAATGCCTGCTCTTTCCCAGTCCTGACTTGAGCTGTGGTTCCATATTATTGCCTTCGGGGACAGCTGTTTAATGAGCAATCTGCAGCTCCAAACTTGAACTGAGCATCACATAGGCTTGTGTCAGTTAAAGCTTCAACAACCCTGTCACTGTTTTGTGAGTCTCCTGTGAGTTTATGTTGTTAATGGAAAATGCAGGTGTAAAGAAATTAAGTGCCTGAGCTGACAGAGTGGATCTAGGGGCAATGTTTCAGCTAAGTTCTCTACCTCCAACTCCTAAGTGCTGAATCCAGCCCTTTTCCCATAGCCGAGTCATCCCAACAAATAGGTCCAGGTGGGTTGCTAGGAACAGAGAAAGGAGT
The DNA here is from genome assembly GCA_021461705.1 of Cryptotis parvus. NCBI lineage: Eukaryota > Metazoa > Chordata > Mammalia > Eulipotyphla > Soricidae > Cryptotis > Cryptotis parvus. The sequence goes on from JAJIBD010022530.1 coordinate 230,920, forward strand.
TTTCTTTCCTATAGTCTTCATTCTTATTCATTATGAGATCATACCAGCATTTTGTTCTGTACTGCAGTGCTCCTGTGCCCTGCCCATCACAAGAGCTTCCTGTCCCTACTGCCGTATCCCAAAGTCCCTGCTCTCCACCCACCCCTTAGCATTCTCAGGTTATCCTATAGTCTTCAAAGAAATGTTCCTTTTGGGCCATTTTGTCTAAAAAAACCCATCTTTCTGACTTGGGTCACTTAATCTAGTTAGATACTTGCTTTTTATTTATTTTTTTAAAAATTTGTGGGCCACACCTGGCAGTGTCCAGGGCTTCCTCCTGGTTCCTGCGTAGGATCGCTTCCACTGTGGTGTGGGGAACCGTTATAGTGCTGGGGGGTCAAACTTGGGTTGCCATGTGCAAAGCAAGGCTACTACTGCTGTGCTTCTGCTTCTGCCCTGCACTTACCTTTACACCTCTTTTAGTTTTTTAAACTTGTCCTTTCACAAACCCAGATTAAGAAACATTGATGTTTAAAGGACTCATTCCTAGTAAAAATAATATAAATGAATATTAATGCCTTTATTCCGTTTCATGACTTACAAAAATAATCAATGTCATATACTATCTTTTTTAATTGATGTATGGGAACCCTTTCTAATCTTCTCCTCACAGGCCCAAAGTGAAATGGGTTCTATTGTGTACAGTAGTGGTTTCCATCACGTAGAGACTAAGAGATGCAGTAACCTTAAGGACCTTTGACTTGTACAAATAAATCACAGTGACGCTCATTCTTAGAGGGTACCACACTTGACTTAATGTTTTGCTGTTGCTGTCTAATAGTATTCATAATTTTCCAGCAATTTTAGATCAGCTGAGCAGGTGATTTAGTATGAGGGATGCAATGCTGCCCGTGGCCCTAAGT
>JAJIBD010022531.1:0-182726 GCA_021461705.1 Cryptotis parvus
GTAGAAGCAAATATAAGTCCATTCTTGACTTAGATAACCCCAGACCTCAAATTAACTATGCCAGCAAATATTTAAAGATAATGTCACAGTTTATAAGATGAACAGGCACCTAAGGGAAGAAGACAAATATTTATAAATAAAGGATCAGCAAACAGCCAGTAAGCAAGTGATTCACAAGGATCCCAATTTGAAATGGATTCTCAGACTTTCAGTTTTGGTGCCCCTATTTTGGTAAGAAGATAGTACTTCTAAGTGCTTGAGGATTTAACAGAATATAAGGAAATAGGATTCTGAATAAGATATGCCACGTCCTAAAGCATGGTGCCATGAATACCACCCAATACAAAGCAGAGCAGAAACAGCTTAGAGCAATGTGACAAACAATCTCCGAGCAGCTTGAGGTGCTAAAAGGAGCTTTTCATCCTGAATTATCCTACAGAGCCTTAAATGTATCACAGGAATTGTGCATGTATCATCACTTTTTCCCATAATCAAAGAGGAGCAACCTGGGCCTAAGATGGTGTGCTATTCTGGCTCTTCTGGTGCCAATTGAATTATAGGCAAATTACTGGCGGTACTTAGGGAGCTTCCAAAATTAACCAGCAATACCAGTGGACTAAGATTGTCAGAAACCAGAGTGGATAGCCTTGATGCCAACAAAGTGAACGGCCCTCCCTAATCCCTGTGCTATCTCTCTGACTCTGAACCACATCTTAACAGAACAATAACATAACAGTGGAGCAGCAGAGAGTGTAAATACAGATACAGGGGACAAAGTGGGTAATGTGTGAGGTAAACAGTTCTGATGTGAACTACGCCCATGGGGAAACAGCACAATGTAAAGTACCCGGAGCAAAAAGATATGTTGCTATAAGGAATGTTGACAGCTACTAGAAACTGGAAGGCTACTAAGAAAAGTCTTCAGTACAGTCTCGAGGAAGTCTGATCTCGCCTCAAGATCCATTTCAGACTATCAGACTCCAAATTGTTAGAAACTCCAATTTTTGCTTTGGTCCTGCAGCTCAATCCAAGTTCCTCTAAATTGGGAAACCCCCAGTAATCAATGCCCTTTGAAAAGCAAACGAAAGGGTGCCTAGGGATGGCCCCAGGGCTAAAAAGCACCTGACTTGCGGGTGAAGCAGGTCATAAGTTCGGTCCTGGTGCTCTACCCTCATTTTGCAAAGCAAACTCTGTGGCTCGGACCCCAGTGCCACCACAGTGTCTTTGTGGTCAGGGGAAGCAGTAGTGTGCGTAAATCATTGCAGCTGAAGTGTGTGGCTGAAGGTGAATACCAAGAAGCACAGCAACCCTCAATAACAATATAATAAAGTCGGGGGTGGAGGAACCCAAGATATGAGGGAAGCGCCAAAGAGCACCAAGGTGGAGAGGGACTTAAAAAATAACTGAGCGTGACACCAGCACTACCATGCAGGGTCACTCCAGCCTCTGATGCAGCTTATTAACTGCAAAATGCCAGGAATCAAATCATGCTGGGAAATTAGCTTAAGTCTTGAAGGAATCTCCATTTCAGCAAGAATAAATGGGAAAAAAAATCGGGGAATTCTATATAACAGAAGAAAACTGAACAGAATCAGAAAAAGAAATGGATGAAAAAACCAGGAAGATGATACAGTAGAACATGAGAAGGTTAACACAGAAGTGTTGTTACAGGCAGCCCATGAAGGAGTGGGGAAGTGAAGGGAGGCAAAGGAATAATTGAAAAGAAAAATAGGTGAGAACTTTGTGTTAAAACATAAGAATACTATAAACCTGAGGAAGGGAGTTAAGACAGAGTCCCAGTAAGCTCAGTCAAAGTAGAAGAAAAAAAGAAAACTTACCTAGTACACAGCACACTGCTATAAAGCAAAAATCCACTAAAGACATCAATCAAAACCCAGCATGCATCTGCTCTCATTCCAATCCCTGCACCGCATTATCCCCAGCATCACTGAACGTAGTCCCAGACACGCATGCAAGCACCCCAGATTTGGCCCGGGTAATCCTTGGAATCTAACAGAATGAGAAGCTCCATGTCTCAGTCCCCTGCACTGAACCATCAGTCCAGTAAGCACAGAGTTTTAGATTGCCTGAGACCCAATTTCTTGGAGGCCAACCCACTGAAACAGAACCATGAGCCCGAAATAAATATCCAAACAATTAAAAACTGGGGAATTTTGTCCCTGTGAGACGGAAAGCGCCACAGGGTATCAAGTCCCAGCACGAATTTATGGTCGTATGAGGAGCACATTCGAAATATGTAAAGGAAGAACTCAGGTGAAAGTACAAGAAAAGAAACACAACAAGACATATAGTCACCAAATGAATATAATACAGCCCTCTTGAAAGAAAACAGAAACAACAAGAACAAAGGTACTTTTTGGTTAGGTGAACATCTATCTATCACTAAAAAGTTTTTGTTTGATAGGAAACTTGTCATACAGGGAATAGCAACATAGCACATATATGTGTTATCCGATGCCCTGGCATCTTTTTTTCAAGAACATTTCTTAAGATTCCAACTGCACAGTTGATGTAACAATGTTTCATTCTTCCTTATTACTTGGAAGTTTTGCATTGTGAAAACATGATTAGTTCTGAACAATCTGGTACAAATCTAAATAAAAAGTTATAAGTATTATCCTCACTCTTTTTTTGTAAAAATATGATCCCATCTCTAAAATACCAACTTTCAGATAAGTTAACAAAATCTAAAACACCAAGTCTACATAGGAGAAATCATTGGAAGCCTCAGCCACCAACCAGCAACATTAAAAAAGTCTCTCAATAATAAGAACTACTGTCAAGTGGAGAAAAGCAAAGGGACTATTGTAATTGAGTTCCAAATGGAGAGTTAGAAACAACTGCTTTGAGTACATTTGGTATTATCTATTACCAGGAAAATCAACAAAGTCTAGCTAAAAAGGAAAAAAAAAAACAAGCAACAAAAAAAAAAAAAAGCAAGTACCATGTGATCCATTCAATGCACCCTCTGCCAAGCCATCCTCTTTTTCATTGTAGTTTGTGTAAAACTACTTAATCTGTTAGAGTAGAAATGTTTCTGGCCCATAGAGATGCAAATTAATTTTGTCTCTGCAATACAAAGGATCATTGCCTACGGCTACACTAATATATTCCTTTAGCCTCCTTTGCTGTCAAAATACATGCGTGTTTCAATTGGCCTTGGACTCTAATGTAAAATTCATAATAGTTCTCTCATCAATTAGAGTTCAATAAAAAATCATATATCATCTTTGAAAGAATGTTCTGTATTTATATGAGAGTGATATTTTTTTTTTACCAATATACTCCTTTGTATTTCCTTAAAAAAACTAAAGCCAACATTTAAAGGCTAAAAGAAACAATTCTTTGCTATCACAAGCGCAAAAATACAAATCTCAAACTCGCAAACTACTTCCCTAGGTACACAGGCAACAATGCAGGCTTGTGTGAGCAGAGACATACAGACATCATTAAGCTACAACTGAAAACTTGGAACGTCTCAAATGTCCATCACTGGTTAAGAAGATATAAACTGTGACACACAGCTATAACAGAACAATGAATAAAGCCAGCAATAAAATTAGTAATAACTGTTACCCCAAGGGGATGAAACCAAAAAAAATTGGGGGAAGAAGTGGGAGAGGGAGGGGTAGATGCTAAGTAGAAAAAAAATACCTTTGGGTTCAATTTCTAGTCTTTGAGGAATGTCCATATTGTTTTCAGAAAGGCTTGTACCAGCTGGGCATTCCCATCAACAATGGATGAGAGTCCCCTTTTCCCCACATCCACGCCAGCACTTGTTGTTCTTGCTCTTTTGAATATGTGCTAGGCTCTGTGGTGTAAGTGGTATCCATTGTTGTTTTGATTTGCACAATCTCTGATGATTAGTAATGATGAGCATTTTCTCATATGTTTTTTGGCCATTCAATTTCTCCTGCTGAAGTTTCTGTTCATTTTCTTCTCCTCATTTTTTGATGGGGTTGCTTTTGTTTTCTTCTTGTAAAGTTCTACCAGTGCCTGATATATCCTGGATATTAACCCCTTATCAGATGGGTATTGGGTGAATATTCTTACCCATTCTGTGGACTGCTTTTGTATCTTAGTCACTGTTTTTTGAGGTGCAGAAGCTTTTTTAGTTTCAAATGTAAGTCCCACATGTTTATTTTTTTTCTTCTAGTTGCTTTGTTAGTGATGTTTCACCTTGGAAGATGCCTTCCAGCTTCAATGTCGTGGAAGGTTTTTTCCTATATTTTCTTCAATGTACTTTATGGATTCAAGTCTGATATTGAGATGTTTAATCCATTTTGATCTGATTTTGTGCATAGTGTTAGACACGTGTCCAAATTCATTTTTTTTTACATGTCGCTGCCCAGTTTCCCAACACCACTTGTTGAAGAGGCTTTCCCCTTACTCCATTTTAGACTCGTTGCACCCAATATCAAAGATTACATGATCATGTGTTTGAGGTTGCGTGTCAGGATACTTAATTCTATTCCAATAGGTCCACAGGTCTGTTTTTAATTCCAATACCATGCTGTTTTAATTACTACTGCCTTGTAGTACAGTTTGAAGTTGGGAAAGGTGATGCCCTCCCATCTTCTTTTTCCCGGACTGCTTTAGCTATCCTTGGTTTGTCGTTCCATCCAAATTGAACTCCCATTTGACCCAGCCATACCACTCCTGGGAATCTACTCTGAAACCAAAAATACATGAGCGGAAACACCATCCCTACTTTTATGTTCATAGCAGCATTATTCACAATAGCCAGAATCTGGAAGCAACCAGAGTGCCGAGAATCGATGACTGGATAAGAAGCTTTGGTACATCTACACAATGGAATACTATGCAGCTGTTAGGAAAAATGAAGTTATAAAATTTGCCTATAAATGGATGGACATGGAGAAGATTATGTTGAGTGAAATTAGCCAGAAGGAGAGAGACAGATACAGAATGACTGCATTTATTTGCATAACATAAATATATAGTACATTATGATACAATATCCAAGGTCAAGTGAAACATATATCAGGAGGTCTTGTCAAAGGAGGAAATTATCACAAACGTGTGGGAGTCAGAGGCTAGGTAAGACAGAAAATGGAACAGTGTGCTAACAATTGTCGAGGGTACTAATGCCAACCTAGAACTGAGCATTAAATAGAGGCAAAAAGATACACATGACAACCCTTTAATGTATGTTCTGTAATCCATAGTCTGGAGGGAAGGAAAAGAGAAAGAGAGAGAAATGGAAAGAAATAAAGAACCTGCCATGGAGGGGGGCTGGGAGGGGGAGGGAACCGGGACGCGTTGGTGGTGGGAGATGAGGCACTGGTGGCGGAATGGGTGCTGGAACACTGTATGACCAAAACCCAAATATGAACTTTTTAGTTGTATATCTTTTGTAATTGTAAAAAATAAAAAATTTAAAAAACCTTAGATGTTAGCTCTACATGAAATTAGGGATGCAACACTAAGCCATTCAATAAGTTAACAACACTCAATACTAATTTTGCTTTCTTCATGGTCAAGGGGCAATTAATGAGGAAAGGTCAAAGGAGCAGAAGTGGCATTTCTGGGATCTTAGCTATGTTCTGTCTTCATGCTGGTGTTGGTAATGGTCTAAACTATTCACTTTATAATAAATCACCCGACTTTTTCATGGCTTTTTTCACACTTTTCTTAATGTACACCATCTTTTTACAATAAAGAGAACATTAAAAGAGAGAGGCAGAAACAGACCAACGAGTGAAACATCCAACAGCCAATTAAAGACAAAAGCTATGGTATTACTGTATTGTCCAACAAGCAAATCTTCCACATTAATATTCCAAGTCATTAATGGAATGGCCTTCGAGACTATTTTCTAATCCCCCAAAGCAGTAAAATAAACGCAATAAGCTGCGGAAGAGCAGCAAGCCTCAACAGTCTGGCGCCAGAACTTTTTTTTTTCTTTAGAGGCTTGCCCACAAACTATTTTCAGCCCGTGTAAAAAAAATTAAGCTTTATCCATCTTCTCAGAAACAGAAAATCAGCTGCCACTAAAAAGAAATTAACAACTGCATCTACCTCATTCCAAGAGAAAAATGTAGCTTTCAGTATCCCCCATAGCATAGACTTGGGCAAGCCCCAGGAGGGTGAGGGGCCCCTTTGTCACCTAGCATAGGTAAGCGGTTCCTAAGGGGAACCCAAGCCCTCTGCATAGGGTAAAGCGGTTCCTAGGGAACCAAGCCCTCTGCATAGGGTAAAGCGGTTCCTAGGGAACCAAGCCCTGCCGACCAGCACTAGCTGCCCCTCCTGTGCCGTCCTAGTTGAGCTACAGGCTGAGCTGGCTCTGAACCAAAATGCCAGGGGGAATAAAATGTTAGAAAGTTCCGCCTACAACCCTTAGCAGTTGATGTTTTGATTCATTTGTCGAATATTATTAGACGCACTGTGCCAGGGCTACTCTACATTAACTGGACAACCTCATTTCACTCAGCCTTGAGGAGAAGTGACTAGAGACAGGTGGAGGGTAGAGAGCAGCAGGGAGTACAGAGAAGAGGAAGGAAAGTAAGTAATTCACACTCTAACTTTCCGAAGCTGGAATACTAATATATCTTTTGAAAGAACAAAAATAATGACTTGCCATTGATTGAGCACTTGCTTTTGTCTAACACATTATATTCAAGGTTTCATTTTGTTTACTGCCTGATAGATTACAAGTGTGGAGTCTTTAAAAAAACTTTTATTAAGGGTACTGTGATTCAGAATATGTTAATGAATTTCACGCATACAACATCACAACACACCCACAACTAGCTAGCCCTCTTCCCTACATTTTCATTCCAAAAGGACCCTCCCAGCCAACCCTTTACCTCCCTCTCTCACCTACCTCCCATATACCCAACACTCATAGTGAGCTCGGTTCTATGGGCCCCAGTCCACATTCTCATGCCTTTTCATCATTTGTTGCCCCTTACTTTGTGTTTTTTTTTAATATCTCATATAGGAGAGTCTCATTCTATATCTATACCTTCCCTCCTGACTGACTTCACCTATCAACATACCCTCTAGTTTTATCACTGGGAACTTATCTATATTAGAAAATTACAGAAAGCAGTTGTAGAAATAAGCAGAAATCAACACTGATACAGATGCACAGTATTCCCACTGTGTGTATATGTGTGTGTGTGAGAGAGAGAGAGAAGAGAGAGAAAGAGAGAGAACATCCCCACAACTTCTTGATCAATTCATTCATAGTTGGACATTTGGATTTGTATCAATATATTGAGTATTGTACTAAGTACTTCAATTAACAAAAGGTATTCATATATCCTTTTTAAATGTAATATTTTTTTCAGGGGGTAGAAGCCAAGAAATGGTATTCCCTGAGGGAGTAATATTGTTAGTTTTGTTTGAGAGAAACTGTCATATTTTTTTCCATAAAGACTGAACCAGAAAACATTCCCACCAACAGTGAGTGAAGGTTTTTCTTTCTCACCACATCCCCAAACACTGGTTATTTCCAGACTTTAGATATCTGACATTCTTACTGTAGGAAATGTGATCACATTGTTTCCCGATTTGCATTCCCCTAATCATACGTGACAATGAGCACTTTTCACATGCCTACCAGCCATTTCCCCCTCTTTCCTTGGGGAAGTGTCTCTTCACTTCCTCTCCCTATTTTTTGATTAGGCCATAGGATTTTTTTGGCTGTTGAATTTTGTGCATCATGTATAAATCTTGAATATTAGCCTTTTATCTTAAGTATTGTGTGCAAATAACTTCTCCCAGTAAGTTGAGAGCCTTTTCATTTTTACCTTCATTTGCCAGGAGAAAACACAAACTCAGAGAACATAAAAAATGTGCCAAGTTCATACTGTTTGAGAACTCTGGTCACTGCACAGATACCAGCAATATCATCTCCACTCTCCCCACCTGCCATTTTTGGCAATGGATAGTCCCTGTTTAGTTGGCCTAAAAGGCACCTACTTAATCATTCTGCTCTTTCTTCTTTCTTTCTTTCTTTTTTTCTTTTTTTCTTTCTTTTTCTCTTTCTTTTCCTTTCCTTCCTTCCTTCCTTTTCTTTCTTTCTTTCTTTCTCTTTCTTTCTTTCTCTTTCTTTCTTTCCTTCTCTTTTTCTTTTTTCTTTCTTAATTAACCTAAATTTAAAATGGTATATCAAATTGCCATAAATGATACAACACACACAGTAGTAAATGAAAGTGTCCATACTAGAAACACTTGAAACCGGAGCACCATTATTTATACAGAGTATGAGTCTTTCTTTACACTGTTCTAGACCACCATCTTTCAAAATGGGAGCAATATATTATAATGTCCAATTTAGAAAAAGGAAAAAAAAAGGTCAGGGTTTGCTGCCTACTCCCAAACCAGTGAGTTGCCAGTGCTGAGTGAGGACATCAATAGCCTCCAGAATTCCCGTCCATCTCATGTGCACTCATGAGATGAGTGATGAGTGCACTCAGGGTGCAAGTCACTGAAATCTAACAGGTATTTGTAGAATCAGGAACCACAAGAACATTTATAACTTAGGAAGAGGTCCTCCATGAATGTAATTGTCATTATCATCCCAAATCCTTCGACTATAAATCTAGACATCCTAACATAGCATACAATACTTATCACTATTGGTCCCTACATGCCTCTCACCATATTTCCAGCGCACATCCAGAAGAGCCAAGTTCCTGCAGGAAACCTTGACTGTGATCTCTTGCACTTCTATGCTTTTGTTCATGTTGCCTCTACATCACCCTTATTCCTGCTTCTCCAACACAAGAATTCCCTGGGTTTCCTTCTTGCACCACCAGCGCCCCCCAACGCCGCCGTCTTCACCAGGTGTTTTCCTGTGGTTGTTAGGGCCAGGGCTTAGCTCTGTCTGCGCCACAGGCACCCAAAGTAAGGTACCTGTGTCCTTGATCTCTTCTTCCCCCTCAAACTCTAATATATTGCTAGTCAGGCCTTGTCTACAGGAAATTCTAGAAAATTTTGAGAGGCAGAATTCACCCAGTCTGGATCCTAGCCAAAGACCATGTAGGAACAATTTTTTGCCAAAGTGATAGAAATCCCATCTGTCTTTCTATATTTCCCCTTTACAGCAATCCATGAAGGCTACAAAAGCAGGTTTTCATAAAAGAGACCATTAAACAGTAGGTGGTGATTGTCACCAGTTCACAGAGCACTGCGTGCAAAGAAATTGACTTCTTTTCATATGCACTGAAAATTTCTGATTGTTTGGTTTTTTCCCAGTAAAATCATACAAAATAAATATGTAACAATGCTTTGCTTTAATTCTCATTTAGACCTGGACTACAGTTTTTCCATAAGGGCAATAGCACCACATCCTCAAATCTTACCCAGTTCTCTCCTACAAACCCACTTGGGAAATCATCTTGATCAGTCACTCTATTCAAGAAGCAAAACTCAAGACATGGGGCTGCGTGTGGGAGGTGGGGGGCCTGTAGATAACGCTCAACAAAATAAGCATGTGTTTTTGCATGTAAGAGTTCTATGTTTGATCTTTGGGTACGCCTGTACCCCCTGAGAATCACCAGAATAGACTTGAGTGGTCCCCCGAGAGTAAACAAAACAAAGCAAAGCTCAAATCCAAGAATTCATAAAGATGCATCAGCCATCTACCTCCAAAGACAGATCCAAATGAAAAGAGGGTGGAGCACTGAATAGTACAGGGGCTGAGGGCCTGTATGCAGCTGACCCTGGTTCCACCCCTGGTGCCATCACCGGTGCAACCATTCTACTATAAGCTTCAGCCCCATCTTTCCTTTCCCCTGATTTCTAGGGAGAAAAGAAAGTCTCTTTCCCAAAGCAGCGGGACCCAAATCATTATCACCTCAAATCTTCTAGTGTATTTATTTCTGATATTCTTTTCACTTGGGTATAAGAGAAACTTTTTTTGGTCACACCCAGTGATGCTCAGGGGTTACTCCTGGCTCCACACTCAGGAATCACTCCTGGCACTGCGTGGGGGGACCATATGGGATGCCGGGATTGAACCCGGTGAGCTACATGCAAGGTAAATGCCCCTACCCGCTAGACTATCGCTCTGGGCCCCAAGAAACTTCTTTTCTCTCCCTTACCCTAGTTAGTGTCACTTAATTCTTTGTTCTTTGTCTGGTTTAGTGTTTACTTCATTTTGCCATGCTGTTTCACCTGTGTACCCTGGTTGATGTCTTGATTGGAGCCAAGATATCAGCATATGATTTCTACCCATTTGGGAGTGGGTCTGAGCAGTTTGAGCCATCCCTAGTAGGGCTTAGGTTATTTCTGCTCTCAGGATGAACTCCGTGTTGTATGGGGGATCATATACAGTGACAGAGACTGAACTAGGGGCCAGCTGCATACAAGGCCAGGGTCTTTTGCCCCATACTGTATCTCTGGCCACTAACTCCTAAACAAAGGCTTGTTTTTTTCCTCTCAGCTAGTTTGACCCAATCTTAAGACATTATTGTGAGAAGCAACATCCACACCAATATCATTCTAGATTTCTGTAGTAGAGCAACCCAGTTCAAAGACTGTCTACCACTTGTGGCTCCCAGAACATAGCCGAGGGTTATCTTTCAGCATCAAAGATTATTAGCATTCCACTTATACATACAAAAAGAGGAATTAGGGGCCTAGCGATAGTTTGCCTTGCATGCCGCAGGCCTGTGCCTGCGCATCCCATATGGTCCTCCGTGCATCTCCAGGAGTAATTCCTCAGTGCAGAGCCAGGAGTAACCCCTGAGCATTGTCGGTGTGACCCAAAAAAGCAAAAAAAAAAAAAAAAGAGGAATTAATTAGTATTTGAGCATAGGAGTTTGTCTAAAGTAAAATACATGCATTATCATATATTCTATGGATAAGTAGATTAATAAAATAACTTATCCTTAATTGTAAAATAGCACCATCAAACATTTTCTGAGCACTTCATAGTACATAATATACTAAGGAATATAATTTATTTCTTTTAATATTCAATAATCGTATTAGAAATGCTATTATCATCTCCCTTTTATCAGAGAGAAACCATAAGTCTTAGAGAAAATATATTCTTTTCTTTGGTTATTGTTTTAACAGTCAGCAAGAGCTGAGACAACTTAAATGCCCATCAATGAATGAGTGGATAAAATTATATATGTGTCATATAGTTCATATATATATGATATATATGTGATCTATATGATATATATGTAGTAGTCAATGGAATACTACTGAGCAGTTTAAAAAAAATAAATATTTTTCCCTTTGCAACAGCATGGATGTGCTTAGAAGGCATTGAGCTCCGTAAAGCTAGATGGGGGAAAGACAAACACTGATTTCACCCAGATGTTGTATGAAGAGAATAAAAGAAATGAACTAAATGAAATAAAAACTTGGAGGCTATAAGATCAAATGAGTGTCTACCAGTTAGAGTAGGGGAAGAAAGATGGGAAAATTGGATTCAAGGAGCCAATCGAAAGACAAAAGGCAGAAATGAATTAGACGTTTAGTGGTCAGTTTAATGTAGTATATCCAGATGTTTATTTGTTGTTATTGTTTGCTTGTTTTGGGGACCACATCTGGCAGTGCTCTGGACGTACTCCAGGCTCTGTGCTCAGGGATCAATCCTGGTAGGACTCTGGTGACCATATAGGATTCCGGGACTGAATCAAGGTTTGCCATGAGCATGGCAAGTACCCTACTTGCTGTATTATACTATAAATCCTGTCCCCAGTTGTTAATTTTTAACCCAAACATTAAGTGTTTAGGTTAAAAATACCTGAAACAAAAAAACATTATAAACTAGTGTTTCAATAAAAAATAAATAGCAAGTCAGATCATGTAAGCTCCATTTAGGTAATAGCAAGTTAGATCATGTGAGCCCCTTGAACTTCACTCTGGAATAAATTTATTTTATTTATTTTGTGTAGAGCTGGGGTTGAACTGAGGGCCTTATATATGTAAGGCATGTGCTGTACTGTTGAGCCAGCTCACCAGCCCACTGTTTGGGAAAAAATTTAGAATCTTTTTTTCCCTGCTCCACAACATTTGTGATCTTATTAGTGCTTTTATTGAGAAATTTTCCTCTGTCTTGGCCCCTGCTTATTTTCATTCCGCTCATTCTTGGCCCTCTTCATGTTCCTTACTGCGTCAGAGCTTGTCCGATGCTGTTTCCTTACCTGTCATACTTGCTCCCAGATTCTTTTTTGAGGGCTTTCTACCTTTCATGTCCCAAATGAAAGTATATTGCCTCAGACAGACTTGTGCAGCTTTTTGCTAATAAAATATAGATCTTCCTGTTCTGCTTCCCTTTTTTTTTGTGTGTCTGTAGCTTCATACTTGACACATATACATGCATATTTGTTTATTGTCAGTCAAAAGACTGACAGGGCAAGGAATCTTCTTATTTTTTAATCCTCATTGTCCCTCATACCTTAGCACAGTTCAGTCAGATAAATAAATGATTGCAAAAATAATTCTGGACAACAATAAAACTAGTGTGTATAATGATCATGGTTGCAGGAACAGGTTACTGTGAGGATAGTGACAAGTTGTAGGTGACTGACACTGACCAGGTTTGGGTCTGGCAGAGATGAAGTTGTTGGCATCAGATCATGAAATAATAGTATGTCTTGTGCTGGCATGGACTTTATCATCTGGATGGAGAAACACTAATAGGTTTTAAAGAGATCGTTAAATGTGGTGGCTGTACTGAGCCAGAGAAAAGAATATTCTGTTTTATTGTCTTTTAGAGTACCCAGTGTCCTTGGATTCACTCTTGTCATTGTCCTTTGTATTTGGAAATTACTTGTCCCAATTATTTTGCTGCAGAGATTGACCAGGCAGAATTTCAAGCAGATCCGAAGAGCAGAAATGTACTGAGAAGGACACACGCTTGTCTATAGCAGAGCTTGAGGCTTTTATCGAACAAACATGATTACTATAGTTCTTATTATGCCTGTTTGAAAAATATTAAGAGATCTTCAAGGTTCTCATGTTTGAAAGATACTAATAGATTTAAAAGTTCTCATATCTCTCAGAAAATAAAATATGTAGTTATGTGTCATGAATGCTAACTAGACTTACTGTCAAACATTTTTAAATGTATATATAATATATATCTATCAAATTATTATGTTGTGTGCCTAAAATAAATATAAATGTTACTTGTATCTTTATTAAGGATGTAACGCATTTAAAATGACCTTATTTCTAACCTACCTGGTCAATAACTTATATTTAAACATTTTCCTTTTTCCTGTTGCACATATAGGTTTCCTCTTACCTCCCCTTGCTGTTGCTGCAGTTATCAGACAATGTAGAGCCTACATGCCATTAGTTGTGCAAGTAGCAGATCCTTGTGCTACTTCCTGGGGCTTGTACACTTCAAGTGAAGACCTTGCATACTTGGTTGCAGTGTACCATTGATCACACATTTTCTGTGGAGCCCAGGATCCCAAATGGCATGGTGCTGATGATGAACACTGATTTATCCCCATGGGTTTTTTTTTTGTTGTTGTTTTATGGGTCACATCCGGCAATGCTCATGGATTACTCCTGGCTCTACACTCAGGATTTACTCCTCGTGGCACTATGGGGACCATATGGCATGCTGGGGAATCGAACCCAGGTCGGGCTGCGGCAAGGCAAACGCCTTACCCACTATGCTATCACTCTGACCCCTATCCCCATGTTTTACTTTTTACTTAGATCTAAGTGAACCTTTTGATATTGTTACTTCCCTGAGCCTCTGCAAGCTGCCCTTGTGTCTTTCTCAGCCTCAGAGACACATAACATCACCATCTCTGATATATCTGTTCTAGATCTCTGCAAGTCTAAATTTGAAAGAGAATATTTGTGGGGGTAGTTGTGGAAGAAGGCTGATCTCAGGTGGACTTAAGCACATGGTAGAACCTAGAGAACCTCAGCATCTGGATTTGACCATATCTGAAGACCACCTCTGGAGCATTCTGGATAACCAGTGTTTGTGAGATATTCAAAGCACAACCACTTGTGCTGTTTGAAGCAGACGCCTACATGCTGTGCAGTTGTTGAGCAGAAGTGGAATATCCTGTTTTCTTACTGACTTTTTTCGCTTTTGGGTTGGCTTTGGTCACTGTCCTTTGTGTTTGAAAAGTGTTGATGCCAGTGGACCAGCCTTCATGATTCTACAGGCAAGTTCTCTCAGCTTCTATGCAAGCTGATGAATGCAATGCTACTTACTTCTCTGGGGATCCACACCCTTCACACTGAAGATGTGTGTTTCTTGAAGTGAAGGAGTGGGGCCTTATGCTGACCCCAGGTCACAGTCCTTGTAAACACACATTTCACCCCAACTTGCTGGGGTCTTAGGTAGTAGGGCTGTCCACAGTCAGCTCACATGAAATTAAGCCTCACACTCTCATGCTTATCCTAGACCTTTTCTAAGCCACTGAGCACTCTTTTCGCCCCCCCATCCTCTCTGGGGATCACTAATAGCAGAGCTGTTAGGATTGACAGAGCTTGCTCATGCATGGCACTAGGGCTTGAGGTATCCATTCTGTGCTTGTTGGGCAGGTGCTTAAAGCCACTGAGCCATCTTTTAGGCCCTAGTGTGACCACCCTTTAATGAACTCATATCACCTATAAAATTTGTAAAGTTTGGATAAGCAAATATACCAACCTTTTTCAAAGTGCTAATAAAAGTAAAATATTCCTTGGCAAGTAAAGCTATTAATATGGGTGCTTCCAATTTTCATTTCACCAGAGCAATTCTTTTGAGTCCTTAGTTTATTGATGGCACAGCTGAGGTTCATTCTGATATGGCTGAACAGTTAATGCTTGTAGTCTTGAGCTCTAATTTGAGGGGAGCAGGATCTGCTTGGCCCATTGCCCATTCAATGCCTGCTCTTTCCCAGTCCTGACTTGAGCTGTGGTTCCATATTATTGCCTTCGAGACAGCTGTTTAATGAGCAATCTGCAGCTCCAAACTTGAACTGAGCATCACATAGGCTTGTGTCAGTTAAAGCTTCAACAACCCTGTCACTGTTTTGTGAGTCTCCTGTGAGTTTATGTTGTTAATGAGAAAATGCAGGTGTAAAGAAATTAAGTGCCTGAGCTGACAGAGTGGATCTAGGGGCAATGTTTCAGCTAAGTTCTCTACCTCCAACTCCTAAGTGCTGAATCCAGCCCTTTCCCATAGCCGAGTCATCCCACAAATAGGTCAGGTGGGTTGCTAGGAACAGAGAAAGGAGTTTTCTTTCCTATAGTCTTCATTCTTATTCATTATGATCATACCAGCATTTTTGTTCTGTACTGCAGTGCTCCCGTGCCCTGCCCATCACAAGAGCTTCCTGTTCCCTACTGCCGTATCCCAAAGTCCCTGCTCTCCACCCACCCCTTAGCATTCTCAGGTTATCCTATAGTCTTCAAAGAAATGTTTCTTTGGGCCATTTTGTCTAAAACCCATCTTTCTGACTTGGGTCACTTAATCTGGTTAGATACTTGCTTTTATTTATTTTTTTTTTAAAATTTTGTGGGCCACACCTGGCAGTGTTCAGGGCTTCCTCCCTGGTTCCTGCGTAGGGATCGCTTTGCTGTGGTGGGGGAACCGTATAGAGGTGCTGGGGGTCAAACTTGGGTTGCCATGTGCAGGCAAGGCTACTACTGCTGTGCTTCAGCTTCTGCCCCCTGCACTTACCTTTACCTCTTTTAGTTTTTTAAACTTGTCCTTTCACAAACCCAGATTAAGAAACATTGATGTTTAAAGGACTCATTCCTAGTAAAAATAATCATAAATGAATATTAATGCCTTATTATTCCGTTTCATGACTTACAAAAAATAATAATGTCATACTATCTTTTTAATTGATGTATGGGAACTTTCTAATCTTCTCCTCACAGGCCCAGTGAAATGGGTTCTATTGTGCAAAGTACAGTAGTGGTTTCCATCCACGTAGAGACTAAGAGATGCAGTAACCTTATGACCTTTGACTTGTACAATCACAGGACTTCATTCTTAGAAGGGTACCACACTTGACTTAATGTTTTGCTGTTGCTGTCTAATAGTATTCATAATTTTCCAGCAATTTTAGATCAGCTGAGCAGGTGATTTAGTATGAGGATGCAATGCTGCCGGGCCCTAAGTGCTGGCATGCCCTAAGTGCTGGGAATTACCTGGGTCATTCTAGTGTAATGTGGGGCCTCTATGAGAAGCTTATAGTAGAACAAATATTGAAGCAGAAAGTTAGCCTCTAGGCTGACAAACATGTGTATGATGATGTCTTTGGGCACAGCAATAATTTCATACCAGGCACAGAGATGATTAACATCTCAATGCTGAGGAAATAGCACAAATAGCAAAACCTGGGTCTAGCAAACCTGAATTCAGACCAGGCCCTCAATCTAATGCCTGGCACATGTCTGCCAGGGCCCCAGCCCTGGTGCTGTCCGAGTAGTGCTTGTTAAGGTCCCTTTGAGAATAAAAAAAAATCAGAAATGATTCACATTCCCAGAGAATTCCTAGTGGAATGGTTTATGTCTCGGATTCTAGAAAAGAACTGTAATCAGTAACAGATGCCCATAAGGACTCCCTTCTATAAGTCTGAGATTATGATTCATTAGACCTACAGACTAATGATTTCTATAGCGCCTATACTAGAAGGCGGGGAGGGGGAAGCAACCCCATAAGCTAAAGAGTTTGAAAGGGAGAAATTAGAAATCAAAAAAATAAAGAGAGGCATAAAAAATAAATTAAATAAAGGCCTAAAAATAGAAATCCAGGAAAAGCAAAAGGGGAAACTTCAGAAATGAATTTTCTTTATTGGGCTAATATGAACCTAGAAGAAGAGACTAAATCAGTATTATCTAAAGTTTTTGTTACTTATTAAAAACCAAAACAAGGCCACTGAATCACCAACCAAAAAACAAATAGCTACCATCTTCACTATTATTCGTTCTCCCCATTTTCTAATGCTTATATGATTTTTTTAGTTAGACATTGTGACTGTATCTTTTGTTATTGGTTTGCCTTATACTTATATCTATTAAATGTGATGTGCTACTTGGTATATCAGTATACTAGAGTTTGAGATGGTGCTCCAGGAATTTCAAACATTGTAGCTGGGTGATACAGTTGGAGTTAAATTTATAACTGGGTGGTGCCTTTGGGGCATGTATGCAACCACCTGGCCCTCCAGGAACAAGGAGATGGGGGAAGGTAGCCCATCCAGATTCTAGTGAAAGCCTGGAGATTTTAGTTGCAAAACCTGAATACCTGAGTTTTCAATGGATCAACTCATGGGTGGGGCTCATCTGAGCAGTGGAGTCCAGCCTTGAACATAGTGGGCAATTGTGTAGTGTGGAGGTTTTTTCGGCTGCTGGAGCTCTGTAGGGATGGGATTCCACCAATCCCATCTCCCTCTGGGGGGCCCACGGTGTCAGTTTGGTGTGGGGAGGACGACGGGAAGCATCTCTGTAAATAATGATTTTTTTTTGTGCTTTTTTGGGTCACCCAGCAACGCTCAGGGGTTACTCCTGGCTCTGCACTCAGGAATTACTCCTGGTGATGCTCGAGGGACCATATGGGACGCTGGGGATTGAACCCGGGCTGGCACAGGCCGGCTGCGTGCAAGGCAAACCGCCCTACCCGCTGGGCTATCGCTCCGGCCCCAATAACGATTTTTTTTTAAATAGAAGACTACACCAATAATTAAGAGAGTGAACTCTAACACTAATACATAAACTTTCATGATCAAAGTCAGTACAATCCAGCTACAAAATGTGTTTCCTGTACCCCAAGGCCAATAATGAAATGGGAACTTGGGGGTAGGGGGTAGAGAATAAGAGTTGAGCATGCAATCACCAAATCTTGTTTTACATTTCATCGCGAAACTAAATTTTCAATTAACTGCAAAGAAAGTAAGCCTCCAGAAATGCAAGGGGTGGGTCATTTCAGCCCCAATTCCACACCAGTACAGAAGCACCTGTACATCAACATTCTTGATGGCCTGAGCTACCTCGCATGAAGAAGCTTGTGTTTTAATGAGAACAATGAAGGCAGAGTAACAATGCCAAAAAAGTTGACTGGAATGCCTGACTTAAATCTCTAAATATTTCTAGTCAGTTTCTGATGGGGAACAAATCTTTCCATAATTCAATATTGAGAAAAAATGCAGAAGGGGCAGGACCATTCAATGTGGTCCAAATATAAGCAACATCCAGCATCACTTGGGGAGATGCAAATCCTGGGACTCCACTACAGACTATGGAAGTGAGGGTGGGACTTAGCAAATACAAGTATAACAAGCTCTCCAGAGGGCAAAGGTGAATTTTTCTAAATGGCACCATGGTCCATGTACCTATGAGAAACCACAGTTAGGCACTCCAAGCTGTATAAATTATGTCCTGACATTCATGGTGTTAGGTATCAAGACAGCCTTTGACATACACAGAAGAATCTGCCCAAAGCCCAACCCTGAATCTTACAGTTCACTGACTGACCTGAATAGTCCAGTCCAGGGGTAGTTCACACTTTGTTGTTTTGGGTCACCCAGCAAACCTGTCATTTTTTCAACTCTGCCTCTGAGCATGAAAGCAGACACAGATACTAGGAAGCAGTTAAGCATGACCAGGCCAGAGAGGTAGTACAGCAGGGGAGAGAACTTGCCTTGCATACATACAGCAGACCTGGATTCTAGCCCCTGTACCATACAGCATCCCCCTGACGACCGCCAGGAGTGATCCCTGATCACAGAATCAGCAGAAAGCCCTGAGCAAAGCTGGGTGTGTCTAAACCAAAACAAACAATAAGTATGCCTTATTGCAATAACATTCTTGCTTTTACAAGAAACAAAGATAGATAATGATCAAGGGAAACAAAACAGTTGACTCTTGACAGAACTGAGGTTACATGAGGGTGGGGCAAAGGGAGTGAAAAGGAAGAGCAGGTTGGTGGCTTCCTGGTAACATGAAGTCCTAACAGGAACATGCACACACCTGCAGACTACGTTATCTCAATATATCATTATTGAATCTTTGTTTTTAGACATTGAATCCTGAATTTCATAGATTTTTATATCATGAAATCTTAACTGTTCTGATTTTTATATTTCCCAAACATTTAAAAACTGTGTTGGGTAGGGGAGGGAGAAGCAGGAGGGAGTGATTCAAGGCCAGAAGCGAAGGACTCCGGGGACCTTGACGGTGATGACAGAGCAGTTATTATTTTGTACCTCAGAACCACAAATGCTAACACAACCTTGCTACCTAGACTACAACAGAAATGTTAAAATAATAAAAATAATAAAAGCAACCATTCCAGTGACAAGGCGATATTAACAACACGCAGCCGGCCAGAATTTGCTCAAGGCTGAGTTTGCTAACCTGGTACAGCCCCTTCCCATCAGCAAACGTCATTAAGCAGGAGAGTTTCCTTGTACATCAGATGAAAGCAAGAATGCCCACCCAGAAAGCTTGTGGTAAAAGCATAAAGATCTGTAAAATACCTGGCAGGCTGCCTGCCAGAGAGAAGGCACTCAGCAACCTGCACCAGATGTCATTATGGTAACGAAATGTTCATTTCAGGCAAAAAACACTGTGCGTCCATGCTCTCATACAGTGCAGGGTGGAGCAGGAATACTATGCTGAAGTGTAGGTAAAAGAGTTGCAGAACTACAAACTGCTCTGCCTAAGCATCACTGGACAACTATTAATTAGGTCATTGCTGACTTTATATGAGCACAAATCAACAGTGAAAAAAAAGTAAGCAAACTGCACAAAGGAACTCCCACTGCTTTACTCTCCTGACTTAAAAGAAGACATGTGGTTTATTCCAGATAGCTAAATTGCTTCCATCTGTGTACCCCCTCCTCAGAACAAAGAAACAGCTCAAAGAAAAATATAGAAAGGCTCTGACCTCAAAGGCAACAGGAGTTCACGTGACCAAAGAGCCAACCCTCACACTGCCTAAGGAGCAAGCAACCTCCCCCCAGAGAATTCACAGCTGCTCGACATCTGGGGGCCCATGAGGCCCCGGGTTCCTCAAAGGCTCAAATATGTCTCTGGGTTCAGAAGTCATGCCCGGTTCATCACTTGTTTTTCATTGGCTGCCAAGGATCTGAATATCAAAGGTAAACCCCCCTTTTGATCACTACTCCTGCTTGGAGACTTCCTCCAGCCTCTACTATTCTCACTGTCTTGGAGTTTGGGGGGTTCTCAAGAGTGAGGATGAATACCAAAATGAATGTCTATCCAACCACATTTGGCTGAGTGAGTACTTCAAACATGGTTGCTACGACATGTCTTTGTTCCTTATTGCATAGCTAATATTTCCCAATGTTTATCTTCAAAAGGGCCTGGTGGTCGACGTAGGGCTTCATAGCAGTTGTTAACCTCTGCCCACTGGCTGCACATACATCTCTGGCCCTCACCTCAGCTATTAAACATATGTTTTCATGACACTGCCTTTTTTTAGCATATCTTTAGAAATAGATGTGCCAAACTTGCATAAAAGCTGACATGCTTTGGTGTTTAAAACGTTTGTAAAAAATATTTTAGATTTCAATAAATAGTTCTGAGAACTTATGTGTATAGAGAACAAACGCACAAACCTTCATTCTAACAAATATAATTAAAAAATTATAAAATACGCAAGCAAATCAACAGATGAAAAAGGAAAAAAAACATGGCCGATAAGATACTGAAAAAAATATTTTTTATTTTATTTTATTTTAATTAAAAAATATTATAAAACTGACCATTAAACTCTGGTAAAACTTTTTAAGCATCTTGTACCAATATTTATTATTAACTAATAAATATTATAAAACTGACCATTAAACTCTGGTAAAACTTTAAGCATCTCTGTACCAATATCTCTGTACCAATATTTATTATTAACTAATAAATATTATAAAACTGACCATTAAACTCTGGTAAAACTTTGTAAGCATCAATGTACCAATATGCCTTGCAGTTACATATCTATGTTCTTAACTAAAAATTTTATAAAACTCTAAATATACACTGAGTATTTCTTGGTGGTCGGGTGGGAGAGAACACCCATTGGTGCTCAGTGTTTACTCCTACTCTGTGCTCAGGATCACTCCTGGTGGTGCTTGGGGCTACATGCGTGAAACGGGAGACTAAACCCTGGTTAGCTGGTGGTTCTTAAGCATCTTAACCCCTGTACTATCTCCCCAGACCCTAGTTTTTGTTTTCTATCAAGCTCCCCCCCACCCCCTATCCTCTGTTGATCTTGTTGCTGTGGTGACAGGGTTAAACACAGCTCGGTAGTGATGCTCACCAGGGGTCAAGCTCTTTTGGTTACGGCCTTGCACACATACCTACTGGCAGTCACACTCTTAGTTGTGATGTTTGCATATACTTTTTGTAGTGCTCCCCGAGGTGGCAGACTTTAGCTGTGATGCTCATACACATGTGTCCAGAGGGACTGGAGGTGAGCATGCACTCTTGGCTGAGTATCATTTCAGCTACATGCGTGCAAGCAGTGGTCGCCATCAACTGTAGTGCCCACACACACCAGGCTGCGAGGGACCAGGGAATCACTCATCCCTGGGGGATCTCAGACAGCAGAGCTGCCAGTACATATGGGGGGCACCAGGAAGCAATTTCACAGCCTTATGCTTACAAAGCAGACATTTTAGCCACTGAACTGTCTCCTAGCCCACATGGCCCAAATCAAATATTTCAAATAATAACTTAGCATCCAAACTGAGACAGGCTGTGATAGCAATACAGACACTGTAAGTTCAAACTTAGTAAGAGAAAAAGGAAAAAAAGAAAGAAATATCTCAGTAATTTTGTCTTGATTACATGTTGCAGTAGAAAGCCTTTTTGAGTGTAACAGGCCACAAAAAAAATGCATTATTAAAATACATTTTTCTCTCTTATTCAGTGTATTTTTAAAATATGACTCTTGGAGATGTATAATCATATAAATGATCTGCACTGTATTTCTGCAGGTCAGCCCTGCTACATAGTGTGAAATAAAGGCATTATTGTCATTTACCAGATTTATGATAAAACTGCATTGGAAATGAGAGGGACTAACTCTGATCTCCTGTACAATACCCTTTCTGCCCTAGAGAACAGCCTCACCATTTTGAGAGAAATGGCCTTGCCATAAGCCTGACCTGGTCAATAATAAAGCAAACTCTTCAAAGACTCTTTCATTTCTCTTTTTAAGAATCCAGCCCGTTACTGGGGCCAAGAGCAACACAACACCAGGGATCCCTCATAGCCCTGCTCTACGCAGATTCGCCTGCCCAGTCCAAGGAGAGAAAGCACCAGAATAGTCACGTGTTCATCCCTGTCCTTAACACCTATGATGAGCTCCATATGTGAGCTTTAACCCACATCTTACCTCGTTCCCAACTTAGGGCAAAAACACTGTATTTCTAATCCCTTGTGATCACCTCTAGGGGCAAGATGTGAACAAATAGTTTTCATAACCAATCCGAGAAGTTTTGAGCCTGATAACTGCACATGAATAAATGTGCTAAGAAACAAAACACCCTTTGGAATTAGAGAGAGGTTCCTTCCAGAAAAGGATTTTTTATAGGCAAGTTTTTAAGTCAAGGTAAAGGAGCTGGAGTAGTACAATGCCATGCAGTCAACCAAGGTTTGATCCCCAGCATCAAGTATTGTCCCCCAAGCACTTCCAAGAGTGTTCCCTGAGCTCAAGTCCAGGAGTAACCTCTGAGTATGTCTAGGTTTAGTCCAAAAACCAAAACATAAAAAGAAATAAAATTGGGGGGAAATATTACAATATGACTGAATATAGTATCCCACCCACATGGCAGTCATATTTGATATGCTAAATACCAGTAACAATTATAGACCTCATTCCCATGACCTGATGGAATGGATTTGAGGCTCTTTATGTTCCTGGAGCAAGCAGATGCCCTTGGGCTCTACTAGCATGTGACAGTGTGACAGGACGTGTGGAGATGTTACTGGTGCCCGCTCGAAGCAAATCGATGATGAACAGGAAGACAAGTGTAATACAAGTGATTGAATATTGATATAAATTTCTATTTATGCATTTATATTCATGGTGGATAAAGAGTCACCATTTTTTCTTAAAAAACTTTTTTTTTGTTGTTTGTTTGTTTCTTGGGACATGCCCAGCAGCGTTCAGGGCTTACTCCTGGCTCCGTGCTCAGAAATCCCCTCCTGGCAGGACTCAGGGAACCAGGGATCATACCTGGGTTGGCTATGTGAAAGACAAGTAACTGCATTACCTGCTGTATTATTGCTCTGCCCATCCAGAAACATCTTTTTTACAAAACCCTAGCAGGATTCAATGAGTCCCTCTTCACCAGGCCCAAAAAGCCATCTTGGAGTTAAGTCTTGCCACTGAGCCACGTGCCAGATGCTGCAGCCCCCTTCCCTCCACTTCACACAAGAAACAAGAGTCTGGAGACTGCCATGTGGGTAGTGGGGCCAATGTTATCTCGATAGGGGCCGTGGTGAATGACCCCCTCCTTGAAGCTGCAGGCTCTAAGTCTCTGATTTAGGCGGCTTTACAACAGCTTAAAAATCAGAACCAGACCCTACACTCAATCCTTAAAACAAGCAGAAAACAAGAGAAAAAAGCACAGAGACTTCCTGGACTCTATTTGAGCTTTTTCCATAATTTCCGCTGACAGAAGTGCTAACAAGGAGAGAAACGAGCTACTTTGAAATTCACCTCCTCTTCCTTTCAGGGCTCTCTTCGATTCTGGTGGAGGTGTTAATTGGCAGTAAAATGCATAAAAGGTAGACATCAGAACGGCCTAAGACAGACATGAGCTGGATAATCCATAAACTGAATAATGAGCCTTTAATAACCAGGGCTGACTGTAGCTTTCTGTAATGGGATCTTGGAGGCACTTGAAAATCTACTCTCTCCGATTAAAGAAATGTCTTCCCTCTACTTCTCCCAAAAGCCAAGAAATGGAAAAACTTATCCCTCTCCCAGCCCCTCAGGCACAAGTGTGTTAAATTCTCACAGACAGACAGAAACTTTCCTCCCGGAAACTTGTCATAACTTTCTTAGTTAGACGCTACTGGAAAACTTCAAAGTTTTTCTCAGAAATGAACTTCTTTCTACCACCAATCCCAAGATAGGGTGCCTTCATTCAAACTGTTACTTAACTCTAAGACTAACAATAACTTTGTCTTATGTGTATAGTGAGTGCTTATGGCTTTGCAAAGTGTCTTCAGTATTATCTCTCTTGGACTCTATCAGCTCTTGGACCCACAGCTGGTGGGTCTCTGTAGAACAGTGAATAAATGTAAAGTTAAAATGTTTTTAATATCACAGTTTCTTCCTTGGAAGGATCCTTGGAAGGACCTGGAAGCTTACTCTCATGATAAATTCAATTCTGTTCTAGTCCTTTCCACACTCACTCCAAAGGGCCACATGGGTTCCTGAACAAGGGGAGTCATATGACTTGCCCAGAGTCAAAAGCCTATTCAGTATTAGAGCAGAATTAGAACTTTATCTCACAGTTTCTGTGGCCCCTTCTATTTCCTCTAGTTCCTCTAGTTATAAAGGATACTCTGAGGAAGGAACAAATAAAAGCCAACGTCGCTAAAAGTGGGCTCCTACGCAAGCCCAAGTTAGGAAACTGTCTAGACTAAGTAGTGCCTGGAGTAGAAGATGGTAAAATAAACGCAAAGTTCTATCATGCTTCTACTCTATTAACACTAAAGGTAAAAGATCCAGGACATAAGCATAGAGCAGGAGAAGCTCCTCCACCCCACCTGACTTGATCCTTAACCAAAGACCTGAGACAAGAGACTTGGCTTCTCAGAACCAGGATATTCATTTAGAATTAAAAGCTTACATACAATGTTCAGAAAGCATTCAGCACAGAACCCGACCTGAATGCTCCAGGCATTTAATACAAGGCAACCATTATTGTCACTGTTGTTATAAATTCAGCCAAAGAGTACCACTTTTTACACAAACAGCCCATTCTCCAATGTGTGTTAATGGAAGTTACAAAAACATCTGTTCACTCACTATAAGACTGAAAATTAAACTGGACAGCTGCTGAGACTTCAGCATTTTGTGGGCAGCAAAAAGAAATTTTGGCAGATGTGTTAAAGTGACTTGTCCTGTATGTTTGCTGGAGTTATCTTAGAATTTCAGGTGTATCATTTGGCGTGGCTGCTTCCCAGTCACAGGAAACCCTATGATTTCCCAACAGTTTTTGAGCCCTCCTAGTCTGAGACCCACAGAGGGTGATGTGGTTAGGGGTGATGGGTTTTTGTTTCACCTTCCTTATTTTGCTTTGTTTCTGCCAGCCTGAAGTATCAAAACTGATCCCAACTAGACATAAGTTATGCCTATATTTCCTTCTTTCTTTCACTCCAATTTCCCCCTCCCTCCAATTTACAGATTGGTTCCATATTTTATATAAGAAGTAGTAACATCTACAAGAAACAGAAGAAGAAATCGAACAACTAATTGATTAACTTAAAATGTGCTTGCTTTAATAAAGTGAAGAATCCCACCTATAGTTCTTGAAAAATTCAGCTGTTTACAGGAGGCCAACTTATGCATATGTCTACAATTGGCATCTGAAAACACAACAATAAATATCATTTATACATTCAACTAACATTTAAGGAACACTTTTTACAGGCTAGTTATTAAGGAAATCAAGTTGAATAAGACCGTTTCTGTATTAAAGATTCAACTGGGTTCCCAATAACATTGGCTCGTGTACTCCCATTACCTCTAGATACTCCTTTCAAAATGCTCAGCATAGTTTGAATTGTTTGTTTAATTATTTGCCACTGTAATGAGTTTTATAATCTCACATGGTGCCAGAATAGTACTCACTTTTTAGGTCTTAGTAAACACTAGATTTGACAAACTGTGCTTCACTCTCTTTTATGAATCCACAGTCAAACAAACAGGAAGGACAAGAAAACCAGTAAAGGGAATATGGGCTCAACCAAGATAAGACCTAAACCCAAGGAAACACAGGGGAAGTTTGTGAAAGCAGAGGAAGGGTTGGCCACAGATGTGATACTTAACCAAGAGTTGAAAGATGGAAAAGTTTCTGTCAGCAGAAGAAAAGTGATAGTAGAGAAGTATTTCCTCCAGAGAGGCAGCATATACAATTAACAACTGATAAATAATAACAACGACTTTCAAACAATCATCAAAGACATACGTCAGATTCAGTAATACAGAAGTGTGTTCACTTATGCCTGGTCACCTCAGGAAATATGCACTACTTCTCTTCGCACTTCACAGATGAGGAGACTGGAGCCACGTGATCTCATTACTCTAACAGGGTGATCTGACATGAGAGTCCAGGCTCTGCATAGCTATTTTACTCCACAAAAGCATGGAAAGACATGCTGCTCTGCCAACGGATTTGAGAAACATTTAAATCAGTGAATGGATAAGAAAGTAGTAGACAGTGAGGGCAGATCAAAGAGAGGACCCAGATCTTAAATACCAGGCTAAACAAATCTGTTTATCCCACAATGTTTGGGGAGCCGAGGAAAACAACTAAACTGACAAATGGCCTCATCAGCACTTGTGTTTGAGTATAGTAGACTGAACATGGTTTCAATAATGAGCAAGACTGCAAGGAAGCCACAGGAAATAGGCAACTTCAGCAGACAGACAAAAGTCAAGGCTCTGGTCAAGGCAATGAAACTAAGAATGGAGAAGAACAGGTAGGTCTGAGTTTTTTATCTTCAGATATGATGCAATATGGTGAAGGATTAAGTCTTGGCAGGGATTGTAGTAATAAATTAGAAGATACTAAAATACCAACTTAACGTCACTCATTAGCTAATTTCCCATACACAAGATATGTGAAAACAAGTAACAGAGAAACCAGTACCCAGCTTTTGACTGGTGTTATTTATTGACTTTTTGCTTTAGATGGGTCTCAACAGCCTAGTAAAACCATAGGCTCCTCCAAGACAAAAATGAATTAGAAGTATCTTGTGTCCATTTCAATGCTGGATACAAAAAAAAATACAACACAACCAATATCTGTTAAATGCTGACTGTTGGGGCAGTGTATATAAGGTACTCAAAAGTACCCATTGATTAAAGATAGAGATTATAAAACATGAACGTGTTTAGTTACATAACATTCTAAAGTATCTATAATTGAGGCCCGGTGGCCCTGCCCACAAACTGCCTCAGAGCATCAGCCATCAAGCAGAGACTCAGATCTCCCAGAGTCAGGCAGCCACTTGTGGCCACACAGTAGTCAAACTAGTGGAACCAATCATGTCCTAGAATATATTACAATCCACAATGTGTAAGAAAGGAAAGTGAGAAGGAAAGAAAGAGAGAAGGGAGAGAGATGGAGAGAAAGGAGATAAAGAAACTGCCATGGAGGCAGGCTGGGGGGAAGAGGGACATTGGTGGTCCTAACTTTAATCAATGGGAAGTGGGGACATTGGTGGTGGGTAACGGGCACAGGTGGAGGGATCGGTGTTGTAACACTGTAGAACCAGAACTCAAACATGAGCATCTTGTAATTATGTATCTAACAGTAGCATAATAAAAATAAATAAAGTATTTATAATTAAAGAAAAATAAATGACTAATATCAATTTAAATGTTTTTCATTTCACTGGCCATCAAATAAGCACAAATCAAAACTATTCTATGCCCAACAAACTTCAGTGGTTTTTTGTTTATTTGTTTGGGCTTTTTTGCTTTCTGGGTCACACCCAGCAATGCTCAGGAGTTACTCTTGGCTCTGCACTCAGGAATCACTCCTGGTGGTGCTCAGGGGACCATATGGGATGCTGGGGATCGAACCCAGGTCAGCCGCATGCAAGGCAAATGCCCTACCTGCTGTGCTATCACTCCGGCCCCAAACTTTTGATTTTTAAAACACCTCAAGGGGAGAGATGAGTCCCTTGACTGAGTTGTTCACCAGGACGCAGCTACCCAGCCAAACTGTCTACCCGAGATCATGACAAGAAATAAACCTACTAGGTCTCAAAGTTATTATTTCCCATAGAATAACTAGCTTACCCTTAGCAATATGCAGAAGGTCTCATTTAATGTTTAGAATAACTCACTGAAAAATGCATGACCATCTCTATTTCAGAATCTGGAGTAGTAAAATTTGAAAGAAAAAAGTAGCTTGTGATTAAACAATTAGTAAGTGGTGGAGCCACAGTTGATGCCACCTGTTTCTGGCATCCATGTCCAAGCAACATGGAGTTGCGTGCATTGTATAATTGCATTCTTCAAGTAAGCCTCATTCAGTTGAGTCACTAGTGTGCATGGGCAGAAATGGGTCCTTCCCAGGCTTCATACCTTTAGAGGTAGTTCTGTGTAACCCAAAAGGCTGACATTAAGACTGTATGTCAAAGGTTCCTCCTCTTAACTGGTCAGAGCCCAACTATCAATGTCATA
The DNA here is from genome assembly GCA_021461705.1 of Cryptotis parvus. Classification (NCBI taxonomy): domain Eukaryota; kingdom Metazoa; phylum Chordata; class Mammalia; order Eulipotyphla; family Soricidae; genus Cryptotis; species Cryptotis parvus. The sequence continues at coordinate 28,382 of JAJIBD010022531.1, forward strand.
CTGGGTACTCTTGGTAGTAGTGTGACTACTGGTAATAGTGATACTTTAATCAACATCTGTTTTCTCATATAAAAATCATGATCACAATCACGATCTTCCCGTTCATCATCTATTTGCTAGAGCGGGCACCAGTAACATTTCCATACGTCCTGTCTCATGCTAGTAGAACCCAAAGGCATCTGCTTGCTCCAGGAACATAAAGAGCCTCAAACCCATAAAGAGCCTCAAACCATTATATTAGGTCATGGAAATGACCTAATATAAATGTTACTGGTATTTGGCATATCAAATACAACACAAGCAGCTTGCCAGGCTTGCTGTGCGGGTGGCATACTCTTGCAGTCACCTCTAAATAAAGCATTTATTGATGAACCGCACAGCCGCGGGCTGTGATACTCTGGTCTGCTGGGTGGGATCATCGACTCCCACCCTGCAGCAGTTTTTTTTCAATCCAGCCCAGGTATGCTGAACCAGAGACTCTCAGACATGGGGCAGAGCTGCTACTTGCTCTCCCTGTGCCCAGCCGCTCATGAGGCGCCTGGGAGGCATGGCGGGTTCTAGCCCTGCCTGTCACCCCAGCAGAGCCTCACAACAAGCCAGAAGACCCCCTACTCCATGGGGACCGCCATTTTCCACATCCGGACTTCCCTCTCGTCACAACTCCACATATAAAAATACAAATTAAAATCTTCCTAAAAACACTGGTAATTAGCTTCCACCTTCAGAATAAAGTCAATGCCTCAAAATTTAACTTTCTTAAACAAAATCCATCAGAGTAATGTCATAATTCAGAAAGCTGTCTTGACTAATCCTGGAGAGTTCACTGATCTGTGCCCTTATGCTTCTATCAGGCTTTCCTCAGACCTATGGTGTTCCTCACACTGTAACACATTCACTTACTCTTCTATCCCCTCGCTAAAGAATGGAGGCAATGACAATGAAGATTAAATAATCTCCATTGACTTTAGTCAAAGAATATATTCATCGACCACAATTAGAGAATTAGCTCCAACAAGCAACATAGAATAGATTATTCAGCATATGCTTAGTATGGGCTCAAACAGAGGTGCAGAAAAAATTTGAAATAAGTGTTGTCCGTAGGTGCAGAGGTGGTGGATTTGGGATTGACTAGTAGAAACCCACCGCATTCTAGAAACTCAGAAAGTGAATGCAAGAACAGAAATTGGCCAGACTCACATAACAACCCAGAAAAAAAAAGTCATGACTTTATCGATACAATTCCCATATATGTGCTGTAATGGTCATTATAATTAGGGCCAGCTAAGGGAGCAGCCATGGGGATGGGGGGAGGGGTGGGAAATGAAGGTCTGTGGCGATGGAAGCATACAGGTGGTGGGGTTGGTGTTGAATGATGAATCTCTCTAACAACTGTATTGTGGAAATTTTTTGTACTTTGTAAATCACGGTGTTTAAATAAAGTTAAAAAAATGGAGGCAGGGGGCCGGAGCGATGGCCCAGCGGGTAGGGCATTTGCCTTGCATCGCGGCCGGCCTGTGCCGGCCGGGTTCGATCCCGGCATCCCATATGGTCCCCCGAGCATTGCCAAGAGCAATTCCTGAGTGCAGAGCCAGGGAGTAACCCCTGAGCATTGCCGGGTGTGACCCAAAAAAAGAAAAAAAAAAAAGTAAAAAAAAAATGGAGGCAATGTCCTATACATCTTGTGATGCCAACACCAAGTTCACAAGTGACAGGTGGTGGAAAATGTTTCATTTTTTAAATGCCCATCAACTTATTCTCATAAAATCGTATAAGCCAATTACTATAATTATCTGTGAGTCTATGATAAAAAAACCTGATCTGATGTTTGTAATTGCAATTCCTGCACCAAATCAAGTGCAAGAGACCTGCACTGAATTCTAGACTTTGGACTCTGTATTCTGCCACCTCTCCATTCTGTCACAGAAAGAATTTTTGTCACAGGGGAAGAAGATTCCTATGTGGCTCACATGTCTTGCATGTATGAGGCAAGAAACATGCATGCATGTATGGGACAACATGTATGTGGCAATACACACGCCTATATGAGGCAAGACACACCCTGCCCAGGCAATACAAGATGTAGCTCAGTGGTTCTCCAGTACCCTCTAGCACACTACGGAGTCCCCAAAAAGGAAAAGTATTAACATTAAACAGTGTTTATTATTAAATTATAATTTTATGTGGCACATATCAAATGCCTGTGTCACAAGGTATTTCTCATTACTTGACTTCAACCCCACAACAACTTTAGAACGAATGTTATTACTTTGATCTTACATTGGGGAAACAGGCATTTGAGCAACTTTTCTGGGGCAGACAGATAGCAGTTGATGGAGCCAGAACTCAGACTAAGGGTTTCCTTAGTCAGAAGAGTTTGCTCTTGGCAATTTACCTGTCTGTATCGCAGATTAATTCCAGAGAGGAATGATACGGGGTACTCAGAAATAGCCCAAATGTTTGGGAGCAGTTTGACGTGCTGGAAAGGGAAGGTCTAATCAGATTAATGGACAGAATGGATTGGGTATTCTAAATGCTTGCAACAACTGCAAGATGAAAGAGAGAGGGTAGCTGATAATAAATATCATGCTCCAATGGTAGGAATCTACCACAAGTATGTGGGGGACAGAGCTTAGGTATGTATGATAGAGAAGGATCCAGTGTGCCAGTAAATGTTGGAAATAGTAATGCCAGTCTAGAACTGAACACTGAATATAGGTAAAGGGAATATACATGATAACCCCTCGATGTATATATTGCAAGTCATAATACACAAAAGGACAAGAGAAACGGAGGGAGAAAGAGAGTTAGGAGAGAGAGAGAGAGAGAGAGAGAGAGAGAGAGAGAGAGAGGTGCCTGCCATAGAGACAGGCTGGGGTTGGGAGAGGGGGAGGAAATCTGGGGACACTGATGTTGGAAAGGGTGCACTGGTGGAGGGATGGGTGCTGGAATGCAGTATGACTGAATTCCAACCATGACCAGTTTTGTAATTGTATATATCATGGTGCTATAATAAAAATAATGATTATATGAAAAATAAATAAAATGTATAAAAATCATGCTCAACTTCCCTTTCAGTTAATAATATAGTAAATATCCTATTTCAGTTCTTACACTAAGAACTCCCAACCCCATATTGCAATAACAACGTTTATTTCCTCTTGCACTTGCTACCATTAGTTAAGTCCCAGAAAATGTTCCCAAGCTAGAGGAAGTTCAAGAAAGTCACTGGAAATATGAGATCAATTTCACTATCAGAAAATACAGGCAACTTTACTATGCATCATTACCAAGCATATTGGAAGATGATTCAGATAACCAATAGAGCAGCAGATGACTTCAAATCATCCTACAGAGAAAGCTGTTTTACAATAACACACATACACATTCATTTGCTTTCCCATGTCTTCCTGTCACACACAGCTCCCCAGCGTTTATAACAACAAGCCTTGGCATTCTGCTGAACGCTTCCGTGCTGTGAATGGGTGTGAATCATGTGTGTCTGAGAAGTCAGATTAGATTTGAGTAAAAACAGTAGGACAGGGGAAAAATCCTCTCCCTGCAAAAAGGAAAAGTTCTCAAGTGAGGCAATTACACCAAATCCTCTCACCTCCAGCCACAAAGCTGTAAACCCAGAAGACCCAGCTAAGAGCCCAGACTTGGAAAAAAGAAAACTCTGCAAGGGGGGGCGACAGTGATGAGGACTCTGAGTTGGAGTAAACTCGCTGTGTGTGTTCAAACGCTGGAGAATAAGGGAGGGCGGGAGATGCTCTATTAATACAGGCATGGTTCTGTGAACTTTTCTAAAGTAGAGCTAATAGACCTCCAGCTCGCATAGAAAACTCATTGCTCAGGGACTACCTGTAAACTCTGAAGTTTCTCTCTGCACAACCTCCTCTGTTCTCGCTCCCAATCCAAAGTGCTGTGGCCCCCACCACAAAAATAAGCCATGCCCAGCTGCTCCTCTCTCAGTGGTCCCTGAAAGGCCTCAGGAAACAGAATCAGGGGCCCGCGGGGCCACCCCTCCCTTCCCTGCCATCCCCATTATTCGGCACGCAGCCCTGCTCTCCCCTGAAGCCAACACTCTGCAGCTCCTTCAATGCAGGCGCGAGCAGGCAGGAATGGTGGGAAGAGAAGCTGTGCCAGCTGCATGTTTCAGAATCTCCCTCCATATGCATTTACCAGAGGAACAAAAAGGAAATCAATGCCAGGAAAAGACAACTGAGATGAGGATGTGGTGGGACCACAGCTGACTGTGCTTCTTAGCAGCCGGGGGCTGGCCAAGCACGCGTCCGAGCCACAGATTCAAGTCGTTACCTTCAGGATGCAGGCCATGGCGCTCCGCCGGCCCTCCTGCTACCGAGCAGCGGGCGCGCCTGGGTTAGGGGCAGTCCCGGGGACAAGCAGACGGTTGGTACCGAGGCAGGACCGCTCCAGCCCACATTCCCGCAGATCCAAATAAAGGGGACCGCGGCGCAAGCTGCGCGGGCACAGACCACGCCCCCTGGCCGAGGCCCCGCCTCTGGTCCCTTTCACTGGCTGGAAGCCCAGAGGCCCCGCCTTCCAGATTACGTGCCGTCCCGGCTCTGGCGACTGCTTTCGGAGCTTGCTACTTTTTCTTTCTCCCACCCCCCAGCCCCCTTCCACCCCCCAGGCTCAATGTATACAGGCTGTTCAGCAGCAGGCCGGGATTGAATCTGGTTGGGGGAGAGAAATCGGCCTTCTCTTCCCGTAGGTTAGGTCTTCTCTGAAAGATCAGAGTAGTCTGAAGACATTTCACACTTTTAGAAAAGTTAAATGGATTTGGAATTGCCCCTCCACTGGTTCTGAGCACATCAAAGGATTCTTCAAAACTAGCCAAAGAAATGCTCCCTGACCTGTTTTTTTAGGATGCAGTCTTCACACTGGTTCAAAAGTCTGTGTTGGCTTATCTGAAATTATTTTTGCCTTTAACAAAGGAGTATAGTTATCAATAGGAAAGAAGCTGCTAACCGTTTGCAAGCACACATGGACACATAAAAGACACAATATAGGTATATGTGTGCACCTGTGTATTTAAAAAATAAAGCATGGGCTCTCTACTTTTTAGCCTGTCCGTTTATGAAAAATGTGTGTACATGTAAATATATAGCAGACTGGATATACCATAGACACACATTATTGTTTTCTATATAAATTGCACAGGTGCATATTTACAGGGCCTGGCTGCTCGAAGTTTAGATTTTAACTGAACTTTGTTGCAACTAGAGTAATGAGGTTAAAGTGCTTAATTTTCCTGCTCACTTGAAAATCCAGAGAGGCTACATTTTAGTATTCAACTCTGCCCCTGTAACAAAGGGCAATACAGTCACTAACTAAAAACTGGCTAATGGGCAGACAGGTTTGTAGACCTCCCACCTTTTGCAGGCCTTCTTAGAAAATTAACAAGTGGGGTGGCCTGAGCAATATACACATCAGGACATGTGGCTTGCACATGACAGACCTGGGTTTTATGCCCAGCACCTCATTGGTCCCTCTGAGCACTGCCAGGAGTAATCCTTCACTGTAGAGTCAGGAGTGCGCCCTGAGAACAACCAGGTGTGGCCCAATCCTTAGCTCACCAACTGCCCACCAAACTAGAAACAACTAAGGAAATATGTATATTTCACAGGGGCAGTAACGTCAGAAAAGGAGAACATTCTGTGTATATACACAGATTTCTACTACTAGATCTGTTACAGAAATCGTAGTCTCTCCCTCCAAAATATTTATCCAAAAGAGGTTTTCCTTGCTAGCAGTTCTGCCTAGTTTGACTCCATGGAGTCAAGTGCTGTGGATTTCAGGGGTGTGAGGTCAAGAAACTGAGTCACAAATCACAAGGCAGAACCAAGGCTTTCCAAGGTTTGTTTGTTTTCTTAATAAGAACATTCAGAAGTCTGAATAAACAGGCAGCACCACAAGGGAAAGGTTCTGCAGTCAAGACACTAGATGAACTACTCCAAGACAAGCTCCTCTTTTTCAGTCCCTTCTGGGAGAGTGAGTCCCCTTTCTCCAAACTCTCCATCAGTGTGGGACACATGCACTACAATTCTTGCACCAACAGTTGAACTTTAAACCCTTACTCCAGCTCATAGACTCACAGGCTTCAAGAAGCCACAAAAACTCAGTATTTTATGCATTTTGTAACTTTAACAAACCATTTAATGAGCGACCAACAGAAGAAGAGGTTTCTGAGTTACCACTGAGGGGAATGAGGTTATTTACCGATAGAATCTCGGGAAGGAGAGAATTTCAAAGTCTTAACTCTCTCTCAGGTGCATGATCAAATGGAAAGAGAAATACAAAATAATATAACATAGTAAGGTATTTAATCAAAGTGGAAGCAAATCTCTGTAGAAAGAGGTTTTCTGCCTGACCAGGTGGCAGTTGGGAGCGCCCTGGGTCTACAGAGTACATTATTCTCACTCCAGGAAGTCTGCAGGTCAGGAAAAAACAAGCCCTGAGGAACTTTGAGTACTTGCAAGTCACTTCCTTATGGTGATCATGATCAAGTTTCTCCTTAGGTTATACAATAGCATCAGCCTCATGAGAACTAAACTCATTTCAATTCCTGACACTAAGCATAGCCTCAAATTGGTAGCTCTTATCTAAAGATAAATCTACCTTTCAGGAGAAGAGGAACAGAATGATTGCCCGATTATTTTGAATGTCTCGTCAACACTTGTGATTCAGATGCTTGGCATCTCGTGACCTGAGTATGACCTGATGAGTTTTACTAGTTCTGCACAACTTAAGGATGGCTTTCTCAGTCAGACTCTCATCCATTCACATCCATACTTCCCAAACAAGCTTTTTGTTTGTTTGGTTTTGGGTCATACCAAGCAGTATTCAGGGCTTACTGTTCCTGGGCTCTGCTCAGGGATCACTTCTGGTGGTACTCAGGGTACCACAAGGGGTGCCAGGGATCAACTTAGAAGGGAAACACCTTACCTGCAGTACTCCAGCTCTAAACATGTATCTTTTTAATCTGCTTTGGTTTGAGGACAACATCTGGCAATCTTCAAGGGCTACTTCCGACTTTGTATTGGGGATTACTGCCGGCTGTGCTCAAGGGACTGTGTGATGTCAGGAATGGGATTCTGGTCTCCTGCATGCAAATCATGTAATCAGCCCCTTGAGTTACCTCTCCAGCCCCTTTATATTTTTAAATTAGCACACACAAATAATACCAAAATACAAATAGAGGCACATTTGTAACAAATAAACTCAAGAGATTCTAGAGTAAATCTGGATCAAAAGTTTTACAAAACAATACTGTCAATGCTTCAGATGGATGATGACAGGAGAAAGGAATAAACAGATGGATGTAAATAAAAACAGATTCTGCATCCTGCCATGGAGGCGGGCTAGAGGAGGGGAGGGAACTGGAGACGTTGGTGGTGGGAGATGGGCACTGGTGGAGGGATGGGTACTGGAACACTGTATGACCAAAACCCAAATATGAACATCTTTGTAACTGTATATCTCACAGTGGTATAATAAAATATGTTTTAAAAAGCAGGTTCTGCAAAGCAACTGGAAACAAAGATAAACATAGGGACTACATGAAACTAAAAAGCTTCTGTACCTCAAAAGAAACAGTGACCAAGATACAAAGACCAAGATCCACAGAATGGGAAAGAATATTCACTCAATACCCATCTGATAAGGGGTTAATATCCAGGATATATCAGGCACTGGTAGAACTTTACAAGAAGAAAACAGCCAACCCCATCAAAAAATGGGAAGAATAAATGAACAGAAACTTTAACAAGGAAGAATTTGAACGACCAAAAGACACATGAAAAAATGCTCATCATCACTAATCAACAGAGACATGCAAATCAAAACAACGAGATATCATCTCACACCACAGAGACTGGCGCTTATCCAAAGAGCAAGAACAATCAGTGCTGGCGTGGATGCAGGGAAAGGGGAACTCTCATCCATTGTTGGTGGGGATGTCGACTGGTGCAGCCTTTTTGGAAAACAATATGGACATTCCTCCAAAGACTAGACATCGACCTCCCATTTGACCCAGCCATACCACTCTTGGGAATATACCCTGGGAAGCCAAAAACACACAGCGGAAACACCATCTGCACCTTTATTTTCATAGCAGCACTATTCACAATAGCCAGAATCTGGAAACAACCAGAGTCCCAGAGAATCGATGACTAGATAAAGAAACTGTGGTACATCTACACAATGGAATGCTATACCGCTGTTAGGAAAAATGAAATTAATGGAATTTGCCTATAAATGGATGGACATGGAGAGGACCATGTTGAGTGAAATTAGCCAGAAGGAAAAAAGACAGTTAGAGAATAACTGCATTTATTTGCATGACATAGATATATACACATATTATGATACCAATATACAAGGTCAGGCAAAACATGGATCAGGAGGTCTTATCAAAGGTGAAAATTACACAAATAAGTGGGAGTCACAGGTTAGGTAAGACAGAGAAGGGAACAGAGTGCTAATAATTGTTGAAAGTGCTAATACCAACCTAAAACTGAGCATTAAATACGGGCAGTAAGACACACATGATGACCTCTAAATGTATGCATTGCAATCCACAATGTGTAAAAAAAGAGATCACTGTCTTCCCGTTCATCATCGATTTGCTCGAGACGGGCACCAGTAACATCTCCATATGACCTGTCTCATGCAAGTAGAGCCCAAGGGACACCTGCTTGCTCCAGGAACATAAAGAGCCTCAAACCATTCCATCAGGTCATGGGAATGAGGGCTATAATTGTTACTGGTATCTGGCATATCAAATACAACACTGGTAGCTTGCCAGGCTCTGCCGTGCGGTTAGCAAAAAAAAAAAAGAAAAGGAAGATAAAAAAGAGAAGGAAGAGAAAAAGAGAGATAGAGAAAGAGAAAAAGATAATAAATTGGCCATAGAGGCAGGCTAGGGGAGAGGGAAGGGAATGAGGGGACATTGGTGGTGGGAAATGGGCACTGGTGGAGGGATGGGTGCTGAAACATTGTAAGACGTAACCCCAAATATGAACATCTTTGTAATTGTATATCTCACGGTGGTATAAAAAATATTAAATTTAATAATAAAAAAAAAAAAGTTCTGAACCTATTACGGAATGAAAGTCCAGCCAGATTGTGATAGAGTAAAAAGGGGTGACCAGGATTGTTTTGTTTTACAACTGACCAAAATACAGCAATAATTTAGTTTAACCTACAGACATAGCAGAGTCCTCCAGGCCTGAAATTATGTGACTTAAAATCAAGTCTTTAATTCCAAAAATAATAACAAGACAGAAGCACCTTGCAATTAGGTGCAATATTTCACTTAATCTTCATAGTATCTGTATGGATGTTGGGATCCCCAATTAATAAGTGGAGGAATAAGAATTTAAATCCAGAAAGTTTGACTTCTGGGTCTGCCATCTTAAGTGTGATAGTCTGCCTGTTAATTTTTTAGCAACCCCATCTCTCCCACTTGGCATCATTAAAATTCAGTCTCTTTTAGATTTGATAGAAAATTAGAGTCAGTATGCATTATAATTAATATACATACAAGACTACAAAATCTAGGATAATTCTACATAACAAACCCCTTAAGTATGTAGAAGATAGACAGACCATATATCTATAAACTCCTAGTCCCTGGATTCTTCTTCAATAAAGATACTGTGCATTCTTCAGGATTCATATACTACTAAGTTAATACTACTTTCTGCCCATGTGAATGAACTCCCATGAGACGCTCACTACTCTACCTCACCCAAGACATGGCACCTAACAACCCTTTCCTCCCTTCAAGCAAAGAATATTAGAAGCTGACCCTACTACAGCTCCATTCTCCCTACGAATCATCTAGCCTTCAGTTGGTCCATCTTCCATCTCCTCTCAGGCTTTCGACCAAACATGCCTTAAGACTGAAAGCTCATAAGTTATGACAAGTCTTCAGCTAAAATGTCCTATTTAAATTCAGTTTGCTTCATTGTAAATAGCCCCATTACCAAGTAATTCTCAGAGTTATAACACAGTGCTGATAGAAATAGAATTAAAAAGCAGACTCCCATAACTTTTGCAATTTCATCCTGCACACACATTAATTTAATGTATTTATATTCAAAACACAGTCATTTATTAAAGCTTTAATTGGATCTCAAATTTTCCAATCTAAATATTTTAAATGAATTCCAGATATCATAAAACTCATCTTGTCATCCACTACATAAATTATATTTCCACAGAAAATGGTAACTGGAAGATTCATTTGACAATGTTATGGGAAAGTAATTTTTTTAACTTTGAGTTAGAATAAAGCATGATTTTGTTTCTAGAAAGCATTGTTCTATTACAATTTGACCTAGGAATTTTTTCATAACCTAGATTGTGTAGCTCTCTGTCAATGTGTTTATGAATTTGTGAATCTGTGTCCTAGTAAGACTATGGTTGTGCCCTTTAAGGTGAATATTTATGAGGATGCAATGACCTGTGTGCTGAAACTTCACTTCCCTCCATTTGGGATTGTAAATCATCCCCAAAGGCCATCCATTTTGCATTCTTAAAACTTGTGCTTACCGCTTTTTACAAAGCTTTATGTAGTTCTAATCTAGGATTCATCATAATCCCATACTATACTGATTATCTGGGATAAACTCCAAGATAAATTATACATGATGTAAAAACTGAATTTTAAAGATATCACATACTTTCACATTCAGGAATGTTTTCCCCTACCTTTATCTCATCTTTATCTATTTGTGAAGTTAAAATCTTTTCTTTTAAGTGAATCAAAAAAAGAAAGAAAAAACTGTTTTAAATTAAGAGAGAAAAAAAGAAATTAGGGGCCGGGCGATAGCCCAGCGGGTAGGGCGTTTGCCTTGCACGAGGCCGGCCCATGCCGGCCAGGGGTTCGATTCCCGGCATCCCATATGGTCCCCGAGCACCGCCAGGAGTGATTCCTGAGTGCAGAGCCAGGAGAAACCCCTGAGCATTGCCGGGTGTGACCCTCTCCCCAAAAAAAAAAGAAATTAATGTTCTTTAAATTTATTACCTAGAATTGCCATAACATATTTGTCCTATAACCCCACCCCCCACCCTCCTCCCCTACACCTCCTTACCCTCACCCCTTGCTTTCAGGTAAAAGATCAAAATCAGTATCCCCTGGAAATCTATCTTAAAAATGCCCCCATTTGCAACTGATGCTATTACTATCCCACCCAGACTATAAAATAATGTAGAGTTTTACCCAGATTTGCTTTTCTTAAAGATTGTCCCTCAGAAAATTTAAATATAATAAATTGAGTGCAAGTATTTATGGATGGAAGCAATGATATATCATTTGAATTCAGTTTGCATGGAATTTCTTCACAGCTATTGAAGAAATTCCATGCAATCCACAGCTAATTCATTATGAATTGAGTTCCATAATTCCTAAACCCGTCTCCCAGAGTTTATTTTCTGTTCACTGTGAAACTCTTACCCTGCATGTCCTTTCCTACCCTTCTTAGACTTCACTTCTTAATGAGGCTGGTAGCATGCTGTCTTAAAGTATTAGAGTGGAAATGTATTTGAAAGGCATCCATGGTGGACCTGATCAGAACCCTCGCAGGGGGGGGTCTAACAGTTGGCTTCATTCTACCCTTTGTTTTGCCTGAAACTTTTCATCTCTAAGAAATTTTCTGGCAAAAACTAGAGGATTTTTTTTGTTGTTTCATTTTGTTTTCTGTTTTGTTTTGTTGGGGTAATGGGGATCAAATACATGACCACATGCGTGCTAAGCAAGTACTCTACCACTGAGCAACACCACGGCCCTGAGAGCTAGTATTTTGATCTCTGTCCCACTGATGTTCCTGAGCCACTCCTCTCTGCCCGTTACCTCACTTCCACCCCTCATGCTTCTCCTCTCGTGTCCCTCCTTCCCTGTTTGCCTTCCTACTCTCTAGGGTCATACCGACACGTGGTCATGTGGCCATTCTCCTGTTATTTTCTGCCCCACAGCTAAATGAGCTCACACTTTGTCCTACCTTCTTCTGACTTACTTCACTTCACATGGTGTCCTCCAGTTCCATCCAAGGTGCAGCGATTTGCTATGTGTATTTTGAAAAGGAAAATGGTTTTGTTTATAAAAATGTAACAGTGAGAGAGCAATTACACACCACAGGTTGTATAGATATTTGCCAGGTGCAGATTTTTTTTAAATCAATCATCTTTTATTGGAGTTTATTAGAAACTTATAGCAATAACTTTTAGATTTGCAACATTGAAAATAAACATTTCTGTGTACTACATTATTGATTGCGGCTGCACGGTTCATCAATAAATGCTCAAGATCAGAGGTGACTACAAGAGTATCCCACCAACACGGCAGAGCCTGGCAAGCTACCTGTGTCGTATATGATATGCCAAATACCTGTAACAATTATAGACCTCATTCCCATGACCTGATGGAATGGTTTGAGGCTGCTCTTTATGTTCCTGGAGCAAGCAGATGCCCTTGGACTCTACTAGCATTAGACAGGACATATGGAGATGGTACTGGTCCTGCTCAAGATCGTGATCAATGGCAAGACAAGTGACAGGTGAAGAAGTGATTGTTGCTGTTATTATTACTATAATAATAATAATATATTATTTTTATTATTAATGTCTAATTCTTTGTTTTAAGGCCAACCCATTTCAACCATCTTTTTGTATGTGTGTTTAAGCTGCTGTGGGGAAAAAAACAAATAAGGTCACAAAATTGAGAGTTTCAAGGCAGTCATCTAAGTACAGTTTAGGAGAAGTCCCAAAGCCCTGAAGTGCTATTGCATATGATTTTCCATTTTATGAAATAATCTCTATGATAACTATATAAAATGTATAATATATTCTGGGTTCTTCAGATATGCAAAAACAGTTGAGAGGTTTGTCTTCATCTGTGTATTCTTCATTCTGCCACATTACACCATTCTTCAAATCTAGATCTATTCTGTTTGACCCCCAGTATTTTTTTAAACTTTTTTATTATTCCCCAGTGAGATATACAATTACAAAGATTGTCTACGGCCATACCACCCTGAATGTGCCTAATCTCGTCTGATCTCAGAAGCTAAGCAGGGTCGGGCCTGGTTAGTACTTGGAAGGGAGACAAAGATGTTCATGCTTGGGTTTCAGTCAAACAGTGTTCCAGCACCCATCCCTCCACCAGTGCCCATTTCCCACCACCAATGTCCCCTGATTCCCTCCCTCTCCCCAGCCTGCCCCTATGACAGGCACTTTGCCTCTTCTCTCTGTCTCTCTGTTTCTTATTTTTGCTGGTCACCCGCCCTCACCCATCTCTCTGTTTCTGTCTCTCTCTCAGTCTCTCTCTCTCTCTCTTTTCTCTTACACATCGTGGCCTTAAATACATATTTTAGTGGCCCATAGTATTTTCACCAACCTATATTTTATCATCCTAGTTTTTTATAGTCCTCTCTACAGGGATTCAGCAACTACTATTTCCCAAATTCTTCAGCAACTGAATTACACTTTGTCTGATGGCATTTCTTCTTGTATTAACTGCTCGTGTTACCTAAGTCATGATTTGAAGTTTATTTTGGCCTTAATTTTGAATAGATCATAAACTTCCTGATATTTTTCTTTGCACACTTACCTCTCTTTGCAACAAGCGAGGATATAGAGCAACTCTAAAGTGATTTAAAAAACAACTAGGTAATAAGCTTATGAGCATCCACAAATTTATAAAACTGAAAATAAGATTATATCCTACCACTTTGGATACCATGGAAAGGTTTTGAAAGGAGCATTTGATAAATTTTGAAATTACTCTTAGATTATAGTTATTCCCTCCATCACATATGATATTTTCAGATCGTCTTATATTCTATGATATAGTTTATATTAGAGCATGTTAGCCTTTAAAATTTTTAATCTACAAAGAAATTACTGGATATGAATGGATTTTGCAGTCCATATTTAACAACAAAAGTGGTCTATAATTACCCCGGGGACGAGTGTGCGTTCAGTTGATTGAGAAATAAGTGATGTTTTTCTCCTCATTGAAAGCTGCCTTATTTCCATCATGATTTTTAAAATCACTATGTATAGTGTATTGTAATCAGTCATGGTGCATTATATTTACCCAATATTTATTCATATTAAGCAACTTGCTGATCTTCTTTTTTTAAGTTCACTATATTTTTTATTTTCGTTAAAATGAAATGAACAAAATCATAAATAAATTCATTTGTATGCTAAATATGTTAGCATTTTCAAGGAAATAGAATATTTAAATAACTGCACTTTCACATTTTATATATTTCAATTAATAATATTAAGAAGTTATATAAAAGTATAAACATATTTCCAAGAAAATTATTCTTCCCTCTTAAAGGGTGACTTTGGCAATGTTTAAATTAAGCAATTACTCAGCTGTAAAGGCAGTGTCAGCTTTTGAACCCAGTACCCAAAGGCCCAGTTCTCACAAAGTAGCTTGATAAAACCATAGATGGTATCTTTCTGTGAGTTTAGTGGAAAGATCCTAGGCTTTAAAATCTCAAATATTGAACAACAGGCAATGAGGGTGTTGATATTTTGCTCCTAAAAGAAATTGGAAATTGGAAACTCTTACTTCAAAATTGGTAGTTAGACAACATAGACTTGAAAACATAGTCTAGATCAAGGGCATTCTGTATTTTCACTTGAAAGACACATAGAAATTCAAGAGAGAAAATGAGGGGCTGGAAAGATATTACAGCAGGCAGGGTATTGTGTGATCTGTGATTGCCGAGTGCAGAGCCACAGTAAGCTCTGAGTACCACCAAATATGGCCCAAAAAATGAGAGAGGGAGGGTGAGAGTGAGAGAGAGAGAGAAAGAGAGAGAGAGAATAAAAGTGCCTGCCATAGAGGTAGGTGGGGTGTGATAAGGAAGGGAAATTGGGGGATACTGGTTGTGGGAAGTGTGCACTGGTAGAAGAATGGGTGCTGAAACATTGTATGACTAAAACCCAAACATTAACAGCTTTGTAATTGTCTATCCCATGGTGATATAATCACTTGTATCACTTCACTTGTCTTCCCATTGTTCATCGGTTTGCTCCAGCAGGCACCAGTAACATCTCCATACATCCTCTCGTGTGCTAGTGTAGCCCAAGGGCATCTGCTTGCCCCAGGAACACGAAGAGTCTCAAACCATTCCTTCAGGTCATGGGAATGAGGTCTATCATTGTTACTGGTTTTTGTCATATCAAATATGACACAGGTAGCTTGCCAAGCTCTGTTGTGCGGGTGGTAAAATTTTAAATCAAATAAAAGCCAAAATGAAAAGCTATGATAATAATTCTAAAGTATATGCAAAGTTTGAGGCCTGTGATATAGCTCAGTGGGCTGGATTATATGTTTGTCACACACAAGGCTCAAGGTTTTATCACACAGTCTTCAGAAAACCACCAAACATAGCTGGTGGCCCCAGCATTGCTGGAAAGGGCCTACACAAATAAATACATAAATTCAACATTCAAAATATATTTGGGAAGTAGGTTTGGACCACACCTTATGTCGGGGGATCATTCCTGCCTCTGTGACCAGAGATCACTCCTGGTGGTGCTCAGGGAACATACACCGTGCTGGAGATCAAACTAGGGCCAGTTCAGTGTAAGGCAAGTCCCTTAACACCAGTATTATCTCTAGCCCCTCAAAATATTACTTATTTCTACTCTAGTCCAAGATATTCTGACAAGATACTCTATAGTATAAAATCAAACATTTATCCACTAGTTTCAAAAATATCTTTGTTTCTTTCTGCTTTGTTTCAACTAAATTGACTTATTTTTTTACTTCTCTTGGCCAAAAGTAGTATTCAGAGATATAGATCAAGCAGCATAACCCATATCTAGTATGTATGAAGCCCTGAGTTCCACATCCTGCAGTTAAGCATGTTTGGGAGTGATTCCCTGGCACATTGAGAACTGTCAGGCATAGTGCCAATTAAGAAAATAAATAAACTGTTAGCTATGTAGAGAATAGTTACTGAATTACTGATGGCCTGTTAAACATTCATATAGTGCATAGAATCCTGATTTTTCTCTTATTACTTTCACCAAATGTTCACTTGCCAAAGAAAGCAATAAAAAAAAAAGAATAGGAGGTCCCTTTATTTGCAGAATGAATGTTATGAAGCAATCATACACACCTGGCTACTCCACTAAAGTTACTAATGTCTGAAGTGGAGATCTGAATTAATCCTTTATTTTTAGGCAAGAAATTGCTACCCTAGTCCATTTCAGAAAGGAAAGAATCAAGACATTTTTAAAGAGGATATTACACACAATTTATTAGCACCTTCAGTCAGTACTTCTTATCTTACCCCAAACCTCCTTTTTGAAGAAACTGAACATTTCCTTACCACCAATCTGAGCTCCTTCATGACACATACGGATTCTCCTCCATAGGTTTCTGATTCCATATTCCACCTGGATTCTCTATACTCGCACCCCAGCAACCAAGTATGTCTTCACAGCCAGTGCTGTGTTCTCTGGCATTAAAATTCTGATAAGGGACATAAACACTTTTCATTTATCTTCAATGGTAAATGACACCCCATCTCCGGTGTTTCTTGTCTGCAGCCAGAGACCAGGAAGAGTTATCACTAAACAGGTAATGTGCAGTATGTTGAAGGGTCAGCTGAAAGTTAATTTTTTAAGCAGCTCTTCTATTCAGAATACAAACCAGCATTGGCATTGACAAATGAGTGCACTTGGATGGCATGTGCACAGGGGACACAGCGCTGAAGAATTCATGCACCAACACAACCATGCTAATAATCATTACACCGGTGTTCTTCTGAGACACCTCAAGTGGATTATGGATTAGGAGTAGCAAAACAATGAGATTTATCCAAGGATTTATCTGAAATGGAAGCAAAGACATGCTACCAAATGAAATAGTCTGTGGTCTTGAAAAGCTTTCTTTTAGGTTTGTGCCTTAGAGCGGTCATGTCCAGTTATCATTTTTATTCAGGATGCTTTGAGACTAAAACCGAGCTGACTCTAGGAACAAGCAACAGTTCTTTTCCTGATTCAGAATCTGTGTATCCTGGAGCAAGAGGTGCAGGTAAAATTGATAATGTGAAAGAACAAATACAAAGTACAAAATGATAGCTACCTAAAATGATCGCCAAGTCTAAGTGTGGCATAAGACGTAATCACAATCTTCTAAATTAACCTTTTTAATTTTATGTTTTTTTCAATCCTCCCACCCCTACTCATTACCCATTTTCTTTCCACCTGTGCACTTTTTCACACGTCACTCCTCCACCTGGATGATTTTCCTTTCTCTTCAGCAGTCAAAATTCAACTCACCTATCGCTGGAGACATGAGCCTCCAGCTACAATCTAACAATGACTATCCTGATAAGAAATATTTTATTCCAAGTTAGACATGAGGACCTAAACAAGATAAAAACAGTTAGGGTTGGAGCAATAACACAGTGGGTAGGACATTTGCCTTGCATGCGGCCAACCCGGGTTCAATCCCTGGAATCTCATATGTTCCCTCGAGTACTGCCAGTGAACATTGCTGGGTGTGACCCCCAAATAAAAATAAATAAAAAAAAAAAAACAGACATGAAGCCCTAAACAAGAGAAACACACGTCCTAGTCATGCGCCACTCGCAGCATTTGATTTCTCTTGCAAATTCTGTGGTCATCACTGTAACTGGGACTAATCTGATAGATGGCATAGTTTTCTTTGTACTTTAAATTTGGTAGGTCTCTTTAATAGCCATGCTTTGAACTTTTACCATCCTCTGAGAGCCTGAGAAAAATGTCAGGCCACAGAGCACATTTACAGATATAATCAGACTTAATTACCTCTATTTTAAAATAGAACCAACTAAGTTTAACAGTGTTTTTCAGTAAAATAAACAAATACTAACATAGTAAACTCTTGATTAAGATTGGGGGGGGACACAATGGGGAGAGCTGCCATCTGGCTCTCCCCTAGCTCAGCTGACCATGAGGCTCCCAAGAGGAAAGATGGGTTTTGGGACTGGGCCCATCACCTCTGTGGGGTCTTGGAAGCAGCTGGATGAGACTCACTCATCACTATAGCCATCATTTTCAAGTTCGAACGCCACTGAACATCAGAGCCCGCCCAAGAGAGACACTGATCTCAAGACCAGATTAACAGAGTAGCAGAGTTCAAGCCCAGGTAGGCAGCCCTTGGAGGCAGGAGTCACGGGGCATTCGTTAGATGGAGATGGGGCCACCCCTTCCCGCTCCGATTCATCCCGGAGGCCCAGTGGCAACTCCCATGAACTGCTATAGGGCAACCTTCCATAGCATCCAGAGACTCAGACACAATGGGAGCGCTGACATCCAACTCTCCCCAAGTCACTCAGTTGCTTGCTACTGCGCATGGTCCATCAAACTAGTGGAACCAATCATGTCCTAGAATATACTACAATCCACAATGTGTAAGAAAGGAAAGCGAGAAGGAGAGAGACAAAGAGAAAGGAGATACAGAACCCGCCATGGAGGCGGGCTGGGAGAGCGGGGGAGGGAGGTGGGGACATTGGTGATGGGAGATGGGCGGGTGGAAGGATGGGTGTTGGAACACTGTAGAAAACTCGAACATGAGCATTTTGTAATTGTATATCTAAAGGTGGCATAATAAAATATTTTTTTTAAAAAATCGAACAAAGCTAAGTAGGTTTTGGCAAGGGAGTATGTAATAATCTGGCAAGGAAATTATTGGGAAAAATATATATGGGTTTGAGTTTATTGAAACATTTGAAAGCAATTAAAATGATTGGCCCCCTCCACACACACACACACACACACACACACACACACACACACACAAGATTACGGGGGCAACTTCTGAAAGTGTCCACTCTATAGGAACAATTTTGCAAATAAAACAACCATTTTGGGGTGATTCCGTGGTCACACCCAGTGGTGCTCAGGACTTACTCCCTGCTCTACACTCAGAAATCATTCCTGGCAGACTGAGCTGCCCATAAGGAATGCCGGGGATTGAATCCTTGTCATCCTCGTCTAAGGCAAGGGTCTTAACTTCTGCACTATCATTCCACCTCTTTTTTTTTAAAGATTGTAATGTTTTCCAGATGAATTCTTAGGAATGCTATTTTTCATTTAGTAAATCTATAAATGAGGTAGACTAAGAAAGTGGAGATGTAAATAGTGAATAAAAACCATCCTCAGGAACTGAACTAAAAAAAAACCTTTGTGGCTACCATTTTCACACTGTGTCTTTTCCATTAAAAAAACAGTACAGGGTAGGTTTCCTGTCTTGCAGGCAGCAACCCAGGTTCAATCTCCGGCATCCCATATGGTCCCCGAGCACCGCCAGGAGTAATTCCTGAGCACAGAGCCAGGAGTAACCCCAAACATTGCCAGGCCGGGTGTGACCCAAAAAGAACAAAAAAAAAGAACATGGGGGAAATTTAATTATTTGAAAGTTCCAGTTGGTTGGGTTCCCAGCTTATGTCCTAAGCTAGGTTGGGTTCCCAGCTTATGTCCTAAGCTAGGTTGGGTTCCCAGCTTATGTCCTAAGCTAGGTTGGGTTCCTAGCTTATGCCCTAGTCATTACTCTCTTGGGCTGCAGTCATTAGTCTATTGAGCAACTTCTATGGAAGATGCTCTCTGACTGTGGTGTGGCGGGTTCTCTCGCCTGGCATTTAATCAGTAACTGCAAATTACCCATATTTTAAACAAATGAGTATTTAACAATTTAATAAAGGACTCTGTCAGCTTGAGAGTTAACAACATAATCAACCCAAATAAAACATCAAACAAACATAATTATAAGTACATTACACACTGGTTAGGTCTCTGATTACTTCCTGGGTGCATGATTCAAGCTTGTCTTTTCTTTCTTTGAATTGCTTCAAGACCTAGGATGATGAAAGATACTTAATCAATGATTAGAAAGATTATGTCAGCCTTTTCTTAATAATTCAGCTGAGACATCTTATAATAAAAATTCAAGCTAATTTCAAGTAAGATCTAGGAGACACCAGTCACACAGGTCTGTGGACACCACTTTTGACGGACAGACCTTAACCAATATTTGTGCATATCTGTCAGAACACAGAGAAAACCTGTAAGAATATAAAGGGCAAAAAGAGGCTTCTGAGGCTGGAAACAAATATTTCACAGATTGGGAAAACCCATAGATTGGGAAAACTCTGAAGAAAAAGAGACACACAGAGGAATATAGGGAAGGAAAAGTTGACCCAAAAAGGAAAAAAAAATAGCTTTTAGTTTAACTTCTTCCAATGACAGATGGTATATATATATACACATGTATGTTCTTATATATAATATGTATGTTCTTATATATAATACATGTTTTATATAATATATATTCTTATGTTTAAAAAAGATACAAACTATAAGGAAGTACAACAAAGCTCCTGTTTGCTTTTTCTTTTCTTATGGAAATTAATATATTTTAAAGGTATGTGTGTATATATATATACTTATATGTGTGTTCTGTATATAATATATGATAAAAATGTACATACCTATGCTATACCAAATTGTGTCCTTACCAAATATTCTTTTTTTGCCTCTTTTGAGCTACTGCTTTAAAAATATGGATAGTTTGTTTATTAATATCCATATGGTAAAATCACATTCGATAAAAATAAAGACAACATAATGCTTTTTTGGTAAAATATATACAATTTATTAATACGATGTTTAGGTAAAGGTACAGGAAGTTTTGACAAAATTGATGGAAGATGAGGTCCAATGCTATAATTTGACAGAGGACATAAGTAAACATAAAAGAATGGAAGGTAAGAGAGCTGAAACTACTGATCAACCTATTTTTCACCCTGAAACATAGGTGTTGGGAATGAATGGGCAAATGCAAAATAAAGGATTATCGTTACTTGATCAGACCAAAATGATAAGACTTAGATACTAGAATTGGTTTTTATGACTTTTGTACTTCATTTGTAGGAATTTTTTCCAGCCCTTTCGGCATTCATCCATTATTGACAAAAAATACTAATATCTCCATGAATAAAAGCAGAATAGTGTTATCTCCTTACCTAGAACCAAACTTGATTAGATTCAAATTAAAATATTTCAGGGTACTTTATTCTTTATCCTCTGGGCACATTTAGCACAATGCAGGATAGACATTCAGTTTTCAAGGTTCAGAACTCAGCCCTTGTGAATACAATGCTTTAATTTTAATTGTTTGCTGTTTTATTCATTTTTGGGGTCACACCTGGTGGTGTCTAATGTATGGATACTCCTGGTCTGGTAGTCATGGGTTGCTCCTGGTGGTGCTGAGGGGCTGCGCAGTGCCACAGATTACCCCTGGCTTCCTTCAGTCCAGCTTTTTGGGCTATCTGTCTGGTCCAATGGAAGGCATTTTATATCCACAGTGACCTGTGTAGAATTTCAACAATTTGTTCTAACTACTCATTAATTCTCTTAAAGGAAATGCTTCATTAATACATTAATATACTGAGTAGTTAGACAACTTGTCCTAGAAAATAAAATTTCTCTTTTATTGAGGAAACACTGAATTACAATAGTGTAAATGCTTGTACATTCTGGGAATTCAATCTTACCGCATTATGTTCCCTGTCCATTGACCTCTGACCACCTTTTCAGTTCTCACCCCCAATTTGGGAATCCCAGTTCTGTGGTCAAATTCTATTGGTATGTTCTGTTGTCTGTTTTGTTTCTTCATAAACCACATATGAATGGGATCTCCAGTGTTTGTCTTTCTCCTTCTCATTTACCTTGCTTAATATGACATTTCTAGTTCAATTCATGCTTTTGCATGAATAAAGACAAGGTGTTTTTTTTTTGGGGGGACAGCTGAGTAGGATTCCATTGTATTTATAAATCACAACGCTTTCATCCACTTATCTGCATTTGGACCTTCTGTTGTTTCCATTATCTTGGGTATGGTTAACTGTGCTACAATAAACACTGGCATGTTTATATATTTCTTTTGAGCCCATGGGGAGAAGGGGAAGGGAGAGAACACCTGTAAGTGCTCAAGTGCCATTTCTGGCTCTATGTTCAGGAACCACTCCTGAGGGTGCTCAGGGTACCATATGCAGTGCAAGGACAGAACAGCTCTGGCCACAGCAAGAGAAACACCTTATTCCCTGCTTTATCTCTCCAGCCCTTGTGTTTATATCTTTCTAAGTTAGTGGTTTTTGTTCTTCAGTTAGATATGTAGGAGCAGAATTTGCAGATCATATGTCAGCTCTAGTATGTTTTTACTTTTGAGAGCTCTCCAAATATTTTCTGAAGAAATTGGACCAACTTATATTATCACCAGTAGGGGTTTAAGGTTTTTTGTTCTCCACATCCTCACAGTTCTAGCTGCTTCTATCCATTTTTTATATAGCCCAGTTTCAGGGATATGCACTGATATATAATTGCTGCTTCACATTTCCAAGATAATGAGCATTTTTCACATGTTGTTGGCCTTCTATATGTCTTTTTGGAAAAATGTCTGTTCAAATGACCCCAATTTTCAATGGGTTTGTTGTTATTGTTGAATAACTTCTTTGTATATTTTGATATTAGTGCTTTATCTGAAACTGTGAGTTCCCATGAATAGTCTTGGTGGACATGATGAACTCAGATAGTCTCTCACCTTGTTCGTTCCATTCTAGGCCATGGGTCCCGATGTGGGAGTTCTTCAGCCGATCTTCTCGGTCCTATCTTGGCATTAAAATCACCGACTATGATCTTGTAGAAGGTGTGATCTTTTTATAGAACTCCTCCAATTCCATGTAGAATTTCTCAATTTCATCTTCTTAGTATGTGGATGTTGGTGCATAGACAATGAAGATAGAAATTGCTGGCAGTGGACCACATCTCCTCAAGTATAATCGTCCTATTCGGTTTGTTAGGCATTCAAATGAATCAATGTTGACAGCCATGTTCGTGTTGACAAGGACACCAACGCCACCGACGCCTCTTTCATCACATGTTCCAGGAACAATTCTTCTCCGGTGTCAAATACAGCATGATGCGACTGGCGCCCTCCTCGTCTCAGTCAGACCAATGATGTCGTACTTGATCTTTCTTGCTTGCAGCATCAGATCCTCAATATATGCTTCCGTTGCCAGTGTACGTGCATTGAAAGTACAGACAGTCATTTTAGTCCTTCTTCGTTTTGGCAGCCTAGGACAGCCTTGAAATTTTATCAGGCACTGCTTGTTTGCCTTTCTTACTGCTGCCGTATTAAGGGCTCTTTCGGGGTCAGGAAAATAAACATTTTTGTTACTGGATTTGGCATATCGAACACGCATCGGACAGCTTGCCAGGCTCTGCCATGCGGGCACTATATTCTCATTACTTTGTGGGACTCTCTCAGAGGGGTGGGTAGAATATTTGTGGTAGTTTGGAGGTAAGTCGTGCGGCCACAGCGGCGGCGCAACGGGAAAGCTGGTTTCTCCTCTGCCGGGTGTACCTGTGTCTTAGGCTCAAGCATTTCTGGGTTTGAAATACTCTCCTCTGAAGGGCGGGTCTCTGCAGGGCGGGTCCTTGTAGGCTGGGTTTCTGACAAGCTGGGCTGGAGACTGGATTAATCTGTGGGCTGGAGACTGGATTAATATGCTGTGGGGAGATCTTACCAGCTGCAGAGCGTGGATTGTGACACAGATCGCTGCCAGAAACGTTGGACATGGGAATCTCCTGGCGGACAGTTCCACAATGAAATTGACCACATCATCTTCAATCAACGGTTTTGTCTGACCGATGTTGCTGTCGTCCCCCAAATTCCACACAGGATCGGACCACCGTCTCCCTTCGTGCAAAATTCTACTTCCCGCAACGGGAGAAAAGGCTGCAAAGTTTAAGAAGAGAACTCCCAGAACGACCACCAACTGGGAACTCTTTGGCACCATTGCGGCAACATGGGAAGATACCATCATTGATGACATCGATGAAGAATACAACCGACTGGTTCAGCACCTCCATGATTGTGCGAAGAATGCCGAGAGAGAGAAAAGACACAAAAGGACGCTTGTCTTCAGAAACTCTTGAGCTCATTCGCCAACGTGGCAAGGCGCGAGCCTCAGGAGACCTAATGCTAACGTCCAAGCTTGCTAAACAGTGCAGAGAAGCGATAAAAGCAGACCTCAAAGACAGAAGAGCAGAAATACTGGAAGATGCAGCAGAAGCCGGAAAAGTATTCGCACTGCCCGCCTGTCCTTCGCCAACTATAAGACCAAGATGACTGCCCTCCGACGCCCTGATGGATCTATCACATCTTCCAGAAAGGCAATGGAGAAGATTATCCAGGACTTCTACTCAAATCTCTTTGATAGCCACATCCACCTGCCCACATACCAAATTCCACAGGATGGATATGTCATTCCCAACGTTCTCCCTTCTGAAATCCGACATGCCATCTCATCGGTAAAGAAGGGAACAGCACCAGGCCCAGACAAAGTCAGACCCGAACATCTGAAGAATCTGCCGTCGGTACTCATCAATACACTAGCTCGGCTCTTCACACGCTACCTGTCCGAATGCAAGGTGCCCTCCCAATGGAAAACCAGCAGGACAGTTCTACTGTTCAAGAAGGGAGACATTCACGACATCGGCAACTATCGCCCCATCTGCCTGTTGTCTGTCATCTACAAGCTGTTTACATGAGTCATCCTGAACAGGATTAGCAGAACACTAGATGAAGGTCAACCATGCGAGCAAGCAGGTTTCCGTAAAGGATTCAGCACAATCGACCATATCCACACAGTAACCAAGCTCATTGAGGTTTGTAGGGAGTACAAGATGCCACTCTGTCTCACGTTCATTGATTTACAGAAAGCCTTTGATTCTGTGGAGACTGAAGCAGTCATCGAAGCCCTAGTCAAACAGGGTGTTCAAACCCAATACATCAAGATCCTTCGTGAGCTGTATTACGGATTCACCACCAGGATCTCACCATTCTACAAAGAAGTGATCATTGATGTCAAAAGAGGGGTTCGACAGGGTGATACCATCTCACCAAAACTCTTCAGTGCCACCCTCGAGAACATCATGAGACAATTAGAATGGGAAGGAATGGGATTGAAGATAGATGGTCGGCAACTACACCACCTCCGCTTCGCTGATGACATCGTTCTAATAACACCAAACATTAGCCAAGCGGCACAAATGCTGGCTGACTTTGACCGAGAATGTGGAAAGGTAGGTCTACAGCTGAATCTGAAGAAAACTATGTTCATGAGAAATGAACTAGTTCCAGAGGCCCCATTCACTCTCAATGGAACAAACATCTCTGAATGCAGCAGTTATGTGTACCTAGGTCGAGAAGTCAACATGATGAACGACCTAAAACCTGAGCTGCGCAGGAGGAAGAGAGCGGCATGGAATGCCTTCAAAGGCATCGAAGAAATAGCTAAAAGGACAAAGAACCTCCAGCTCCGGGCACATCTCTTCGACTCCACCGTTCTCCCTGCATTAACATACGCCTCAGAGACCTGGCCCCTACGAAAGCAGGATGAGAATGCTATCCGGGTCTCCCAGAGAGGCATCGAAAGAGCTATGCTTGGAATATCACGTCTCACTCAAGTGAGAGAAGGAATCGGAGTTCTGACCTCCATTGCTATTCCAGAATCAGGGACGCTGTCTCGTTTGCCAAGGCATCGAAAATCAGATGGGCTGGACATGTAATGCGATTTGGAGACAACCGCTAGACTAGAGCCGTTACCGACTGGATCCCACGGGATGTCAAAAGATCACGTGGCCGCCCACCTACAAGATGGTCAGACTTCCTTGTTACGACCCTGAAGGAACGGTTTGAGGCTCTTCATATTCCTGAATCAACCAGATGCCATTGGGCTACATTGGCACGTGATAGGGTCCAATGGAAATGTTACTGGCGCCCGCTCGAGCAAATCGATGAATAACGGGATTCAAGTGATCAAGTGATCAAGTGAAGTGCTTTATCAGATGTATGGTCTACAGATACGCTGCTTCCATTTAGTAGGATTGTTTTGCTTTGTCTCTGGACCATACCTGGCAATGCTCAAGGGATACTCCCAGCTTATTGCTCAGAATTTTTTTCAGGCTTAATGACAACGTGGATCCAGGAATTGGACATAGGCTCTCAGTATGCAAAACATGTGCTCAGCCTACTGAACTATTTCTCTGGCCCTGCAGAAGTTTTATAGTTTGATGTAATAACATTTTCTTATTTTTAGTTTTTTTGGCCAGAATTTCCATATGCCACTGAAGCCAGCATCATAGATTGTTCTGATTTAGATTTTCTTCAACTTTTTTGTGGTTTAAGATCTAGCATCCAAGTCTGTAACCAATTACCAGTTAACTTTTTAGTATGCTGTGAGACCGTGAACTAATTTCATTCTTTTCCGTATGGCTACCCCTTTTTCCCAAGCATCATCTTGATGAGAAATTTTGTTTTCTCCTCTTTATATTCTTGTAAAAAGAAAACTAAACCAAACAAAAAAAACAAAACCAAACCAAAGAAAACAATCTATCCCATTGGTCAGTGTGTCTGCTTCTATTCCAGTGACACTATTTTTTTTTTTTTTTTTTTTTTTTTGGAGTCACACCCGGCAATGCTCAGGGGTTACTCCTGGCTCTGCACTCAGGAATTACTCCTGGCGGTGCTCGGGGACCATATGGGATGCCGGGGATCGAACCCGAGGCCGGCTCAGGCTGGCCGCGTGTAAGGCAAATGCCCTACCCGCTGGGCTATCGCTCCGGCCTCCAGTGACACTATTTTGAATACTATACCTTTACACTATAATTTTTTTTATGTGGAGTACTTTAAAGATTTATTTCTTAACAAAACTTATTGGGAAATCATATTTTAAATTATTAAATGTTTATTTATTTATTTTTTAGTTTGTACAAGTAAAGGTGAATGATTTTTTTTTAAAAATATTTTATTACACCAACTTGTGATATACAATTTACAAAGATGTTCATGTTTGGGTTTCAGTCACACAGTCCTCCAGCACCCATCCCTCCACCAGTGCCCATCTCCCACCAACAAGGTCCCCATTCCCTCCCCCTCCCCCCCAGCCCGCCTCCATGGCAAGTTCTTTATCTCTTCTCTCTTTCTCTTTCTCTCTCTCTTCTCCTACACATCGTGGATTGCAATACATACATTTAGAGATCATCATGCATATCTTTTCTCCTATATTCAATGCTCAAGTTCTAGGCTGGCATCATCACTTTTGACAAATAGTAGCACACTGCTCCCCTCTCTGTCCCACCTAACCTCAGATTCCCACATGTCCGTGGTAGATTCCACCCTTTTCTCTTTTTATTTAATTGAAAGATGCTCATGTAGAGTCCCGGCTCCACAGGGTTCCACCATGCACCCTCCACCCAAACCCATCTCCCATCACCAACATCCCGTCTACCTCCCTGCTCCCGCACCCCAACCACCCGGCGGGTTCTATATGTCATCTCTCCTTCCTCTGTATATCTCCCCTCCCCAGCAAACTTTCCTGCTCTTCGTGGAATGCAGTACACCAAATAACATCACTGTTTCACCACCCTAGTGGCCCCGCGGTGGCGCACAAGCAGCTGACGACCTGGGCTCAAACTGGTTTTGCTGTTCCTCTGGTCGTGGGGCAGTTTCCCAGCATCCGGACAACGAAAATGGTGGCTAGTGTGATGGACGAAGTCCCATCCGGCTGCTTCCGGGACCCCCTGGAGGCGATGGGCCCACTCCCAAAGCCCATCTGCCCTCCTCGGGGTTCCATGGTCAGCTGAGGCCCGGCGCGAGCCAGGCTCCCCGCCTCCCGAGCCGTCCTGCAAGACCCTGGATGCTGGCCCCATGGGCAGCTCCTGGGCGGGAAACCAGGCTCGACAAGATGGAGGGGAAGGGGCGACCACGCCTCCATCTACAATATAATTTAAAGTCATGGAACATAGTGTTTCCCATCTACTTTTTTTCTCAGATTGTGTTGCCTATTTGGAGTGTTTTTTTTTACACATTTTAGTAATGTTTATTCTGTTTCCTTAGAGAATGTCAGATTGCAATGATTCTACATAATAGGGTGGTCACTTTAATATTGTTAACTCTTCTAACCCATGAGCACATGGGTTTTCCACTTCATTGTGTCTTCTATTTCTTTTTAATAGTGACAATAGTTACTCATGTATATTTTCATCTCCTTTGTTTATTAATAGGTCCTTAATAATTTGTGTTGCAACTGTGAAGAGAATTATTTTCTTGATTTATTTGAAAATACCTTGGGAATGTGGCTTTAAGTCTAAGTAATTGGAAACAATGATCACTTTATCACTTGATCACTTGAATCCCGTTATTCATTGATTTGCTCGGCGGGCGCCAGTAACATTTCCTCAGGAAAATAAACATTTTTGTTACTGGTTTTAGCATATCGAGTAAGCATCGGACAGCTTGCCAGGCTCTGCCATGCGGGCACTATACACTCAGTAGCTTGTGGGGCTCTCTCAGATGGGTGGATAGAATATTCATGGTAAATAAATCTCTTGGGTGGAGATTATTGGAAACAATAAGGTATCTTAATTTTCTGGTCTACATCAGTGAAATTCCTATAAGTTAGAAACTTTTCAAAACCTATATAGTTTTATTGTTATAAAAGTATCCATGTGTGTTATAGTTCCCCTCAAGCTTATATAACTCTTTTAGCAGTAGATTTCTAAGTTAGATGAACTTTTTATAGCACTCCTATTGAAACCCTGGGTTTTCAAATTCTCGAACACTACTTGTCATATTTTTTAAAAGCAAGCATCTCCTGTTGAAAATCTTAGGCATCATCTAAACTGGGTGCAAATACACTGAGTTTAAAAACAAATATGATTTGAAAGACACTTTGTTGCTCTAATAAAGGGAACATTGTTCATTTTCACTGACAGCCTCTTGCTAATTAAAGAAGCCCGATACTATGCAGAGGCCAGGCTCCTGAAGCATCCTTCTCCCAACACTGCTTTCAATGCACGGGTAGGAAACAATTTGTAGCTTACTGAGATCTCCTTCCTAGAAGAAAATTTAATAACACTCTAGAAGAGAAAAGGAAGCAAAATTTCCTGATGGGACATACAATTCCCTTACAATACCGCTGACGGGGAGATTTGGCTAGAAAATAAAAAGGACTCCCTTCCCCATCATCTCTGAGCTATCAATGTGTAGTGATCCTTGTGGTTTAGCAATGCTGTTCGCTCCTTTTATCCATACTGATAAACTATCTTTGACATTCTATTTTCCAAAGCCTGGCTCTGCAACAATACAAAAGCTGAGAGGTCATTTCATAACTAAATATGGCAACAGCAAAACTTTCCCACTTCTTAAAGATCATCTTCAGATGAACATCTTGCACTACCAAATATATGATGGTAACTCTAACTCATGCATATTCTGTAGTCATATTGTTACACATCAGCACTGACAATGACAATGTTTTTCTATTTTGTTAAGCTTATGTAGGTGTTTTCTTAGTAAAGCTCATGCTACAATATTACCCATGTGTACAAATTTCTATATACCTTAATTAAAAGAATACAGTAAGACCTAACATAACACTACCATGCTTCTAATAAGAAAAATTATTCAATTAGACACAATATAGTAACATCAATAGTAATAATCTGCATTTATGCTTTAAAGGTTCCAAACAGTACATCCCTCTTGTATCATTTGACCTGCACAGCAAGCCTGTGGATCAAACAGCTGGTGAGTGTTAAAGGATGATGCAAATACAATTCTCAGACTCTAAACCAGAGATCACAACATATTTCTGTTATGTGCCAGATAGTAAATATTTTAGACTTTGTGGGCCATATGGTCTCAGTCACAACTAATCTCTACCACTGTACTTTAAAAGTACCCATAGAAGACAAATGATGACTATGACTATGTTTATATAAAATGGTATTTGATAAAATAATCAGGAGTGTAATTTGTCAGTGATTTATAATTTACCAATTTCTGCTCTATATCACTGTTTCAAAGTCCCAAGAAGGCAGAAGTCAAAAAAATAATGAGTTGGCAGTTCCCCACTCTCCCCACCAGGTGCATTCCCACGGCGGGCACTCCATGAGGCACTCAGTTCCAGGTTAAGTGCTGTAACTTTGAGAAGGGAGCCAAGCCACACCCAGCTTCTTCGGATCTTCTGCCGGACAACTTCCAGCCAGACCCCCTGACTCCGGAACCACCCACCGACACCCCAAAATTCAAAACAGATAGAAGTAATAGATAGAAGTATATCTATCTACCTGAGATAACACTGAGCATTTGCCCCTACATTATTTGCTATCCATCCCTAACTGCAAAGTAATTCAGGCACCTACTAACTCTATTGACTAGTCACCCAGAACACACATTTTCAACCTACGATAGTCATTATGGTAAAGCAACGCAGAATTCCTTCAAGCTCTATGATTGAAGTCACTAATACAGATGAGTCAAGCAATAACGATGAGCTATATAACCTCTCTGAAAAGGAATTTCGGAAGGAACTGTTAAAGATGCACAAGGAACTCAAAGAAACAATGGAATACAAAGTCAATAAAATACAGGAGGACATGAGAGCAGAATTGAGTAAATTTCAGACCAAAGTACAAGCAGAAATGACAGATATTAAAAATGAGGTAAGTGGACTGAAAAACACAGGGGAAGGCCTCCAAAGCAGAGTAACAGCTACTGAAGAAAGAATTAGTGATCTCGATGATGAGGTTCAGAGATTCTGTAGACAACAACAGAGGATGGAAAAAAGACTCACAATCAACGAACAGACTACCAGAGAAAATCGGGATGAAGACAAAAAGGAACAACATACGCATCATTGGGGTCCCAGAAGGGCAAGAAGAAAACCCTGATGAAGAAGAAACTGTCAAAGCCATCATCGCTGAGAAGTTCCCCGAACTGAAGAAATCATGCTCCCAGATACAGGAGGCCTGTAGGATACCAGCTAAAAGAAATTCCAATAAGAATACTCCAAGACACATCCTTATTAAAATGACAAAAACAATAGACAGAGACAGAATACTGAAAGCAGCAAGATCAAAGAAAGAAATCGCATACAAAGAAGTATCCCTGAGCATCCCAGCAGACTTCTCAGATGAAACACTCCAAGCCTGAAAACAATGGTGGTATATTGTGAAGACTGCAGGACTCACCAAGAATTCTTTACCCAGCTAGACTTACTTTCAGATGCGAAGAAAAGATACAAAACTTCATGGATAAACAACAACTCAGGAAATTCATAGACTCAAAACCAACTTTAAAAGAAGGATTGAAGGGTCTATTGTAAAATAAGACAACCCAAAACCACAACAGGTTTAAACAGAAAGATGGCACAAAATCCAATGAAAAAAAAAGAAACACGTCTGAATAATCAGAGCAAACACAGACTCAAAGCCAAAGGCTGGAAGACCATTCTCCATGCAAATAACTCCTCCAAAAAGGCGGGTGTGGCCATACTCGTATCTGACAATATAGACTTCAGGCTGAAAAAGGTCAAAAGGGACAATGAAGGCCATTTCTTAATAATTAAGGGGTATGTATACCAGGAAGAAATCACACAAATAAACATATATGCACCAAATGAGGGGCCAGCAAAATACTTAAAATGACTATTAATAGAACTCAAAGAAAACATTAACAGTAGCCAAGTAATAGTCAGAGACTTCAACACTGCTTTATCGTCTATGGATAGATCTACAAGACTGATAATCACCAGGGAAATACTGGACCTGAAGGAAGAAATGGAAGAAAGAGAGCTGGTTGATATATATAGGGCTTTTCATCATAAAAAAGCTGAATACACATTTTTTCCAGTGCACATGGAACATTATCCAAGATAGACCATATGCTGAGCCACAAAGCATACCTGAACAAAAGAAAAAGATAGAATTGTGTCAACTATCTTTTCAGATCATGATGCACTGAAAATAGTATTTAATCATACACAGAAGCAGGAGTCAACCCAAACACCTGGAAAATGAATAGCTGACTGCTGAACAACCAATGGGTCATAGAAGAAATCAAACAGGAAATCCAAAGATTCCTGGAAACAAATGAAAATGAAGATACCAACTATCAGAACTTGTGGGATACGGCAAAAGCCGTATTAACAGGAAAGTTCATAGCTCTGCAAGCATTCATAAGGAAGAAGAAACGGCCCACATAAATAACCTGACCTCACAGCTGAAAATAATAGAAAACGACCAACAAAAGGAGCCCAAGTCAGGCAGAAAGAAGGAAATAATAAAACTTAGGGAGAAAATCAATGAGCTGGAAATTAAAAAAAAATGATCCAAATGATTAATGAAACCAAGAGCTGGTTCTTTGAAAAAATAAACAAGATTGACAAGCCACTGGCAAGACTTGTAACGACAGGGAAAGAGAGAACCCAAATAAACAGAATCAGAAATGAAAATGGTGACATCGCAACAGAAGCCACAGAAATTCAAAAGATCATCAGAGATTACTTTGAGAATCTGTATGCCACGAAACATGAGAACTAGAAGAAATGGATAAATTCCTGAAGTCCTATAACCTCCCACGATTGAAACAAGAAGACCACCAATACCTGAATAAGCCTATCACCATCGAGGAAATTGAAACTATAATTAAAAGTCTGCCCAAACACAAAAGCCCAGGACCAGATGGGTTCACTAGAGAATTCTACCAAACTTTTTTTCTTTTTTTGCTTTTGGGTGACACCTGGCTCTGCACTCAGGAATTACTTCTGGCGGTGCTCGGGGAACCATATGGGATGCCGGGGATAGAACCAGGCCAGCTTGGGCTGGCTGGTGCAAGGCAAACGCCCTATGTGCTGGGCTATCGCTCAAGCCCCAAATTCTACCAAACCTATAAGGAGGACCTACTGCCTGTCCTGTTCAAGCTCTTCCAGAAAATAGAAGAAACAGAAACACTCCCAAACAGCTTCTACAAGGCACATATCACCCTGATACCCAAAGCAGAGAGAGACAACACAAAGAAGGAAAATTACAGACCAATCTCCTTGATGAACACGGATGCTAAGATCTTCAACAAATACTAGGAAACAGAATCCAAAGACTCATCAAAAAGATCATACATCATGACCAAGTAGGATTCATCCTGGGAATGCAAGTGCACATGATGGTTTCTAAGTGTATGTAGTGCAACCCACAATGTGTAAGAGAAGGAAAAGAGAGAGAGGGAAAGAGGAAAGAGATAAAGAACATTGCCATTTAGACAGGCTATGAGAGGGGGAGGGAATTGGGGACATTGGTGGTGGGACATGGGCACTGGTGGAGGGCGGGGTGCTGGAACACTATGTGACCGAAACCTCCAAACATGAACAACGTTGTAATTGTATATCTCATGGTGGTATAATAAAATATTAAATAAAAAATAACAAGTTTAAAATATTAATAGT
Organism: Cryptotis parvus; assembly: GCA_021461705.1. Classification (NCBI taxonomy): domain Eukaryota; kingdom Metazoa; phylum Chordata; class Mammalia; order Eulipotyphla; family Soricidae; genus Cryptotis; species Cryptotis parvus. The sequence continues at coordinate 61,771 of JAJIBD010022531.1, forward strand.
TTTTAATGGAAGGAGAGTTCACAGCTTGAGACTGCATAAAAACTTTATAAATGGTACTCTAGCAGGGCCTGAAAGATTGGCAGGGACTGAAAGGTTAGTTCCACATATAGGCACCAAAATGTAAACCTTTTCATGCAAAGAGAGTAATGTAAACAAAATTCCACAGATGGATTTGGAGCGACGTGTAGACAGGAAGGAAAAGTAGCTCAGTCTTTCTGCAAATATCAAGACATCAACTTAACAAAGGATGTGAAAGACTTATTCATCAAAAATTTAAGTCCATATTAAAAGAATATGAAAAATGACACCAAAAATGGGAAAATATTCCATGCTCTGGATAGGAAGAATTAATAATGTCAAAATGAGCATCATGCTTACAATATTATACAAATTCAAAGAAATCCTTACCCAAATTCAAATGACATTCATTAAGAATCTAGAACAAAATCTACTAAACTTTGTAGCAGAATAATAAAACTCCCTGAACAGGCAAATGAATGTGGGTTTCCCCTCACCCCCAAAAAAAAAGATGACGGGTTTCATTCCCTTATGTTTAATTATACTACGAGTTTATAAAAACGAAACTGGTGTGGTACTGGTGTAAGGGTTGGCCACCCGATGGGGTGACTGATGGGAGCCTAGGAACGCCGCACCTACCAAGGAAAACTCTGAGAGACCAAGTCCTATGCAAAAGCAAGGGTTTTATTAATAAGCGAGTATACTCGGGCTCATAGCGTGACCCCAAGCGGTCAGTGGCTAAGAGCCCTGAGCCCTTTCAGGGACGATCTTTTAAGGAATAATTCCGCGCTACAGAAAAGCCCGCGCATAACTATCCAATAGGTTTAAAATATTACATCAAGGTCCGCGCAGGCAGCCAATCACTCTGCACCAGGTAACCATCACCCACCCATCTGAGTGTGCCTAATACTTCTTTCCATATTTGGCACGGCATGGGCCCAGTCAGGTATCATACCAAATACAGAGGGGGACATCAGACGCAACCTCTCGGGAATGTTTGCCTTATAGCCCTCCCTGGAATTATTTGCTTAAGGCCCTTCCTGCTGTGCTCTTATCAAGCCATCATTTTATCAATTATCGGTTGAGCCATCATTTTATTAGTTACCTCTGGCATTTTACCAGCTACCTCTGGTTCCTGTCTTTGTGTTCTGTGGGTGAGGGGCCATCCTTTCACTGGCACAATATTAAAGACACAGTCTTATAATAGAACAAAACTGAATGAAAAGCAAAAGATAAACCTTCAAATATATAGACAGTTAATTCATGACAAAGAAGCAGGGTGAATGAAGTGGAGCAAGGAAACCAGAAAGGAGAAGAAAAAAAGAGAAGAGAGAAGAAGAGGAAGAAGAAGAACAACAAGAACTAAAAGAACAAGAAGAACAAGTACAAGAAGAAGAACAAGAATAAAAAAAGAGCAAGAGGAACTGAATTTGAACCTTATACTACATACAATATCTTTTTCAAAATATTTGAAACACCTCAAGATTATACCAAAATAAATACATTGAGGAAAACATAGAAAAAACTCTTCAGAAAATAGACCTGTGAGGTCTATTTGATTATTTGTACTCCAAAGATAAGCAAATTGAACTATATCAAACTAAAAAGAGTTTACATGGTAAATGAAACTCTAGCTCAACTATGGACACCCTACTGACCAGAAGAAAATATTTTCACATAATATATCAGATAATGGGCTAATATTCAGGATACATAACGCACTTAACATTCTCAATAACAACAACAAAAAACAATAATCGTAACAGAAAATGGGAATAGGGCATGAATATGCACATCTTTGAAATAAAAACACAATCAGTAGACATATTAAAAACAATTTCATCACTTATAAGGGGAATGAAAATTAAAACAATAATATTCTATTTCACACCAAGAAGAAAGGCATATCAGAAAAAAGACCAGTATTGGCAAGGCACGCAATGAAAAGGGAACCTTCATCCAGTATTTGTGGGAAGGTCTAGTTCAGCCTCTGTGAAAAATTCTATGGCTATTTCTCAGAAAAACTAGGAATAGAGCTTTCATTTTAGCCACCAATTCTACTTTTTGAAATCTACTCCCCCCCCTCCCAAAACAACATGAAAAAATACTTAAAAAGATATATGCACACCTACGTTTGCTGCAATGTTGATAACAAAAGTAAAGATATGAAAACGATCCAAATGTCCAATGCCAGATGGATGGATAAAGAAGTTGTGTTGGGGCCGGAGCGATAGTCCAGCAGGTAGGGCGTTTGCCTTGCACATGTCCGGACCATGCCGGCCCGGGTTCGATCCCCAGCATCCCATATGGTCCCCCGAGCAATTCCTGAGTACAGAGCCAAGAGAAATCCCTGAGCATTGTCGGGTGTGACCCAAAAAAAAAAAAAGAAGTTGTGTTATACACACAATGGAATACTATACAGCTATAGGAAACGGTTAAATTTTGAAGGTTGCTGCAACTTGCAAGTACCTGAAGGGCATCATGTTAAGCAAAGTAAGTCAAAGGAAAAAGGATGAATAGTGGATTATTTCACTCATTTGCAGTATAAGGGAAACAAAAAAAAAGGATTAGATAGTGTCAGATGATGACACATCCTTGGACTTTGATTACAATACTGATATTATCCAGCAGGAAGAAAGGAAGAGATAAATTAGGTAGAATAGAAGCAACGTAAGCACAGTGGTGGAAGCTCCTGGACACTTTGGTGGTGTTGCGGTGCAGCAATGTTGAACATCAATATCATAAATGTTAACATAACTTTAACCATGTTATCTCAACTAAAATAAAACAATTTAAAAAACAACTTGCAAGAGGTTAGATATTGTTGTGACATTCTCTAGAAACACAATCTACCAAACAAATTTAACATAAAAATTAGGCCCAAACAAATAAGGCCTCTCAAGAACCACACAGAGGCTGTCCCAAAGCCATTTATAAGATTCACACTAAAAAAATATACATTGCTAAAATAAGATTGTGAGGGTGAGAGAGATAGTACAGGAGGTGAGGTGATTGCCTGCATGCACTTGTCCTTGGTTTCATCACTGGCACTACATGGACTTCCAGGATAGCTGGATGTGGCTCTGAAGAGCAGCACTGCCATGGTAGCACTGGTAGTACCCAGCACCAAAGTGCCCAGGGAGCACCAGAGCCGAGAGTAGTACTAGCACTCTGTTGGTCAAACAGTGGTCAAACTGCACCACTGTTTGACCAAGAACTGCTCTCAGGACACTTGACACCAATTGAGAGGGCTCCCCCCAAAACAAAACAATAACGCATCCACACCCGGCAGAGCAGAAACCAGCTTTCCCGTTGTGCATGGCCGCTGCAAAATAATAATGAGAGTATAGCGCCTGCACGGCAGAGCCTGGCAAGCTGTCCGATGCGTGTTCGATATGCCAAAACCAGAAACAAAAATGTTTATTTTCCTGACCCCGAAAGAGCCCTTAATATGGCAGCAGTAAGAAAGGCGAACAAGCAGTGCCTGATAAAATTTCACGGTCATCCTAGGCTGTCAAAAGCGAAGGACTAAAATGACTGTCTGTACTTTCAATGCACGTACGCTGGCATCAGAAGCATATATTGAGGATCTGATGGTGCAAGTGCAAAAGATCAAGTATGACATCATTGGTCTGACTGAGACGAGGGCGCCAGTTGCATCATGCTGTATTTGACACTGGAAAAGAATTGTTCCTTGGAACATGCGACAAAAAGAGGCATCGGTGGCGTTGGTGTCCTTGTCAACACGAACATGGCCGTCAACATTGATTCATTTGAATGCCTAACAAACCAGATAGGACAATTACACTTGAAGAGATGTGGCCCACTGCCAGCAATTTCTATCTTCATTGTCTACGCACCAACATCCACATACAAAGAAGATGAAATTGAGAAATTCTACATGGAACTGGAGGGGTTCTATAAAAAAAGATCACACCTTCTACAAGATCATAGTCGGTGATTTTAATGCCAAGATAGGACCAAGAAGATTGACTAAAGAACTACACATCGGGACCCATGGCCTAGAATGGAACGAACAGGGTGAGAGACTATCTGAGTTCTAGACTAGACTGTACTAGAGCCGTTACCGACTGGATCCCACGGGATGTCAAAAGAAAAAATTAAACTTTAGGAATAAAATAAAGAATTCCCAAGTTTCTAACAAGATAACCAAGTTTTTTAAATTAAAAAAACTATAAGTTCTTTAATTTTAAAATTAATTTAATTAATTCAATTAATTAAAAAATTATGAGGGCCCACCATCCCCATAGAGCCTTGGAAGAAGTCAGAGGAACCTCCACAACATGATGGCAGCCATTTTCAACTTCCAGACTCCACACTCGTCAGAGCTCCATTCAAGAGAAAAGCTGATCTCAAGCCCTGCTCATCAGACTCCCACTCTATAAAGAAGCCTATTCAAAGCCCAGGTATGCTCGAACCAGAGACACAGATACACGGGCAGAGCTGCTACCAGCTATCCCTGTTGCAGTTCATCAGTAAATGAATGAACTGAGAGGCTACTTACTACATGCACCTGCATGGTGGAGCCTGGCAAGCTACCTGTGATGTACTCAATATACCAAGTACAGTAATGATGATGGACCTCATTCCCATGACCTGACTGAATTATTTGAGGCTTTTCATGTTCCCAGATGTCCTAGGGCTACACTAGCATGCAACAGGGACAAATGGAGCCGTTACTGGTATCCGCTTGAGCAAATCGATGATCAACAGGAAGACATGTGATATAAGTGAAGGAGTGCTTTAGAAATCTACCATCACAGTATAAATAGCTACACAGACATGCTGGTGTGCAGCTAAGTTTCTTTTTCTTTTTTTTTTTTTTTTTTTGCTTTTTGGGTCACACCCGGCAATGCTCAGGGGTTACTCCTGGCTCTGCACTCAGGAATTACTCCTGGCGGTGCTCCGGGGACCATATGGGACGCCGGGGGATCGAACCCGGGCCGACACAGGCCGGCTGCGTGCAAGGCAAACGCCCTACCCGCTGGGCCATCGCTCCCGCCCCCGAGTTTCTTATGAAATAAGTATCACTAGCTGAGTACTCAGCATGCACTACACAATATACTAAATATTCTGCATGTACTACTTGTTTTACTTCTTGCATGAAGTTTTAATAGGTTAGGATCAAAGAGATAGTACAGCATGTAGGGTTCTTGCCTTGCACCGAATTTTACCAATGGTTGATCCCAGCAGTCCATATGGTTCCCTGAGCATTGCCAGGAATATTTCCTATACACAGAGAGAGGAGAGAGGAGTAGGCTCAGAGCACCACCTGGTATACCCAACCCCTCCCACCCCATAAATAAGTAAAACCAAACACCCAAAACCCAAAACTTTTATTTTGTTAAAAGGGAATAGAGACTCAAAGAGTTTAGCTGGTGAGAAGCAGCGTCAAACTCTGAACATAGTATTGTTGCAGGTGGACCCCACAGGTGACTTATGTGAGGCCAGAAGGGGAGAGAGATGGTCACTTTCTCCCCAGTCGCCTCTGCCACCCGGGATCCACTGGGCAGGCTTAGGACTGATAAAGTCTGCGATGAGCCCCTGCACGGCGTGGGCCTGAGCCCCACCAGCCCCACGAGGTGGCTATCAAGCCACACCTGATGCCCGCTTGATCTCTAGGCACGGGAGTTAATCCCCACCACCCAAGGTTTCTAGGGAGCCACGGACTCAGGCTGGAGCGAGGAATTGCTCTTTGCAGGAAAGGAAAGTCAGTCCTAGGCCTTACCTAGGGCTGCCTTAGGGTTCTTGTCTTTCTCGCAGAAAAAGAATTTTCAGGAGTCGACTAGCAGTGAAGTTTTACAGAATTTATTAAGGAGGTTTTAGGAGAGGGAGAGGGAGAGAGAGAAGAGAGAGAGTAACGCGCTCAAGGGAGAACGCGGGCTACTGCAAAGACGGAGATGGGGTAAAAGAGAGAGTACACATCTCAAGAGGGGAGATGTGGGCAGCACACATGCTCAGGCACCACATGTGGTCGGCCACATGGGCTCAGGCAGCATGTGTGTCCATGCAGCATGTGCGTGCAGGCAACATGTGTGCCCAGGCAGCATGTGTGCTCCATCCTCTGGTCAGGACGACTCTTATAGATTTCTCCCCAAGTTACTCCCATATGGGGCTTCAACCTCGGTTACTAGGGCCCGTTGCCAAGGTGAGTAGACTTTGGGAGTGGTCTTCTTTGACTGGAATGCTTGAGTCTTCTTTGAGCTGGGTTTTGGGCTACAAGGCTGATTCATTTCCCTCAGGAGATTTAATCAGCTAAAGCCATTCACACATGCCCTCTGGCCTTCCCTTCCCCCAGGGTCTATTGTTGGTATGGTCTTCTCAAGTCTGGTTCCCTTGTGGCAACAGGTATGACTCTGGATAGCTGAAGGACCAGTTTTCTTTCTTATTCAGGAATTTTTATTGCCTTGTGGTGCCCCCTGTCTGCTGGCCTACAACAGTATTGCATACCCAACTCTAGATTCATCCATTAAAACTATTAGACCCTTTTCTGTTGGGGAATGTGGCAGGGGTCTCCAACAGTGCCGGGAAGTGAGTTCCCTTCTACCTCCCTAAGCCGGGCGGGGAATGGATGAAGACTCAGAAATCCGATGCAGTTTTAAAAGGCTTTACTTATCACAGAGCACGACAGAGCCTGGCAAGCTACCCGTGTCGTATTTGATATGCCAAATACCAGTAACAATTATAGACCTTATTCCTATGACCTGATGGAATGGTTTGAGGCTCTTTATGTTCCTGGAGCAACCTGGTGCTCTTGGGCTCTACTTGCATGAGACAGGACATATGGAGATGTTACCTGGGCCAGCTCGAGCAATTCGATGATGAATGGGAAGACAGTGATACAGTGACAGTGATACTTATCACAGGTTCAGGCATACAAGTCAGCAATAGGAGAAACCCTGTGCTTAGGATTCCCAACTAGAACCCCAGACATGTGTAGGCCAAGATGGCAGCTACCACGTGTTAAGGCCCTGTAAAAAAGGAGAAAAAGACAAGACTCCCAGGAAGGGTACAAGCTCACAAAGAGAGAGCCCAGAGAGAGAGAGAGAGAGAGAGAGAGAGAGAGAGAGAGAGAGAGAGAGAGAGAGAGAGAGAGAGAGAGAGAGCAGGCTGATTTTATGCCCCTGCAACTCAGACCTCCCACTATTATGGGAAGCAGGAAGGGTTAAATGCCCTTAGGTAATTTCTCCCAGCGCCTCACCTAGGCTCTATTATATGCTAATGTTTTGAGCCAAGATCTGATCTGCCTGGAATTGCCTTTATAGAGTAGAGAAGAAGGTTTCTGAGATGGCATGTCTCTGTACCAAAGACTAATACTAATGCCAGTTAAATATTTCTCCAAACCTTCACAAGTCTCGTCTACTTCACGGTAGTTTTATATTTTAGTTGTCTTTGAGTTATCAGGGGAGCCCTGCTTGCTTGCTTGGAGGCAAACAGCATTTCTCTCTGGTCTAATTACTTAGAGATCCAACGTGGCCAAGCAAATATGCTGGTAAGATCTAGCTAGTCCCACGATGATTGTGGTAGCATGAGAGAATATTTATACCAGCTAGTACAGAATACATGGTCAGATAAACTGCCACATTTAGATTACCCTCTTATCTACGAAGTGATTTGCAGGAGGCAATCCAGGGCAGATGCAGAGGCTCTTAGAGGAGTCCTGCAACACTTTTCTAACAAACCAAAACCCAAAGTTCACAAACTCCTTCATTACCTGCCTCTTCCAATAGAATACCACATCCCCGTCCTTAATTTCTACCAAACCATCATCCAATTCATTCTTATTCAAACTGTGGGGCAGACACAACTGCATTATTTCTCACGTAAAACATTCCTTCTGCAAAGAAACAAGATCGACTTTTTTTTTAATAGCCTGCCTGGGGCTGACTGTGAGACAGAAGCAAGAGGAAGTGGGGTGTCAGGACCTGGCTGACAATGAATGCTGAAGATCAGAGCTGGAAGATGACATGCAGATACAGTACATCAAAGTAGTAAGGAGAGCCTGAACACAGACAGTTCAGAGCCAACCTAGCTCCCTGAAGGGGACCTCTGCCATGGTCTTTAACCACTCTCTGTGGCTCATAAACAAATTACTAAGGCTTGCCCCACAATTATTACCTCACCTCTAGATCACATTGCAAAAATATAATGTAAATATTAATAAAGACTAAAAGGTAATGCACACTCATTTTCAGGATTTTAAAAAGCCATTAAAAACTAGGTCTTGGGGGCCAGAGCGATAACATAGCAGGAGGGAGTTTGCCTTGCAATTGGCCAACCCTACTTAGGTCCCCAGCATCCCATACAGTCCCCCAACCACCACCAGGAGTAATTTCTGAGTGCAGAGCCAGGAGTAAAACCTGAGCATCCCTGGGTGTGACCCAAAAAAACAAATTAAAAAACCCCTAGATCCTTAATGAACCCCACGTTTGTATATTAACTCACCTAAACTTACAGTTATGAAAAAGCCTTTTCCATACTATGAATTATGTTTTACATAAAAGAAAAGAAAGGAATAACTCATTTGGTATTCTGCAGAGAGCTTATCCTTTTCCGCAGAAAGATTATGAAGAGATATAGCATTAGAAGAACCCAAATAAAAAAAATTTTGGAAGATAAACATTACCTTAGCTTTTTGCCAACTGTTTTATATATATATATATATATATATATATATATATATATATATATATAAAACATATAACAGCTATATATAGCTGTTATATATATAAAAGTTATATATAACTGTTATATATATAACAGCTATATATATAACTTTATATATATAAGTTATATATGTATATATACAGTTATATATATGTATATATACACAGTTATATATATCACTATATATAGTTATATATAACTATATATAGTGATATATAGTTATATATCACTATATATAGTGATATATATAACAGTTATATATATAGTTATATATATATATGTATAAAACTATATATATATATAAGCCACCTAGTGAGGCCTGGTATGTGGTTGGAGTTAAATAAATACTTGTCGAAACAACAAATAATTTTGACAGGTTATAAAACCTGGGCAAAATGGTCCGTTAAATTCAGGAAAATGAGTGTTAAACTGTGCTTACAAGAACTACATAAAGAGACATGAAGAACTGTTAGGTAAATTTTATCAACCTGGATCATAAGCAGCCTAAGTTCAAACTTCCATCCTTCTCTTTGACCTTTGACTTATTTCCTCAGTGCCTGTTTCAATCTCATTTTACAATCAATAGAAAGAGGATTGCATTAATTTACATATGTAAGCATGTGAGCTGGGCTTACCATGCAGTAGGTTCTTGGCTAAGTTATTTTTATTTCTTTAGGCACTTCCTCTACTGTTATAACTCTGTGAATAAACATAACAACTTCAAAGTGACATTCAAACCAGTGGTTTCTAAGCACTCAAGATTCAAAGCTGCCCTCCTAAGCCGACGTCCTTCCTGTTGCTGTGACCCAGTGTCACATAAACACTGAACTTTTAGTTGTCTCATCATAAAAAAAAAAAACACTTGACGTTTGGGACACAGAAACTTGATCACCTAATGCTTTTTGAAATACAGCCTTATTATGCACCATTTTTTCATCAAAATAATCCATCATGTTCTCAGAGGCAATGGACTAAGACCAACTTTGACTTCTTACTCAAAGAGAAAAGTGGTTTCTATAAGGAAAGATCTCAAATGCCTGATACATTGTGTGGCAGATGCTAAGTACTTAACACAGTATGTACATCAGTGCTAGGTGATTCCTCCCTGTGATACTGAGTTCTTTGCTCTGACTTTATCCTGCAAAGGTCATGGATTATACAGTGGAAAGGCCCTAACTCATGAAGACCTGTTTCGGAGTTGGGGATGTGATTCAGTAGTAGAGCACTTGCCTAGCATGTATAAGACTGTGGGTTTGATCCCTGGCACGAGCATGAAAACTCATACACACTCACTAGCACACACATTCACAAATATATGCATAGTCAGATTAAGAGCCCCAAACTTCTATTAAACTATATCTTCAGTAACGTCTTTCAAAACTAAGCCACACCTTTGCACCACCTTTGCAATTAACAGAGCAACTTTGCAGGATAGCTATAAAAACTGAATGATATGCATAATGCTTAGCTGGACCTATCCACTACTTAACCTTTCATAGGTTTCCCTAAGGTTTCAATAACCAGGAATGCATCTAAAGCTTAGCTGATACTACTTACAGTGGTTTAGACTCCACTTCCACATTTTTCTTCCTTCCCACCACCACTCATTTATTCATTGGGAATGGAGCTCCCTAGCTCTGCCTAGAGTTCAGGAACCAACCAGCTATTCTAGGCCCTGAGGATCTAGAGGATAAATGCTTGAGCAAGTCTGGTGGTCACAAGGCCCAGCAGTGCTCCAGGGTCAAGCAGAGCAATGCCAGAGATGGAATTTGGGACCTAGCACATGCAGGGACAACACTGCTTTAAAACATCTCCCGCGCCCATTTCACATCATCTATCTTTTTGTGCAAAGTCAGAATATTATAATACATCCCAGAACTAATAGATGTCCATTCAGAGTCATCTCAGACATGCAGGAACAAGGCTTACTCCCCAAAGAAGCAATGATGGGGGAAAAAAAAAGAAAAACCCTGAACCTAAGCTATCATTCACTAGAATCTCTAAAACCTCAAATTCTCATGTGGAGATTAGAATAATAATAACCTAACTCATAGGGTTGTTAGGAGAACGAAGCAAAGCTTTGTTTTATATAAACCAACCAAATATAGTGAGCATCCAGAAAGTATCAGCAATGGTGGAATGAGTAAATGATTGGATAAACAAAGGAAAGAGAACTGACAGATTAAAAAAAGAGAGGAGGAAAGAAAGAGGAAAGGAGGAAGCAAGGAAGGGAGGGGGAAAAGAAATGGGGAAAAGTGTCCTACAGAAAGAAATTGCAGGACATAAGTATCTTATAGTGAGCTTCAGTTTGCGTAACATAGGGTACTGCAATTCCGAGGACAAATCCAGAAAAAAGTCATTTGTAAAAATTAGCACTTCTTATAAGCCTGTCATCTTATTCTTCCCAGACCTCATTAAGCAACTAGAATACCTTGGAAAAGCACCAAATACTAAATTATGAAAAATGGAAGAAAAAAAAAACAAGGCAAAAGAATTGTTTTAATCTTCCCAAGCATCTGTCCGTTCATTCTAAAATATTTCATGCAAAGTATCCTTTATGTAATTGAAATAATTAACTCAAACAAATATTAAATGAGTAATAGAGTAATAAATAACAAATCTCTTTTGAGCTCGCTGCCATTGTTTTAAGCTTTCTGGAAGATAGAAATATTCCTGGACACAAAGTGCCAGCAATATTAAGAATGCATTACTAGAGTTATTGTTGTGAGGCTCTGCTGGGGTGGCAGGCCAGGGCTAGAACCCACCATGCCTCCTGGGTGCCTCATGAGCAGCTGGGCACAGGGAGAGCAAGTAGCAACTCTGCCCATGTCTGAGAGTCTCTGGTTCAGCATAGCTGGGCCAGATTGAAAAAAAACTGCTGCAGGGTGGGTGTCCATGATCCGGACTGTGATAGTCTGGTCTGCTGGGTGGAGTTGTGACGAGGAGGGAAGTTCGGATGTGGAAAATGATGGGCCCCATGGAGTGGGGGGGGTCGTCTGGCTTGTTGTGAGGCTCTGCTGGGGTGGCAGGCCAGGGCTAGAACCCGCCATGCCTCCAGGGCGCCTCATGAGCAGCTGGGCACAGGGAGAGCAAGTAGCAGCTCTGCCCCATGTCTGAGAATCTCTGGTTCAGCATACCTGGGCCGGATTGAAACCCTCATGGCGGGTTCTAGCCCTGGCCTGCCACCCCAGCAGAGCCTCACAACAAGCCAGGCGACCCCCCCCCCCCCTCCCCCGACTCCATGGGGCCCGCCATTTTCCACATCCGGACTTCCCTCTCGTCACAACTCCACCCAGCAGACCAGCTACTTCACTACTTCTCTATACCATCTTCACTTCGCTAGCGGCCGCGGTTCATAAATAAATGCTCTCTTTAGAGGTGACTACAACAGTATGCCAACCGCACGGCAAGCCTGGCAAGCTGCTCGTGTAGTATTTGATATGCCAAATACCAGTAACATTTATATAAGGTCATTCCCGTTACCTAATATAATGGTTTGAGGCTCATTATGCTCCTGGAGCAATTGGATGCCTTTGGGTTCTACTAGCTTGAGACAGGACATATAGAGATATTACTGGTGCACACTCTAGCAAATAGATAATTAACGGGAAGATAGTGATAGTGATACTAGAGTTATTAGGAAGAATTATCTGGAAAGAAATACTGGATGAGCTTTGTAAAATCATAGAATTGAAAATCATGAATACCAAATTGTGTGCTCTTCAATTAAGAAAAGCAAAAAACACCCAGAGATCAGAGAGATCGTAGAGAGGGTAGGGCATTTGCCTTGAACCTGGGCTACTCAGATTAGATCCCTGGCACACCATATGGTGCCCCAAGCACCACAATGAGTGATCCCTAATTATAAAGCGAGGAGTAAGCCCTGAGCATTGTCAAATGTGGCTCAAAAATAAATAAAAAAAATATATTTCCAACTTTATTTAAACACAGCAATTTACAAACTTGTTCATGATGATTTGTTAAGGTTATTTGATATTCTGACACCAATCCACCACCACTGTCATCTTCAGCCCAACAATGTCTCCATTTTCCAACCAAAATTTTTTTAAATCTCAAATGATTAGAAATCAATTAGACTTTTTAAAGGAAAATACTCAGAATGCATTGAAAATAGTCTAATTTGAACACTTCTCATTTTCCTTATTTTCTTACATGTATCAGACATAGATTTCACAGCTCATAATTAATTCCCAGTACCCACATCAACATTAAGTTTTAATCAAAGCAGAGCTGCTGTGAGTGCTACTGCAATTTAACCAAGGTTAGCAGGGGGTTGTGTCTCAGAAATCTTATTTGCACCACATAACATAAACTGATAAGCAAAAAAAGTACTTCCAGAAGCAACGTCATACTCCCAGCTAATTACCTACAGATTTGACCAAAAAATAAAAAAAAATCTAGTTTTATAGATAATTTCACATATACACAGACTAGGTATCTGAGGGGTCTTATATTCTTGGCAGTGTTAGTCTTAAAAGGTATATATTGTTGAAAAGTATTTCCTCTCTATATATAAAGGGACTACTTTAAAATCAATTTACCATCCTTATGTTCATAAATGTATGTTTACAGGATTTCCCATGATAGCCTAAAAACATTGCTCTGGGAAAAAACATGATACAAGTTCAGAGAACACTTCTGACATCAAACAATCAGATGAGGAAATGATTTCAGCGTGGGTTTAGAAAGGCCCCAGGCAGAGCTATTTTCCAATTCAACATCAAACTCCACAAAGCAGAACCATACCACTAATGCTCAGTTTCAAGAATTATAAGAATTATAAGTGAAAACAAATACTATCAAGTTAACAGCAACCCCAATGAAAAATAATTTGTTTTCTGTAGGTTGAAAAACTTGGTCACTTAGATTTAAACAACTCTATATCTTTAAGGTTCTGTCAAATGAAATAAAGATCTCAATGGAAAGTCTAATGTAGAAAGCCAAAGCATGGATCTGAATCAGCAAAATGTGTGAAGTCCTTAAGAAAGGTGGTGAGCCAGTCACAAGTTTGAGTGAGACCAGATTTCCTGAGAGAGAAAAGGGCTAACACATCTCTCGCAGCAAACAGTACAGCGATAAAAAAAAAAAGTACAGTGAGTTGTTACAGGGTTTCCTTATTAGAAATGATGTCCTTACCTGATCTACCTGTAACTGTGTTTTGATCAGCCACAGAGTCTGAAAGTGGCAGATTCGTTTCCTCACAGGCATTTGGGTTTTTCTGCATAATTTCTTTTTAGAACAGAGCCAGCTAATTCTCTCATGTATGCAAGGGTCTTCAACTTCATTCGCCCTGCTACATTAGGAAAGGGCCCACCAAAATGAAGTTTCAGCCCTCAGTTCAAATTAATTTCTTTTTTAGAAAACAATGTTGTGTTTATAAAAAAAAAACTAAACTAAACAAATGTTTAATTTGAGTCACAGATTCAAACTGTGTTCCTATATCTACAAAGTGGCCTGCAGGAGGTAACTCCAGGCAAGATGCAAATCTTCTGGGCATCAGTGTACTGCAACAGCCTCCCATCATCTTTTTCCTAAGGATTGCTTTAGTTTTTCATAGGGATCTATTGTTCAATATGAATTTCAAGAGTGTTTTGTCTATTTCTTTGGAAAACCTCATGGGTATCATTATTGGGACACATTAATCTGTATAAATTTCTGGGAGTAGTGCCATTTTGACAATGCTAATCTTCTTGATCCATGATTAGTGGATGTGTCTCCATTCCCTCATGTACTGTTTTATTTATTGAATTAGTAGTTTGAATTTTCTTTACACAGGTCCTTCACCTCTTTAGTTAAGTTGAATCCTAGGTACTTGATTTTCTGAGCACAATTGTGAATGGGATTATTTTTTAAATATCTTTCTTCTCTCTCATTGTTTGTATATAGGAAGCCATGCACTTTAGGGTATTGAGTTTGTAACCTGCCACTTCATTATACAAACCTATTGTTTCTAGGAGCTTTTATGTAGAATCCTTTAGGATTTTCTAAGTATACTATCATGTCATCTGCAAATAGTGATAGGTTGACCTCTTTCTTTTCTATCTGGATGCCCTTGATATCTTTTTCTTTCGGTATGGCAAGTACTTCCAGTACTACATTGACTAGAAGTGGCAATAATGGAAAACCATGTCTTGACCCCAATCTTAGGTGGAAGGCTTTTAGTTTTCCCCATAGAGAATAATGCTTGTTGTGGGTTTGTGGTAGATGGCTTTGACTATACTGAGGAAAGTTCATTCAAATCCCATTTTGTTGAGAGTTTTTATTATAAATGTGTGCTGGATTTTGTCAAATGCTTTATCTGCACATATTGATATGATCATATTGCTTTATCTTTTCTTTAATTGATATGGTATATTATGTTGTTCTTCAAATTACAATGTTCTCTTACATCTTTTAGTTTATTTGGGGGCTCCTTTGTATCTTCTACTGTTGTATGGATATTCTCTGAACCTCATCTTGGAGTGCACTGATTCTATCCTCAGAAGCTATTACTTTGCTACTTAGACCTTTCAGTGAGTCTTTCATTTCACATAGAAGGTTTTTTAGGTCTGTCATTTCTATTTATATTTTCCTCATTTTCTCCCCATATCCTCTTGTATTTTATTGGCAGTGCTTTCCATTATTTCTTTGAGCTCTTCATGTATACATAGCATCTCCATTCTAATCTCCTTATCAGAGAGGTTATGTAGCTCATTGTTACTGGTTGTGTGTGTCATCTGGGCTAACTCGTCACTCATTAAGCCCAGTGGCTTTCATCCTTGCTTTACCATTGTGATCTTTGCAGTTTGAATTCTTGCGCTCACCATTGCTTTTGTGTTCTTACTGTAATGTTTATTGGAGTAGGAGCTAATGTCCTAATGTAGCTTGGGTGCTCAAATTGCCCTAGTGAGAGTTCTGTAGAAGAGAGAGGTTAATTTGTGGTTCTTTTTTTGGAGATGGTGGGGAAGATTAACTTTTGGCCACATAAGCAGCCACCGCTCAGGAAGCCACTCCAATGGGCTCCCTGTAAATTCAGGCATTAAGTCCTTGCAGGTTGTGGCCCTAGTTTGGAGCTGCCTCCAATAAGCCCCCCCACCCCACCCAATTCGTGACATTTTGTCTTTAGGTTCCAGCCCAGGCTGCACACAGTCAAGTCTCCATAATTTGCTTCTTGTGACACTGCAGGCACAATACTTCTCAAGGACATGAGTCTACCATCTTCCAACTTGATAGTTTGACATATTGTTTAATAAATCTCATTCTCTACTGTATCTCTGTCTTCTTCATTGATTGACCTCACCCAGCAATAGTGAACCAGGATGTCTTAATGCTCTTTCCCTGATAATAAGTGATAATTTTTTTTTCTTCATGTTCCTTATGGCCTTCTGTTGTTTTGCCTCTTTCCTGAAGTCTTTTTTTTTACATCTTTTGGGCTTACTCCTGGCAGGCTTGGTGGTTCATATGGGGTGCTTAGAATCTAATGTGGGTCAGTTTGGTGCAAGGCAAGCAACTTAGCTGATATATCTTTGCTCTGCACCCTTGTAGTGAAATCTTTATTAAGCTCTTTGCTTCATTTTGACAGGTTTCTTTTGTAATTTTTTTTACATTTTCTGATGTAAGATGGGTATGCAAATGTTTTCTCCCAATAAAAAGAATTTTGGGGGAGGTGGTTGTTTGGGGGGAAGAGTAGGGTTCATCATTTATGACAAAAACTCTCCATCTGAGATCTCACTATCCGTGCTTTTGGTCTTAACCAGTCAGAGAACGGTGCTGCAGATACTTATGTTTTATTTTATTTTGGTTTTGAAGTCACAGGGTAGATCACTTATGTTTTATTTTATTTTTTTTTTGGAGACTCAGAGACACAGAGTAGAGCTGCTACTGGCTATCCTTGTGCCCAGCTGATCATGAGGTGCCCAGGAGGGATGGTGGGTTTTACCCCTGGTCCGCCATCCCAGTAGAGTCTCGCAAGAAGCCAGAGGAACCCCCACAACATGAGGGCCACCATTTTCAACATCCGACTCCACAGCTCATCAGAGCTCCATCCAGCAGTAGAGCTGATCTTTCCCAGTTTCATCAATACATGCATGAGATGAGAGGGTACTACAAGACTATCCCTCCTGCATGGCAGAGCTTGGCAAGCTACCCATGTTGTATTTGATATGCAAAAAAACAGTAACAATTATAGACATCATTCCCATGACCCGAAGGAATGGTTTGAGGCTATTCATGTTTCTGGAGCGAGCAGTTGCCCTTGGGCTACACTAGCATGTGACAGATGTGACAGGACGTATGGAGATATTACTGGTGCCTGCTCCAGCAAATCGATGAACAACGGGAATACAAGTGATACAAGTGAAACAACTGTTAATTAAAAATGTTGTCTTGAGGGGCCGGAGTGATAGCCCAGCAGGTAGGGCATTTGGTGGGAGAGACAGTATAGAGTAGGATACTTTCCTTGCATGTGGCCAACCTGGGCGCAATACCCACACAATTCAAGTCCCCCAATCACTACCAGGAGTGATACCTGAGCACAGAGCTACCTTGTTTGCTGCCAAAACATATTTGTAAATTATAGGAAAATAATTCATTGAAGAATTATGATAGGAAGATAACGAGATCAAAGTGGAGCTTAATTTAGAGAGCAGATTTGAGCAAGAAAGATCTTTTGGTAAGAATACCAGAAGTGCCAGTACATGTGATGAAGGTACTCACATGTGGATGGTGGAATTAGAGAACAGATACAAATAAGGATCTGAGTATGCTTTCAGATATGGGGAAAGAGCTTGTGGTAATAAAAAAGAATGAACCAAAGCATTATGGGGGAAAAGGGATGGAGACAAAAAAAAATTCCTCGTGTTTTTCTGATTCTTTACTCTGTGTTAGATAAAGGTTAGATGTTGCAAATAAATGTCAAATGTCTGTAAACTCTGATAAATGATTAAAAACTGATAAATGGTAAAAAAAATTTTATTTATTCCAGTTTTTAACAGGAGGATTTCAGTAAAAGTTTGTTGAATGAATTATACAGGAGATGTTGGATGGAGATTAGCAATGAATGGAGTCCAAGGGAAAGAGGATGCAAGTTGGCAAGTACCAAGAGTTTGGTCAAAAAGTCATTTAACACAGAAATGTTTTGGTGAAGTCTCAGAAAATGTAAAAAGATTTTCAACACAATTGTAGGGAAAATAAGGAATTGTATAGATAGAAATAACAACTTCACAGACAGAACTGCTACTGGCTCTCCCGTGCTCAGTTGATCATGAGATGTCCAGGAGGGAGGATGGGTTCTGGCCCTGTACCGCCACCCCAATAGAACCTCGGAAGAAGCCAGAGGAACGTCCCACACCATAATGGCAGCGATTTTCAATGTTCAGACTCAGGGCTCATCAGAGCCCCACCCAAGAGAAAAGCTGATTTCAAGCCCAGGTATGTGGGACTCGGAGGCTAAAGTCACTGGGTTTTCATGGAAATGGAGCTAGGGTCTCTTTTCCTCACGTCTTTTCTGCTTGGGAGGCCTGGTGGACCCACCAAGAAACTCCTCCAGGGCTGTCTGCAGTGATCCAGAGACACAGACACAAAGGGAAGAGCTGCTACTGGCTCTGCCTGTAGCACATGGCTGCTTTGAGGCTGTATGGTACATCAAATTAGTAAATACCAACCATGTTCTAGAAATTCAGATGGTCAATGCAAGAACAGAAATAGACCAGATTAGCCCATGTCAAACAAACCAGAAAAAAAATTGATGACTTTATAAATACCATTGCCATATATGGGCTGCAATGGTCAATATAATTGGTGCCAGTTAAGGAAGCAGGCATGCGGAATGGGGGCAGTGGGAAATAAGGGTCTTTTGTGGTGGGAATACACTGGTGGTGGGATTTGTATTGGATAATGGAATATTGAATACAAAATTAAATAAAAAAGAAATAACAATTTCCCAACAGCAGTAAAGGAAGGACTAGTTTATGCTAACAAGATCCTGTAGGTCTCCATTTCCTCCACTCCCTAAACAAGGATAATAGTAGAATCTGGTAGACATCATTCAAGTGGTTTGACCTTTTATTCTTTGTACATAATACACATCATCATGTGTTTGTCCTCATTTTGAGTTATATGTCTATCTCAATACATAGACTGTTTCTAAAACATGAACTAGGACTTACCCATCTAGTATCTCCAATCCCCAATATGGTGCCAGAACAACATCAATACGAAGGTAATATTGATGGAGCACTGAACCAGACAGCACAAACAGTAGACTGTCAATGCCAAGCTACAACAGATACTGGGGTAGCAGATAGCATAGTAGCCTAAAACACATACAAGGATAGTGTGCAAAATCAAGACAGAATGAAATGCATAGAATGCTTGAACAATGCACCTTGAGGCACAGTAATCTTTTCATTGATTAAAAAGGAAGAACACAAATAAGGAAGTGTAGAGCAACAAAGAATATCAACACACCTTGGACTGTTTCCAAGAGAGTTGGCCACAAGCAAAAAAAAAAAGAGAGAGAAATTAATGGCATAAATAGATTTATAAATAAGAATATGTCAAAAATAATAACAATAAATAAAGTTTAGTAGGCCAGAGGGCTGACTCAAAGGATAGAGTGTTTGCTTTGCATATGAGAGGCCTAGATTTGACCACCAGCATGGGACTGAACCCTAAGTATGGAATCCAGTGTGGGTCGCAAACAATGAAAGTGCAAGCATATCCAGTGTATATTTTGTGGGAAAGTGGCTCTTACACTAAGGAAGAAGCAGTTGTGGGACAGGTAGGTGGACGTGGTTAGAAGGGTGTCATCAACAATACCCCCTCCCCAGAGTTTTAGAGGGAATGGTGGTGAAACAAATATTTTGTTATCTGGAAAGGCTCAGAAAACTGCCTAGCCTACTTTCCCACCTATAATCTCAGAAAATATAACATGTATATGGATATGTGATTAGATCTCTAATTACTTATCAGGGTGAGCATCTCACTGACAGCCAGCTAGTTGCCCATGTAATATGGCACAAAATGATAACAAATCAACCATTTTTGTTGCTAGGAGGATCCAGACCCAAGGGTATTGATATTCTTTGTTTCTTTACACTTCCTTATTTTGTTTTTCCTTTTTATCAATGAAAGAGATTGCTGTGCCTTGAGTGTTGTTTAAGCAGGAATGCAAATCAGAGGCCTAGTTTCTCTTATAAACCTCACAACTTCAATTTTTCTGTATCCTTTAATTAAATTATATTTTCCTTAAGAAATACCTAGTAAGTGACTCTGTTCCTTTCTACTAGAATTCCTAGAGTGTTACAGGTGGGGCAGGAGTGAGGGTTGGGATGGGGAGGGAATCTGGGAACACTGGTGAAGGGATTGTTGTTGAATTATTGTATGCTAAATACTCAACTACCAGTAGGTCATGGTTCACTAATAAAAATTTTCAAAATAAAATGAATTAAACTAAATATTTTCATAATACAAAAAATAATCCTAATATGAAACCAGAGATAGAGTATAGGGTTAAAGCACTCGCTTTGCATGTGGCTGATCCTGACTTCACCCCCAAACCCACCCCAAACCCAAGAAAGAAAACTCTGAACTGTAATATAAGGCAAAAAAAATAAACTAGAGACAGGGAATATGGTAGAACTTGTATCACCCGTGTGTGCAAGGTCCTGAGCTTAGTTTCCAGACCAAGGTGCAGCCTGCAAGACCCTGAGCACCACCCGGCTCAAGTACCAGACTATCAGGCTTGCAACACTAAGCAGAGCATCACCCAGTGACCCTGGTCTGCCCAGTACTGCTGGATATAGATTCTAATTTTAAAATGGGCTATTTGACTAGAGGGTGGGAGGCAAATGGAGTGGGGGCATTGGTGAAAGGATGTAAACACTGGTGAAGGGAGTGATGTTGAAACACTATATGCCTGAAATCCAATCATGAGTCACTTTTCAATTTCACAGTGACTAAATAAAAATAAATAAATAACTAGTACTCAAAACAAAAGAAAGAAAAAGAAAAATGGGTTATCTGAAAACCTGCTGATTATCATAGGACTGCTAAAGGTCTTAATATTATCAACAAAAGCAATAGCAAACACTTATTGAGTGTTTCAACAAGTACTAAATGTTAGTAAGAGTGTTACTTCAATAAGACTTATAGTTCTAAGCATAGTAAAATTATTATTTTCATTTGACAGATACGATTTGTAAGTGGTTGAGCCGGAGACAATAGTATAGGGAGTAGGACATTTGCCTTGCACACAGCTAACCCAGGTTTGATCCGTGGCATCCCACCTGGTCCCCTGAGCATCACCAGGAGCAATTCCTGAGTGTAGATCCAGGAGTGTACCCGAACATTGCTGGGTGTAGCCCAAAAGCAAAAACAAAACAAAAAAAAACCCAACTTGTAAGTGATCTAGATAGAAGATAATATTGGCTTCTTTCTAAAATGATTTTATTGTATCCTAATCTGCCCTTTAGGAGATTTGGGAAAATCTCCTAAAGAATTTTAAGATAATTCCATGTCACCCAATCCTACTATTGGTTTGAGATCCCAGACAAATAGTACTACACCAATGAGTTTGTGAGTCTGCTCATGCAGTAGTACTGCACCAATAGTATTAGTACTACACCAATAGAACTACACAAATGATTTTGTGAGCAGACACATGCATTAGACTATCCAAATAAATGCTAGAAACATCCATTCCTGTTCCAGATGAGGTAAAGCAGGAGGAGTCTCTGAGGTCCCAGAGAGAGAGAAAGCAGCAACCAGGAGAAGAAGACAGGAGCAGAGAGAGGTTGGCAAGGGGTAAGCATGGAAAAAGACACAAGAAAGGAGAGTCCTGTCCAAAACACAGGAGGTGAATTCAAGCAGCTTGTCTTCCTGGACTTTGGGAATGCAAGTCCTGGTCCTAGCACCAGACCCAGCTGAAGACCTCTGAAGAACAGACTTATAGACATGGTCTTGACGCAGCACATCTACAAGCCAAGGGGACACACTCCCTGCACCTCCAGTGCCTCCCACATTTATCTCAGGTCCAGGACCACAGCTGACAGCACACAGAACAGATCTAACTTCCAGGTTTAGAAGGAAAAGGATTAAAAGAGGATGAATAGAATGGAAATGTCTCTGTCCTTTTCTGGGACAGGGAGAAGACCTCCTTCCCGCAGTCAAGAGTCTGGTCAGCTGTTGAGGAAGGCATGCCCTGTATCCAGGCATCAGGGAGACAGAGAGAGAGGCCCCAAGACTGCAGTACTTGGTGAACACTGAGGCTGGAAATATGTTTTTCTCTTGCCAGAAATGTCATCTTCTGACAACAGCAGCTGACTGGAGAGAGGTTATAGTAAAGTATATCCTCACATGTTAGGTGGGATCAGGGAGTTCCTTAGCATCCCTTTAAGAAGGGCTTTTTAAAAATGTCCATACTTGAACTATATGGCAGGTTTTCCTTCTCTCATTCAGACAGGGCCTATGCCCCATTTGTCTTTTGGTAGGAAAAGAAGTTTTCTATAACTTAATCAAATGTGTTTACCTTTGACTACACACCACGTTGTATTAATTTTGATCAGCAGTTTCTCATGAAGCAATGACTCTAAAACTTCTACATTAGCTTCAGTTTTCAGTGAGCAACCATCAAATCTTATACAGAGACCTAAATCAACCAAAGTAGCTGCTGTTTCCTTGGAACCCTAAATGAACACAGCATCCCACCTAAACGCCTGTCTTGATTTACCTTCACTGTGTTCGAAAATGCATCATATGAATTATGATAGTGAAGAAACATTGGTGATGTTTTTGTTCAGACAATTCAAATTGTTTTTTAAAAATATTTGAGCTTAGTATATTTCAGATAAAACTGTAATCAGTTAAAATTGTCAGCATTTTTCTATTGTTATACTTTTCTCCTTCTCATATGTCCCTGGGATCTATCGAAGCAATAAGTGTCTAACTGATTTAATTTAGCAGGCACAACACTCAATTTTCCCCCTTCAAGTGAGGACTGGACATGAAGACCAGCTCGTCATCGGTGACTGTGAACATGTCCCTGAAATCTGGCTCTTACTCCAATCTGCTTCACTGGCTTTTTCTTTCTCAAAGTATCATTCTTCCCATTTGTTTCTATTATGGCTCCTAGTTTCATGTGTACCCAAATTATGCTCTAATTTGGTAAAACCTAAAATAAAATATCCTAGGGACTGGAGTGATAGCACACCGGGTATGGCGTTTGCCCTCCACACAGCTGACCCAGGTTCAATCCCCAGCATCCCATATGGTCCCCTGAGCACCGCCAAGAGTAATTCCTGACTGAGGAGCCAGGAGTAACCCCTGACATCACCAGGTGTGACCCAAAAAAGCAAATAAACAAACAAACAGACAAATAAAAATAAAATTAAATATCCTAGTATGCTACAAATAATGAAGGAAAACGAAGCAGAAGTGTTTGGTGCAAAGGAAGACAAAAGTTATTTTCTTGTATCACTGGAAAAATCTGAACAGATTTGATCAGCAAGTTGAGAAAAGAAGGTGAAGTGATCATATTTAATCTATTCAACCCATATATGTTAAACACATGTTCTGTGCCAGCTATTACTGAGTTTCTGCGAATACAATAGTTAATAAAATTAACAGCCTTTGCCCTTTTGAAATTTGCAACACTGACTGAAAGACAGACAATGATGAGATAGATAGTTACAAAAAAAATATGATTGCCATTAAAGAGAGGAATGGGATGTGCATATTGAAAGATAAGTTACTGGGCTAGGGAAAGAGCTAACTGGGCTCAAGTGAATGCTTTTTTAGGAGGGAGCCCCAGATTTGATCACAGAATCTCATGGTCCCCTAGGACTGTTCAAGATACCCCCAAACACTGAGCCAGAATTAGGCCTTAAGCATCAAGGGTGGCCTCTAAAACAAAATAAATACACAAATAAATGAGAAATCATTGCAAGATACAGTGGGACAAGGGACAACAGTTACAAACTAAAGATGATTTAATTATTCTGTAGAGAAGAGTATCCAAATAGTACAATCTGCCTATGAGATTATTGTCTAACACATCAATCATGTAGTACGTTAGACATATTACATGAAAAAGAACACATTGAAATAAACTAGCCATGGGTCAGAGTAATAGGTGTGCTTGTTTTGCATGTAGTCAACCTGAGTTCAATCCCTGGCACCACATATGATTCCCAGAGCCCTGTGAGGCGTGACTCCTGAATACAAAGCCAAGAGTAAGCCCTGAGCATTGCTGAGAGAGGTCCCAAAATAAACAAATAAACTAGCCAGCTAATCAGCCCTTTATGTTTTTCATTGAGATTTCTTATTTATTTGTCTAGCTGGGAATTAAACCCAAAGCCTCACGCATTAAATGCAAGTGCTACCACAAAGCTTTATTCCAGACTTTATGCCAAGTTGTCTTATATAAGTACTGATGAACTCTGCCTTCTAAATTTTGACAATATTACACTGAATGGAGACTCTACAATCTTCTAGCATGAACGTGGAACTCTTTACATGACTGGGTAAACTGTCAGCACTTTCAATGGGGAAATCTGAAAACGATTTTTTGAATGTATTGTAAAATCTCAGGTAAAGAAAGCCAGAAAACAATGGAGTGGAGACGTGTTCATTTTCAGCTTTAGAAATAAAATATCTCTGATTAAAGTTTCAAGTACCATAAGTTTTCCATCCTGTTATATTTCTTTTCCTAATAACAGAGGTAGAAATTATCCTCAATGTGGTGATTTTCATCATCCTGACATTTTTCTTTTAATTTTTTATTATACCACCATGAAACATACAATTACAAAGGTGTTCATAATTGGTTCTTGGTAATACAGTATACCAGAACCCATCCCTCCACCAGTGCCCCATTTCCACCACCAATGTACCCCACCCCCTCCCGCCCACCCCCCCATGCTGCCTTAATAGCAGGTACCCCAGTTTCCTCTCTTTCTCTCTCTGTCTCTCTCTCTGTCTCTGAATCTCTCTCCCTCTTATGTTACACATTGTGGCTAGCCCTGCAGATATTTAGAGTTTATCACTTAAGTCTCTTTGTGTATATTCAATGGTGAGTTTTAATCTGCCATTACCATTTCCCACATGTAGTAAAACACTGGTATCTATGTCGTATTAATGAATGCAGTCATTCTATATCTGTCCTTTTCCTTCTGACTAATTTCACTCAGCATGATAGTCTCCATGTCCATCCATTTGCAGGTAAATTTCATAATTTCATCTTTTCTGACAGCCACATAGTATTCCATAGTGTAGATGAACCACAGTTTCTTTAGCCAGTCCTCTGTTCTCGGGCATTTAGGTTGTTTCCAGATTCTAGCTATAGTGAATAGCGCAGAGATGAATAAAGAAGTACAGATAGTGTTTCTGCTATGTGTTTTTTGGTCTCTAGGCTATATTCCCAGGAGTGCTATTGTTGGATCAAATGGGAGCTCAATATCTAGTTTTCGGAGGAATGCCCATATTGTTTTCCAAAAGGGCTGGACCAGTCGGCACTCCCACCAACAGTGGATCAGAGTCCCTTTTTCCCCACATCCACGCCAGCACCGTTGTTCTTGCTGTTTTGAATGTTTGCCAGTCTCTGTGGTGTGAGATGGTACCTCATTGTTGTTTTGATTTGCATCTCCCTGATGATTAAAGATGAAGAACCCTTTTTCATATGCCTTTTGGCCATTCGAATTTCTTTTTGGAAGCTTCTGTTCATTTCTTCTCCCCATTTTTGATGGGGTTGGCTGTTTTTTCTTGTGGAGTGCTACCAGTGCCTGATATATCCTGGTTATTAACCCCTTGTACCCTGACATTTTTAATGTTGATAAATATGTGTATCCTAAATAAGGATGGATTCTTAGTGCACATGCCTAGTATGTACCAGATGCCAATTTATTCCTGACATTACATGGTTTCCCCAGCATTGCTGGGTGCAGTCCTGGATCCCTAAGAATGACAGGTGTCACTCTAGATTCCCCCTGAATATCACACAGCGCAGTTAGAGGACCCAAGCACTGCAGTCTATGGTCCTGGAGGTATGTGCAAGGGTGTCCTATGCAATCCCTGGCATTTAGAAGGTCTGAGTAGTACTACATTTTTGGGTTCCAGCACTGAACAACCAGCCAAGTTGGCTGAGAATATCAAGGAGGGACCACTGGGGAAAAATTACAAACAGGGAAAAAAAGTTACAAACCTTTGTTCCTATCTATATATAAACACACAAAAAAGATACCATTATTTGAATTATGCAATACCTTTCTTCTAAAAAGTACTCTATGATGATATCATTAAACTTATCCTGAAAGAACTCCAAAGAAATACCTTTTAGCTCCATTTTAAGTGACACTTAAGTTTGCTGGATCACTCCAGATCACACAAATTAGCTTTTATTTTTGGCTCAAAGCTATCTCATAGTTTTCATCTTTGATATGATAGTTAAAGCCCATATTATTCTAAGTTCTACTTTGGAAAAGCTATTTAAGCAATAGAATAAACCAACATTCAAAATCCTCTTGGAGGAATTTATAGGAAACAATCCACATGGTTGGCAGCAAAAGAAATCCAATGGTGTAACAAGAAGGAAATTCTTGTCTAGTAGCCAGTTGATTTAATAGATTAACATTATCAGCAAATACTAGGTTATTTGCTTTGCCTTTCTCAGTATCAACTTTATTCTTGGGTTGGTAGCAAAATGGATGCAGCAGTTTCAGACATCATATCCAGATACAACTGGTAGACAGAAATGCCTATTTTTATTATTATCTCTCAGATATGCTCCTCACAGTACTACTCTACCCCACCAACCCAGCAGACTTTCACTCTAGTTTCATTTGCGGGAGACAGGTTCATTTGTCCATCACTGAACCAAATATCAGCAACAGAACTGAGACTGCTAAAGCAGACAAAAAGGTCAGTGAATAGAACAACCACCTTTCATGTAGCTGACCCAAATTCAATTCCCGCATCTCATAAGGTCCCCGAGCCGATAAGGTGTGATTCCTGGGTGCAGAGCCAGTAGTAAACCCTGAGCACTGCCAGGAGTAGCCCAAAACAAAACAAACAAACAAACAAAAAGGTTTCCTTTGGAGTTGGATTTAGGATTATCTACCAAAGACTGCAAGGGGAATGAGGTGATACCCAAACAAAACCAATGTTCTAATAAAGTGGGAGAAAAAAGGATCCAGGCTAAGGGATCAGCAGTATCCATCAGGGTCTGTTCTCTTAAATATCCTGTTCTATACCATGGGGAGACTTCAAATTCCAAATACTTGAAATCCAATTTTTTCTTTATAGCCATGAAAAATTTCTACAAACAAAATCCCACCTTTAATGAACTATTCTATCTCAAGTTTCTAAATCCTGTTTAGTTCTGATCAACAGCTGCTATGGTTTAGTGTCTATGTCTCCTCTGAATTCACAAGTTGAGAGCTTAATGCCCAATGTGATTGTCACAGATGGGAATTTGGGGGAGGTGATTAGGATCCTTATTTTAAAACGCCAAGGAGTTGCACAACCCCTTCTGCCATGTGAGAACACACCAGGAGGGCACTCTCTGAAAACAGAAAACAGGTTTGTACCAGAAAACAGGTCCCCAGAAGACAATGAATCTTGCTGTGGCTTGATCGTAGCCACAAAAATAAGGAGAAATATATTTCTGTTTTTATAAGGCACCGAGTTCAGGTCTTCACTTAGAACATCCTGAATTAAGCCAAGAGTGGTAACTAGCTAAGGTTGTCATCCAGGTATTGGCTACTCCTGATGCAAAGTTAAGATTAATCGGGGTCTGGGTATTAGAGTTGATTAACACCAGAGAATGGCTACTTAAGTTTGGTTTAGCTGCAGTGTGATTAAGGAACCTAATCACATTAAACTTACTGTCAAAAGGCAGACTAATATTCAAAATTTACTTGAAGAACTCTAATGTTCTATCAAAATTTTCTTAAGTATATAAAATTACAGTAAATTACTGGAAACACTTTCCATTGTTTCCCTTCACCTTATGCCCAAGTATCAACAACATAGTTTCCAGACCAACTTGTAAAAAAAAATAGGTATTTTAAATAGATATTTTAGATTAACTTGAACTTTAGCCATCTTTTTGAGTGACAGCTAGGTATTTGACAAATGCTATAGATAGAACACACCCAGACACTCTACTGGGAACTTTCCGGATCCAACCTTTTGCATATTTTCTCTTTTTTCCCCACATTTCGCATATTCTTAAAACTAAGTGGGTTTTATAATACTGTTAATATGCCTGAAGATATCCCAATTTAGATGAAGTTTTAGGAACTGCCACAGTTTGAATGAAGCAACTGTCAAGAATGAGAAACACATTCAGAAAATCTCATGATGTGATTCTCAGAGGTACCATGTAAAATCTCCTCAATTGTTCCTAGAGCCAGATTTAGATGCCTATTATTCAAACTATAACTCATTTTAAGGGTTCTCTAAATTCACAAAAGTTTCCAAAAAGAAAAAAAAACAAACCTATAAATGCTCATTTAAGTTTTATACCTATCTTTTCAGCGCTGTGATAAAGTCTGGTGAGAGTCTACTACTGGAATGGACTTTTTACCCATTTCCTAGGTTTCATGGATTCTACTTTTACTTGAAACATTCAATGTGGTCTCTTCACCGCACTTTATTATCCATGCAACACCAGACCTGTTTCCACCCTTACACAAATTAAATATATATTTACTTCAAATAAAAGTTTAAGAATTGAAAAAGATTTTCACTAAGTATAGAAAGAAATATTTGGGGGTAGAAGTCTTTAATTTTATTAGTTTAGCTGAAATTTGGCTGTTTGAAAGCTATGAAATGTTTTCCTGGTTGAGGAAAATCATGTGACATTTTAGGTTAAGCTCTATCAGATTAAGGGAGAATGCCAATGACCCTTCTCCCAAAAGCTCTGCGTAAAAATTTTCTGCAGTAATTTTTTTTAGTTAATCCTTTCTAATTGTTTCTGCATTTCTCCCCAACTTCATTTCTTTTTCCAAACAATTGAACCCAGGTGTCACTCTGAGTTGCGTATTAAATACAAGGTGTGTGGAGGGTCTGGGGGGTGCAGAAGTGAATTGGGCACCAGAGTTCTATGATCACTGCAACGCATCTGCTCTAGAAGCATGCCTGGCACACAGGAAACATTTATAAATACTGTTTAGTAGTAATATTATTTATGAATAAAATGACAATAACTTTACTAAGAAGATTGAAGAGAAAGGTCTACTATAGTTGAAGTTTCAAAATTAGAGATCCTGGAATATTTTTGATAGTCTTCAATAAAGATTTGAAATACTCTTGCTTAATGGGGTGGAGCATTATTGTCACTGCTTGTCCTAGTTTTTTATAAAATTTTTTATTATACCACCGTGAGACATACAATTACAAAGGTGTTCATAATTGGTTCTTGGTAATACAGTATTCCAGCACCCATCCCTCCACCAGTGCCCCATTTCCACCACCAATGCACCCCACCCCTCCCACCAACCCCCAGGCTGCCTCAATAGCAGGTACCCCAGTATCCTCTCTTTCTCTCTCTGTCTCTCTCTCTGTCTCTGCATCTCTCTCCCTCTTATTTTACACATTGTGGCTAGCCCTGCAGATATTTAGAGTTTATCACTTAAGTCTCTTTGTGTATATTCAATGGTGAGTTTTAATCTGCCATTACCATTTCCCACATGTAGTAAAACACTGGTATCTATTTATATCCTATTAATGAATGCAGTCACTCTATATCTGTCCTTTTCTTTCTGACTAATTTCACTCAGCATGATAGTCTCCATGTCCATCCATTTGCAGGTAAATTTCATAATTTCATCTTTTCTGACAGCCGCATAGTATTCCATAGTGTAGATGTACCACAGTTTCTTTAGCCAGTCCTCTGTTCTCGGGCATTTAGGTTGTTTCCAGATTCTAGCTATAGTGAGTAGCGCAGAGATGAATAAATAAGTACAGATAGTGTTTCTGCTCTGTGTTTTTCAGTCTCTCGGGTATATTCCCAGGAGTGTTATTGTTGGATCAAATGGGAGCTCAATATCTAGTTTTCGGAGGAATACCCATATTGTTTTCCAAAAGGGCTGGACCAGTCGGCACTCCCACCAACAGTGAATGAGAGTCCCTTTTTTTCCCCACATCCACTCCAGCACTTGTTGTTCTTGCTGTTTTGGATGTTTGCCAGTCTCTGTGGTGTGAGATGGTACCTCATTGTTGTTTTGATTTGCATCTCCTGATGATTAAAGATGAAGAGCACTTTTTCATATGCATTTTGACCATTCGAATTTGTCCTAGTTTTTTATCACAGCTACATTCACACCTTGTTAGGATCCTGGGAGAATGACGCTGTTGGTAAACAGTAGAGCTGGATTTAGAAAGAGGTCTATGACTAATGTCGAGCATCATATTGGGAGCCACACTTGATAATGCTCAGTGGCTATTTATGACTCTGTGCTCAAGAAAGAGTTTTCAAGAGATCATGTGTGGTATCCTGCTGGTTTTCAAGAGATCATGTGTGGTATCAGGCATAGAACCAGTATTCGCCATATGCAAGGCCACTGCTTAATATGTACTATCTGTACAGCCTACAATCAACAATTTTTACAAAATAGACATCTTACTACCCCTGGGTCCTTAAACCTCAGACTATAATGGAGGAGCCCAAAGATGAGTCTGAGACTCTAGGTCAGACATGCTACTTCAACCAGGATGCTCCTGGAGACTCTTACTTCTCACCAAATAAAGGAAGTAAGTCTAAAAGAAGGGGGGTGGGGGCTTTTGTGTGGATGTTTATTTATTTTTAATTTTTTTTCATTATACCACCATGAAATATACAATTTTCACTCATAGAGTGTTCCAGCCAACACCAATATCCCCAGACTCCCTCCCTGGGGAGTACTTTTGGCATTTTATAAGCAACTCATTATCCCTACTATTATCTCTGTCCTCAGATTTGATGAGATATTTAAGTTCTATTCTCATCAGATTTCTGCTACACACAACAGTGTTGTGACAGTTACTATGTTCTTCATTAGCTCCTCATAGCTTGCTCATCTTAGAACTACATATTTTCATTTTACCACTTTCTTCCAGTTTCCCTCACCTACTCTTACAAACAATTTTTAACTCTGTTTCCATGAGACTGAGTTTGTTGCTCTATTACTCCATATATATGTATGTGATGATAGGGAGTATTTCTATTTCTCTGATGGGCTCATTTCACTTAACACAATGGCTTCAGTTTCATCCATGTTGTACCTGACAAGATTTCCCTTGATCTTTAAAAACAACTAGGGCACTTGTCTTGCACATGGTCAACACTGGTTCTATCGCTGGCACCCTGAGAACTGCTAGGAGTGATCAGCACAGAGCCAGGAGTAAGCCCTGAGCACTGCCAGATATGGCCCCAAAACTTAAAAAAAAAATCAAATATCCAATAACATTTCGTTGTGTACACACATTGTGCTCAGGTTGTTTTTATGTCATACTATTGTAAATAATGCCTCCCTGAGCATAGAAGTTCAGGTGTCTACTCCAATAATAATTTTGCACCCAGCAATGAGATTAATGGGTTATATTGTACTTCTACTTTTAATTTCTTGAGAAACCTTCATAATGTTTACCTAGGGATAGAGAGACAGTACAGAGAGAAGGCATTTCCCTTGCACATGGCAGTCAACCTCAGTTTGATCTCCAACACCTCATACAGTACCCAAGTACCGCTAAAAGGGGGCCCTGAATGTAGAAACAGGCGTAGTTCTTGATTACTGCTGGGTGTGAACCCAAAGCACATAAATAATAAAGCAAAACAAACATTGCTTTCCATATAGGCTATGATAGCTTAAATTGCAACCAACAGCTTGCAATAATTCCTTTGTGCACATCCTCTCCAATACTTGCTCGCTGGTAGTCAGAAAAGAAAAGCAAGACAGAGAAAAAGAGAGCCTAGAAGAAACTGTCTCTGTTTCCAGTATACCTGACTTGAATAGAATCACACTGTCTCCTAAAGCCAACCATGAAATGACATCGCGGACTGAACTTGTGTGGATTGGTTGTTTTCTATTTCCTTTTTGCCACTGGCAACTTCAACATTTCTAATAGTGGAGTAAATTTGAAGCAGTTCAATAATCAAGACAACCAAACCGAAGAATTATTTTTATGAATCTTACCAAAATATGTTCTGGAAACCTAAGACTTTGATTAAAATCCCAGGCTCACCATTCAACAGTCTAGTAGCCTGGAATTACTGTGTTTTCAACACCACCAGTAAAATATAATTATGATATAAACATTACAAGGTCATCCTGAGGTTCAAATGAAATGATACACAGCAAACACTAAGTGTAGTCAGCTCCATGAAGGGTGTTTGCACCCAGGCTGATGAAGCAATATTCAAGGAAGCAGATGTTACAGATAGGCCAATGCTTGCCTACAACTCAGAGTGATGAAAGGAGTTTGAAGACATTCCTCAGACCGATGGGGAGAGAATTATGTCTGTGTTAAGTGTGCTCACAGAAATTATTCAGAGGAAAGTTGACAGAATTACTTTCTCATAAGATACACAGATAAAAGACCTTATGAAACACACACATTACCTTCTAACAGAGTTCATGAAAAATTCTCCAGTGACCTGAGAAATAAGGTGAAAAAAAAAATAAAGCTTCCAAAGATAACCAACTCTTCTCTGAAAATTCCTTTCTTTAATGGTCTTAGCACATAAACTGGACACCCTGATCAGACTCTGATAGAGTACTGATGTCTATGTAGAGTCAACAGCCAGGGATCACAGGAAACTTTAAAATAGCATCTTAATTATTTGTTTAGACAAGGGTTTCTGTAAAAGAGCTTTAAATAAAGATCTGGTGCTAACACTGCATTTACTTTCCCAGCTGTGTGTGAATTCAATGTTAGTTCTTTGTATTGATGATGCACTTTTCAAATTTCTGCAATGGTTCTATAACTGATAGCAGTTACAGAGGCATGATCACAATAATAAGTAACCAAATTGGAAAGGAACAGCTTTGAAATTAAAAATAGTTTCCAACGTGGGAGGGCAGATAGTTAAAAGATCTGGGAGATACTTAAGATCAGAGAGTTAAGATCAGATAGTTCATTGTTCCTGCACTGAGATCCAAGAAAGCCTCCCCGGCCACTGCTACGTACAACCTTGAGCGCTTCAGGGGAGACCTTGGTGGTACCCAATACTGTAGGACATGAGCAGCTCAGCATCCCAGAACTGAACCACACAAATCCAGTTGGCCAATATCATCAAGAGTGGCCCATAGGCCACCTGAGCACTGTTAGGAAACCTTAGTTAATAAGTATCACTGTATCACTGTCTTCCCGTTCATCTTCAATTTGCTCGAGCGGGCACCAGTAACATCTCCATATGACCTGTCTCATGCAAGTAGAGCCCAAGGGAACCTGCTTGCTCCAGGAACATAAAGAGCCTCAAACCATTCCATCAGGTCATGGGAATGAGGTTTATAATTGTTACTGGTATCTGGCATATCAAATACAACATGGGTAGCTTGCCAGGCTCTGCCGTGCGGGTAGCATACTCTTGTAGTCATCTCAAAATCCAGCATTTATTGATGAACCACGGGGCTACAAGCAGCCGCGCAAGCCAGGCTGTGATAGGCTGGTCTGCTGGGTGGAGTTCTGACTAGGAGGAAGTCCGGATGTGGAAAATGGAGGTCCTCATGGAGTGGGGGGTCGTCTGGCTTGTTGTGAGGCTCTGCTGGGGTGGCGGGCCAGGGTTAGAACCTGCCATCCCTCCCGGGCACCTCATGAGCGGCTGGGCACAGTGAGAGCCAGAAGCAGCTATGCCCCATGTCTGTCTCTGGATCAGCATACCTGGGCCGGATTAAAAAAGACTGCAGCAGGATGGATCTGGATGAGCCAGGCTGTGATAGGCTGGTCTGCTGGGTGGAGTTCTGACGAGGAGGAAGTCCGGATGTGGAAAATGGAGGCCCTCATGGAGTGGGGGGGTCGTCTGGCTTGTTAATAAGTTAATAAGTGAAACAAAACATTGTCAAGTGAGGGGCCGGAGCGATAGTCTAGTAGGTAGGGCATTTGCCTTGCACACAGTTGGCCTGTGCTGGACCGGGTTCAAGCCCCAGCATTCAATATGGTCCCCTGAGCACCACAAGGAGGAATTCCTGAGTGCAGAGCCAGGAGAAACCCCTGAGCATTGCCGGGTGTGACCCAAAAAAGCAAGAAAAAAAATTTGTCAAGTAAAAAGTCATAATACTGGTCATAAATGAAATGTGGTAAGAATGTGCATGCCTGCGTGTGTGTGTGTGGGGGGGAGGGGGGGGGTGCCTGCCTCTGGGATCATACCCAGAACCTTACACAAATAAGATTTTTTTAAAAAGCCCAAGTCTTAAATGAAACTTTTAAAATATCAATTCCAAGGGAAAAAATAACTCACAGAAGATGAAAAATTGTATGACAGTAGATGAAAACCAGGTTTGGAATGATGACATGATGGAGTGTACATACAAATGTCAAAGCATAATCCGGCACACCTGAAACTTACATAATGTTATAAACCAACGTCACCACAATTTTATTTTTATTTATTTATTTATTTATTTTGCTTTTTTCGGTCACACCCGGCGATGCTCAGGGGTTACTCCTGTCTCTGCACTCAGGAATTACTCCTGGCGGTGCTCGGGGGACCATATGGAATGCGGGGATCGAACCCAGGCCAGCACAGGCCGGCTGCGTGCGGGCAAACGCCCTACACGCTGGGCTATCGCTCCGGCCCCGACGTCACCACAATTTTAAATAAAGAAAAAGAAAATGAGCAAACAGAACTTTCTTCCACCCACCCATCTCTGCCTCCTTCCCCACCCTCAGCCCCTCTGTCCTACTCAAGCATAGGGAAGCAACTGTAAGTACAATGCAGCTATCATCTTGAGAGTGACCTTCCCAGAGCCTCTACTATACTCAGACTAAATCATTTCTATGACACGCTGTTCAATACATAGAAAGTGGCCCCTATCATGCTGTATCAAAGCCACCAAAATAATAGTTTGTTTTCCACTCTTGAGTTCAGAAAAATTTTTAGCATTATTTGCTCTTATTTCTAGAGACCCAGGAGTTGGAGTCAACAAACATGCTGAATATTGGATTTTCTTCTCATAGAAAAATGCTCATCTCTGCTGAGAATGTGACTATAAAGTCCTGAGTAATTTATATTTTATTAAAAGAGAAATTTCCCCCATGGGAGAGCACAAACACAATCATCCACTACCATAAACTCTGCCCTCGAGTTTCCCACATTTGGAGAAATCGCAGGAATCAGCATGCCCAGATTACAAGGGATGGGCCTCTCCCTAAGTATCACCACCGTCCTGATCATAGTTTCTCCCCTACCAGTAAAGTATTGCTCTAAGCAATCATTAAAGGCCCCATCTTCATTGAAGATCCTCAGAAATATTCTATGCACTTGTGAATGCCAATGGTAAGGGGCTTGCCCTGCATTCAGCCAAACCAGGTTCAATCCCTGGCACCATATTTGTTTCCCTCAATACTGCCAGGAGTGATCCTTGAGCACAGAGCCAGGAATAAGTCTGAGGACCACCAGATGTGGCCCCAAAACAAAACAAAAGACATTAGAGATATTAAAGATAACTGAGGTCTGCCAGCTATAGAAAAGTCAAATAATTTAACTTAAAAATTAGGTGGAACAATTGAAGTGACAGCATTGGAGGATGGCCCAGGATGGGAAAAAGCTGAATCTATAGAGACAAAGTAGACTGTGCCTCTCAAGGTTGGTGGTTAAAGAAGTGGGGCGGAGAGTCCTCCTGGCAGAGCTTGGGAAGGACATCTGGTGCCAGGTTTAAACTTGGGTCTAGTGCAGGAATGGATGATGTCAACACAAGGATAGTTATCTGACCTAACACAGCGCAGAGAGCAGCATCAGTTTATCCAGTTCCTAGAGTATTAAGACATTTATTGAAATTTCTAGATTGCCTTTAGAGAGTTCCATTGTTTCATAACCCTTGTGAATGCCAAGTATTCCATCAGACAGAGGCTTGAGGTCAAGTTCTAAGGCCACTCTCTTGTCCTTGGACCTCATGCACCATATTCATATGCTGTTATTTGGCAACATCTGGTTATCTATGGCAAGCTTGGTCATCTTTATGCAGCTGCGTTACTTGTTCCATGAAGTGCAGCGCCGAATCCGTCGGCACAAGAACTATTTGCGTGTGGTTGGGAACATGGAAGCCAGACCTCCACCCAGCAGACCAGCCTATCAGCGCCCGGCTCATCGAGTTCCACCCTGCAGCAGTCTTTCTTAAATCCGGCTCAGGTATGCCGGTCCAGAGACTCGCAGACATGGGGCAGAGCTGCTACTGGCTCTCCCTGTGACCAGCCGCTCACGAGGCGCCCGGGAGGGATGGTGGGTTCTAGCCCTGGCCACCACCCCAGCAGAGCGTCGCAACAAGCCAGACGACCCCCCCACTCCATGAGGGCCTCCATTTTCCACATCCGGACTTCTCTCTCGTCAGACCTCCACCCAGCATACCAGCCTATCAGCGCGGGTTTGCGCCGCCGCAAGCGGCCCTGTGGTTCATAAATAAATGCTGGACTTAGAGATGCCTACAAGAATATGCTACTTGCACGGCAGAGCCTGGCAAGCTACCCGTGTTGTATTTGATATATATGCCAAATACCAGTAACAGTTATAAACCTCATTCCGGAATGGATTGAGGCTCTTTTTTTCCTGGAGCAAGCAGATGCCTTGGGCTCTACTAGCATGACACAGGACATAAGGAGATGTTACTGGGGCCCGCTCGAGCAAATCGATGATGAACGGGAAGACAGTGATACAGACAGTGCTGCCTACAAAACATCACTCTCTTCTCCATCATGTCCTCTTTTCCTGCTTCTCAATTATTCCTCTCTCTCCTATTTCTTGCTTAGATTTTTTCCGTTAAATTTTCTAAAGTGAAGTCATTCATTTGACTGTTCCTGATAAGTCTCTTCATTCAAGACATGGCCTAAAGATTCTGAAGAGTGTCAATTTAATTTTGCATATTAGAGAGCAAGTTTTTTAAATCTGTCTCACTCCCTTGCTTCAGAGTACAGGCTGCCAGGGGCCCTGTTTTCTTCGAGGTGAAGTCTGTGGGCCCCTTCAGAGGGGTTATGTCTGCTACCCCAGGACGGGCTGGGAAGGCCTTACCTAGCCCTGCAGGTTGTCTTTTACCTCTCAGAAGAATTTCAGGAGGAGATGAGCAGTGAGATTCATGAAGTAGCCTTTCCACCACTACTAAAACTTTCCAGAACATACCTCAAAATACAGACCAGAGATACTTTAATTATGCTTGCAGTGCTCTAATAAAATAATGTATAAATTACTACAGATACTGATGTAGGAAAAATCTTTAATACAATTACAAGGAAGGAGAGGAAGTGAGAGAGAGAGAGAGAGAGAGAGAGTAACGCACTCAAGAGAAAACTTGAGAAAGCTTCTCCAAAGGTGGCGAGAACACCAGCACACATGTCCCAGCATTAGGTAATGAAAGTACACATCTCAAGAGGGACGATGTGGGCGAAACATGTGCTTGGGCCCAAGTGTGCTTGGAAAATGGGCACAAACAGCACATGGGCTCGGACAGCATATGTGTGCCCTTCCTTTGTTCAAGGTGGCTTTTATAGGGTTTTTCTCCAACTGCCCCCATGTGGGGCTTCTATCTGGGCAAGAGCCCCATTGCTAAGGTGGCTGTCAAGGGGGTAGTGTTAGGAGTGGTGGATGGTCTTGTTTGAAATTCCTTTCCTGACCTTAGATCCTGTTGGAGCGTCTCTCAGAGAGGGCTTCCAGTCTTCTCAGGGTCTGTCACTGGAACCAGGAAGATCTTATCAGGCTTAGGCCTTAATTCTTGCAGCTTCAGGAACATTGGATTTATTACTCCTCAAAAAATTCCACTTGCCATGAGCCCTCCCTATCTAGCTGCCTGCCTCATAGGGACTTGTAGTTGCTCCTTTTCTCTTCCTGACAGTTACATTTTTTTCTTCATTATCCAATTAAATCTTCAGCTTGATGCCTTACTGACACATAAAGTGTCACTGGTACACACACTGTTGTAGAAAAATCCTGGAGAAATGTGACTGTGGTTGGACTCTACCATAAAAACCAAGAAATCAAGGCAAAGGTAGACTCCAAGGCCAGTAGCTATAAAGTGCAACTTTCCTTGTTATAAAATCTATCACTCGCCCTTTGACTGAGATTCTAATTCAAAAGCAGTTGAGGGCAGTTTCCTAGCCATTTCAAGGAAACATGTAAAGGAAATATTTTTTTGTCTTTGATTTGTGAGTCACAGTTCCTGTTTTATATCTGATTTGCCAGATATCCAAAGTATGCACGGGAGGGCACAATCTCTGTGATGCTATAAAGTCTCCCTGCACCTGGGACAACTCAAGAGGGTCATAAATATCCTGTAAGTTGCCGGAAGTACCAAAGCACAGCTTTCTATCCGGCTCTTCTTCTTTCTTCTCTTCTTCAACCCTTCTGGCACTTCTCTTATCAAGATCCAACAGCAGTGGACCTGCAGCTCTGCTGCCTATTTATGCTTGAGTATGAGACTGAGAAAAGCATTTCACTGTAACATAACTTTCTAGAAAGTTCAATTCCTATTTAAGTGCCCAAAGTTACAAGATTTGCTTAAAGTGGTCTGCAAAGCAGTCACCATGGAAATGAAATTTACTGAGGGAGGAAGGCAAGACTGCATTGACAAACAGGTCTCATCTAAATGAGCTTTGAAGGAAATTTTGTTATTGGGACATTAAATAACTGTGTTCAGCAAGTTCTCCACTGATAGCCAGCTATAGAGCCAACACACCTCCATGTGACCTACTCCACCCTTACCATTTTAACAGCTCTGCAAGTAAAGATTTTCAATAATGTCAAATGTCTGTGCCTCCTACCTGGTTGAAAATAGTCACAAATTGAAGTCCTTACTCATAATTTGCATTCTGGCTTCACCATGTTCCTATTCTGTTTAAATCTCACTGTCTGCTTAAAAGATAAGCATACTTTTTTAGAATAGCCCAGTAAACACCATGTTCTTAGTGAAATGAAAATCTTGAGATTTGAAGGTTAGTTTAACCAGAGATGCTTATCGTGCAAATTCTATGACTCTAACATTCATATGTGCTGTTGATATCTAGCCTTCACTGCTCTGGGGGAAGCTGTGCACACCAATAGTAAAATGCTTATTCTAGTACTTTACTATTCCAAGCAGCATGTGTGTCTCATCTTAAAGGATGGTAGAGAAAGTGGGTGGCATCTTACAGTAGCAAAGCTAAGAGGTCACTTATTTGGTGATTTTGAATCACAGTTTCCCAGCTGGCAGTAAAGACCTTGCTAAAGTCACAGTGTCATAGGGGAGTTGGAGAAATAGGGCTTAAGGCACTTGCATTGCATGCTGCTGACCCACTTTGATCCCCTGGCACCATATATGTTCTCCTTAGCACCAGCAGCCGTGATCCATGAGTGTAGAGCCAGGAGAAAGCCTCAAGCACTGCTAGGTGTGGTCCCCAAAGCAAAAAAGAATTTAAAAAAATAAATCAAAACACATGTCACAGATCCCATCCCAGGAAAACCCCAAAGAGAACTCCAGGAATTTGGAGACTCCCTCCGTGATTAGTATGTGCATTCAGGATTGAAAACCAGTGTGGTAAGAAAAAGTTAGTCAAAAGGAAAGGGACAGACACAGACTGATTTCTCTCATAAATAGGATATAAAAAACACAGTAGGGGAATAAAAATGCCCAAAGACAAAGAAACTGAGATCTAGTCTCAGTATGAAGCTTACCACAGAGAGGGGTGGGGGGGTACAGAAAAGGGGTGCGGGACAATGCTGAAGGAAAGGAAGGAAAGCTGACCCTCTAGCGAGTGACGTGCTGCTGGAATGTCTTTTGCATAGAACCCTAATATTAACAGTATTTAAACCATGATGTCTAAAATTAAAATTTTCAATTAAAATAGAATAAAATAAAATTTATTCTTCCAAATACACACTAAAAATTCCTAAACTTATGGGCAAAAGAGATATTGGATTTTACCACTGAAAATACATCAACTTGAAAACCCGGTATTAACAAAAATAGCATCAGTAGAAAAACACCAAAATACTTTTTAAATGTTAAAATGTTCTTTTAAACGTTTTAAGACTATTACCACTGTACCAGTGTCTTCCCCTATATCATCAATTTGCTTGAGTGGGCACCAGTAACATCTCAATATGTCCTGTCACATGCGAGCTAGCTCAAGGGGCATCATCCTGCTCCAGGAATATAGAGCCTCAAACCATTCCTTCCATCAGGTCATGGGAATGAGGTCTATAATTGTTACTGGTATTTGGCATGTCAAATACGACATGGGTAGCTTGCGACTGAACTCTCTAGACTTTCACTGAGATGTAGATGTGGAACCCCCCCGCCACCCCTCTTGTGCTGCAAAAGTTCCAGTGTACATTCCCAAGGCAGAGGAACCCCACACCATGAGGGCTGCCATTTTCCACATCCGAACTCCCCTCTCCTCAGAGCTCCACCCAGCAGAAAAGCTTTTCTGATCACAGCCCGGCTCATCAGTGACCCACCCTGCAGCAGTCTTTTTTCAAGGTCATCCCAGGTATGCCGATCCAAAGACTCACACACACGGGGCAGAGCTGCTACTTGCTCTCCCTGTGCCCAGCTGATCACGAGGCGTCCGGGAGGGATGACAGGTTCTAGCCCTGGCCCGCCACCCCAGCAGAGCCTCTCAAGAAGCTAGAGGAACCCCCACACCATGAGGGCCGCCATTTTCCAAATCCAGAGCCCCTCTTCTCAGATCTCCACCCAGCAGAAGCAGCCACACAGTTCATCAATAATTGCTCGAGTTTTGAGGTGACTACTAGAATAGCCCACCCTCACGGCAGAGCCTGGCAAGACTATTGTATCCTCAAAAAATATTTTAAAATGTTAAATCCCCTGGACTGGAGTGATAGCACAGTGGTAGGGCATTTACCTTGCACGTGGTCCACTCAGGTTCAATCCTTGGCATTCCATATGATCCCTAATCCCCACCAGGAGTAATTCCTGAGTGCAAGCCAGGAGTAACTCCTGATCATCACCAGGTGTGACCTCCCCAAAAAAAGAAAACGCTAAGTCCTAAAAAAAATACAAATAGTAAATATAAGATTTAACCTCTTTAAAAAGAGGGGAATTACTCTGATAAAAGGTAGTATTTAAAATAATTAAGAGCTACTTAGTTGGTATTTTTTGTGTTTTGCCATTTTTTTTAAACCACACAAATTGAGAGAAACTATACAAAAAACTTTTAAACTGGTATATGTGGTCAAAGTGCGCCAAGAACAAAACTGATGTTACAAGGCATTAAAGGACTAAATAGTACCATGAATGATCTAACATAACACCTGCAACAATCTGATATTTCACTAAAGGCCAACTTAGCATGAGCAAAGCCACATTTAGAAATTTCTATGCCAGCAGAGCTAATTTAATCCTCGAGACATCTCCAGCAAGTGTCTCTTCTACTTCCTCTTGAACACTTCTGTCTGAGGTTCACTCCATTTTTGGAATTCTCTAATAATTTAAAGAGCTTCTATATGTTGCATTAAAATTTATCTTTCTGTGATGCCCACCTATTTCATTAAGTTTAATTGTGCTTCCACATGACAGAATTTTTTCAGAAATTGGATATGGGCATCCTAATTCCTCCACGCCTTTTCTCTATTAGACAGTATACACAACTGGTTTTATACACTGTTCATGTGGCATTGTTTATTATTCTCTATTTAGTTTATTTCCCTTTAAAATATTTGGGGGCTGAGGTGATAGTCCAGCAGATAGAGCATTTGTCTTGCACACAGCCAACCCGGGTTCCATCCCCGGCATCCCATATGGTCCCCAAGCACCACCACCAGGAGTAATTCCTGAGTGCAGAGCCAGGAGTAACCAGTGAGCATTGCCCAGTGTGATCACCCCCAAAAAAACAAATAAAATATTTGGGATTTGGAGAGGAGAGCAAAACAGAATTATTTATTTGAATGTTAACTGAATTTTTTAAGGTTTGGGGGCTGGTGATATAGCTTATAGAATAGAGCACATTTCACATATATCGGGCCTTCCATCCAGTCCCTGGAAACACACACACACACGTCTAAGATGTTCTTTGATTTATTTGGTTTTCAGGGGGTTTGGCACCCCACAGGGATTACTCCCGCTTCTGTGCACAATTACTCCTGGTGGCACTCAGAGGAATACATACAGTGCCAGAATCAAATTGGGAATAGCCATATGCATGGAAAGTGCCTTAACCTCTGACCCCACAGATAAGATTTTAATACCTAAACTAATCTTACTATAGATTCGGCTGATCAGTATAAACACAGTGAGACTATAGAACCATCCTAAATAAGCTTTGCACTTCTGTGAATACAGAGCACGTTGAACAAGTATTTAGCTGTCAAATTACATCTGTATTATACTGTATTTGCCTTTTCCATGCCCTTTATTTTTATTTATTTATTTGTTTGTTTGTTTGTTGTTTGTTTGTTTGTTTTGATTTTTGGGTCACACCCAGCAATGCTCAGGGGTTACTCCTGGCTCTGCACTCAGGAATTACTCCTGGCGGTACTCAGGGGACCATATGGGATGCCAGGGATCGAACCTGGGTCAGCCGCGTGCAAGACAAACGCTCTACCCACTGTGCTATCGCTCCGACCTCTTCCCATGCCCCTTTAAAAAAGAGTTTCTTTTAATTCTCATAATGGACCTGGCTCTGACCACAGGAATCTTAACATAGGTTTCAGTGGCTCACTGATTGTTGGTAGAATCAGCCAACGTTCGGGCTTCATCTTTCTTGACTCCTCTGCACACCCTCTCTGGGCAGCAGTTATTTGTTATTCTCAGCAACTCCCTGCAGTTTTTGAAGTAGTTGTCATATCCCATTTTAGACAAGTTGTCTGATTTTCCACAGACATATTGCTGGAAATGTCTCTTATCCTCTTCACATCCTGAAGTGACTGACTATAGCCTTAGACTGAATCCAGGTATTCAAGATATTCCTGGTGAGGAATTAAATACTGATTAGAAGAAGCACTTGCTTCTTAAAGTCTAAACAAAAAAAAAGAATTTCTCATTGGGCAAAAATATTATAACAATACCCATCCCCCAGGGAATAAAGCCCAAAGTCACCCTTAGCCAGCTAACCAATTTCTGTCCTTTCTGTAACTGAGTTACAGTACCTACCTGCGAAATTATCATATGGTTGGGACTTTATTTCTCCTGTTAATGCTGGACTTGCTGCCATAAACTCTGCAGACACGTTTCTGAAACTGGAAACAGCAGTTTCTGGACAAACTCACTGAGTAACCTCTCTGAGAATCCAAAGTATTTTGATTCAGGTGAACTTATATATCACCTTCTTCTAAAGAGTGAGTGAGGTGAATCCACTGTTTATTAGTTTGCTTGCAAAGTCTCTGAGAGTCAGACAAATGTGAGCTAACTGCAGGAAATTGCTTCCTAATTGTCGGACTCCCACTCTATGTTCAGGAAAACACAATCACAAGGCATGCTTCAGAATTGCTTCTATTTACCTTCATTTTAATCGAAAGCAAGTAATTAAGAAATTTTCTCTCCGGAAAACTTCTAATAAGCAAATTTCCATTATCTTTAACCACATAGTGTGAGCTGACTTTTTCTTTTCTTAATGAATCCTGTAATGTGGACGTGGACATGCATTAATCCAGCCATGGCTGAGCAGAGCTGAGTCCCATGAAGACAAGAATCAAGCCTCCTCCCAGGGCAGAGATAATGCAGACTTCATGGTTCAGAAGTTGAAAGGGGGCACGAAAAACCTGTATCTCTCTCTCTCTAGCCCAAGAAACTTGATTTTATTTATGTTTTTAATGTAACCGTGTTCTATTGACACAGCTGAAAATGTGACAAATTAAATGACAATGTGAAGAGAGGATTTTACAAACGATAATAGATACTATTTACTGTGCCAAACACTCTAGCATGCACTTCAAATAAATTACCTCATTTAAAATAATGGAGATTATTATTCTTTTTTCTCACAGATGAGAAAACTGATGTTCAGAGAGCTAAATGTGCTTTAGAGCACCAGAATGGTAAGAGGTCAAGCTGTAGGAGATCTGAAGAAATAAGAGATCTAAAGACAGGACTACTGGTGTGAAAGTCTTCATTTTGTCCTGGTACCTCTCTCTATGGATCTCTGCATTCATCTGAATTATTGAAGAATAAACTGACAAACTCACTTTCTTGAAGTGAGACTCAAGAAGCAGCTTTTCCACCACTAGTAAAACTTTCCAGAATACACCTCAAAATACAGACCTGCAGATATTAAATTATGTCCTTTTAGTGCTCTAATAAAACAATGTGTATGTTATAAGAGATAGACATAGGGAAAGTTTTAAATATAATTACAAATTTAAATAAGTACTAATATTTTTCCCCT
The DNA here is from genome assembly GCA_021461705.1 of Cryptotis parvus. NCBI lineage: Eukaryota > Metazoa > Chordata > Mammalia > Eulipotyphla > Soricidae > Cryptotis > Cryptotis parvus. The sequence continues at coordinate 105,976 of JAJIBD010022531.1, forward strand.
GTTAAACAGAATCCCACCCTTGCCCTTGTACAGTTCTTTGCAATCTACACACCCTTTCTGACATAAAGGCTCTCCTTTGCCAATTTTAATTCATTTATATACTGACTTGGTAAGGTTTTTTAAAAAATATTTTTGTTTTTATATGTGTATTTGATTTTAGGGTGTGCTCAGGACTTACTCCTGGCCCTGTCATCAGGAGTGGCAGGTTTTAGGGGACCATATGGGGGAGCTAGGGATTGAACCCAGGCTGGCCACATGCAAGGCAAGTGCCCTATTTACTATACTATCACTCTGGCCCCTAACTTGGTACCTTCTTATATGTACCTTGCTCTAGTATTTTTATATGAGTATTTATGATTCCAAATATAGTTAGTATTAGGCAAAACTGCCTATTTTCAACTATAGGCGACATGGAGTGAGCAGGACTCAGGGAGAGGATCAAAGTAAGAAGGGCGCACGACTCTTAATACCATCTCAAACCTGAGTCATGCACTGTCCCTTCAGATACCCTGCACAGGCACACCGTACACAGACCATCTGCGCAGGCATAGCAGCAGCTTTACAAGCCAACGGGAGCTCCAGAGATTAACAAAGGTCATACATCATGGAGTTCCTGGTGACAGAGTGCTCTGTTTGTGTTTCCTAACTCATATACATCACTCCTTTCCTTCACCTCCCTGAGAATTGATTTTACTAAATGACTAAACATTGAGAACTCAGGGTAAACATCAAGAACTTTACAAGTGAAAATTTCTTTCACAATAATCATTAGATGTTTGCTAGAATGATTTCTGTTTAGTTAGGACAAAATTTCACACAATGCCTTTTTACCTTTAATTCCCAGGAAATGGAGAGGTTTTTTTTTTTAAATGAACAAGCTTTTGAATAATTCATCAGGGAATAAAAGCGTAGTTGGGGCAACTATATTACCTGGGTTTCTAAAGTGGCAGCTGCTGTTTTGATGCAAATATCCTTTTGTATCATGGTAGTTCAGTGGAATTCAAGAAAGCCTGTCATAGGAAAGGACGGTAGGAAGGGAGAGGCAGAAAATAAGACAGGCAAGAGGTGCTTTGCATCTCTCTCTCTAATCAGCAATTCTTTTCAATTTTATGTATATGAGATGCTTAGAGGATCCCATTTAAACAAATAGCCTGTTGAAAAAATTAGGGAACAGAGAGATAGCACAGTGAGTAAGGCACTAGCTTGTCCATAGCTAACCAGGTTTGATTCCTGGTAGTACATGTGGTACCCCAAACACTGCCAAACGCCCCTAGCATAACCAGGTAAAACCCCAAGCAAACAAAAGTTAAATAAGTAATAAGTTCTTAATATATGTCAAAGATTTTATTATTTTTTATTATTATTATTATTATTATTATTCACTTGTATCACTTGTCTTCCCATTGTTCATCTATTATTATTACTTCTACTACTACTATTATTATTATTATTATTATCTTTTTTGCTTTTTGGGTCACACTTGGAGATGTTTAGGGGTGACTCCTAGCTCTACACTCAGGATTACTCCTGAAGGTTCTCAGGGGACCAACTGGGATGCCAGGGATGAAACCCAGGTGGGCTGTGTACAAGGCAAAAAACCCAACTCACTGTACTATTGTTCCAGCCCAAAGACTTAAAATTTTGTCTTGATAAGTAAAATATAATAGTTCCCTGCCTCTGTGTAAGGTGAGGTGAGGAAATGAGGCAGCAACCAACTAGATAAGGAAAAAGAGAGAAAGCACAGTGGGTAAAGCACACCATTTGCCTTGTACATGATGCACCTGGATTTAGATCACGGCATCACATATGGTTTCCTGTGCACCGCTTGGAATGATTCCTGAGCTCAAACCCATGTGTGAATCATGAGCAGTCATGTTTGGCTCCAAAACCAAAAAAGTAAATAAATAAACAAAAAAATAGAAATGAATTGAATGAAATTCCAATGGCAGAAATTAATTTGAACAATCCAGCCAATTAACAACTTTATGTTTCTTTATATGGTGCAATTTTAGAAATTGGCTACCTGCACCACCCAAATTGAGAGTTTCCCTTAATCCTCACTGAGGAGAATCTCAATGACAAAGTCACTCAGCCTGGCACCTTCTGAGAGGCTTCATTCCAACAAAGTTTTACGACTGATAAAGGATGTGCTCTAGTTTTGAGCTCTGAATTACTGATGATCAATTTTTGTGGGTACTTTAAGAGCAAAATCAAGATAGATGAAACGTCTAGTGGATAGAGGAGGGAGAATTATAAGAATTAAGACTTGCTGAAAGAGCCGGTGTCCTTGCTCTGAAGGATGTTTCTACAAAATATATCTGGAGAGAAGTGTCATTTTCAGCGGAGTGTAGCAGTTGAACCTGTCAGTGCTGACAGCCTGCTCAGGCCTTGTTAACCATTTGCTATAGGCAAGACAACGCACACACATTCCCAAGTATTTGCCACAAACCTATGTGACCACAAACACAGGCAGTTAACTACAAACTCAGGGAAACAGAAATTGCTTTAGCAAGAGTGACTCAGTCTCTCTTATGGTGTCGATGCTCCAGACGAAACTTTACTTACTTGGTTATCTTAACCCCAACTGACTTAATAGCTAAATAACCCACAGTTTGAAACATATCCTGTTGCCAAACAAGTTCAATTCCAGCCTGAAAATAGATGACTGTATAAAAGAAACTATGGTACACCTACAAAATGGAATACTATGCAGCCGTAAGGAAAAAATTTAGTCATGAAATTTGCCTAGAAATGGTTGGTGTTTTATGTGCCCAAGTTTTGTGTGCAGAAAGCCAACTGTGGCCCCAAATAAAAAAACACAAAACCTTTTTTTTTCGCTTTTTTGGGTCACACCTGTTAATGCTCAGGGGTTACTCCTGGCTCTGTACTCAGGAATTACTCCTGGTAGTGCTCAGGGTACCATATGGGATGCCAGGGATTGAACCCAGGTCTACAGCATACAAGGCAAACACTCTACCTGCTGTGCTATTGCTCCAGCTCCAAACCTTTATTGTAATTAAACCTTGCTCCTGAAATCTAGCCTTTAGTCAGCTGTCTTTATCAAGAACCAAACCAAATGCTCCTTACCCTTTAGTCACTTCCACTTATTTTCTCCAAATTAATTTATTCAACATATATTTATCGATGACTTACTTTATATATCAAGCATAGCTGTAGGTATTGTGGATGCAGCAAGCAAGAAGTACAAGGCAGTTCCCATAATGCGGTTAAAATCCCAGTGGGGGAAGACCAAGGTGAACCCCTTAAAATTATACCTATACAATAATATATGCCTGTATGTATATAGAGAGACACACGTTTTTTTTTTTTTTTTTTTTTTTTTTGCTTTTTGGGTCACACCCAGCGATGCTCAGAGGTTACTCCTGGCTCTGCGCTAAGGAATCACTCCTGGCACTGTGTGGGGGACCATATGGGATGCCGGGGATCGAACCCAGGTTGGCTGCATGCAAGGCAAACACCCTACCCGCTAAACTATCGCTCTAGCCCCCTGTATTCTTTTATGTTATGACTCCTAGAAATAGTGCTATTAGAAAATATCACCTTACACAAGTGCAGGGTGGAGCTTCTGCCCACCTACCCTGTGCTAGGCTGTTGGGGCATTCTGGAAGGGGGCAGGTTCCAGCCCTTGTCTGCCCCCCCAACAGACTCTCAGAGACCGGAAAACCTTGCACACTACAACTACAGCCATTCTTAAGGTCTGTACGCCACTCTGATTTAACTTTTTAATTTCACGACTGTTAATGTAAGTCATAGGGCGTTATAGGTTATCTTTGTATCTTCCACAATGACTTGCTCAGATTTTGAAACAAATTCCCAAAAAATATTGTACATTCTTGATTAAATGAAACCCAGAGGTCAGAGAGACAGTACACTACGTGGGTCATTTGCGTTGCATGAAGCTGACCAGGGTTCAATTCCCGGCTTCCCATATGGTTCCCCCTGAGCACAGAGTCAGTAGTAATCCCTGAGTATCACCAGGTATAGCCCAAAAAGCAAACAAACAACAACATACAATAATCAAAGCAAAACAAAAATCTATTTGTTAATCTCCTGGAGGTGAAATTTGGATTAGATGCTTATTAATAGGCATTTAGGCCTCACCTATAGACAAGGAGTTTCAGGAATGGTTTGCAGCTGTAGAATGACTGAGATTAATTCAGTCACAGAAATTTTTTTTACATCACTTGTATCACTTCACTTGTCTTCCCGTTGTTCTTTGATTTGCTCGAGCAGGCGCCAGTAGTGTCTCCAATTGTTGGGAATGAGGTCCATTATTGTTACTGTTTTTGGCATATCAAAAATACCACGGGTAGCTTGCCAGGCTCTGCTGTGGTTCTGGGTTCATCCCAGGAGACCGAGTCGGTCTCTATGTCAGACCATCAACCATCAAGGGCCCACAGGACAGAGCCCTGGGTGTAGACAAACCTGTCTCCTGTCTGCCACCTGCCAATGCAGCCGGGCACCACAGCCACACCTGCAAAACCTCAAGGGGCATACTCTCTCTCATCTATGCTATACTTATTTTAACTACACACTGACAGTTCTTAAGGATTGTAATTTCAGATTTTCTCCATTTTTCTGGAGAAGTCTTAAATTCAAGTTTTTATTCTTTTCAGAAGAGAAAAACTACTGAGATATGTTGTTATTGTCATTGTATTTTTTCTCATTGGTGACTATAAAATCTTGGGAAAAATGGGCAGAGATCAGTGGTGGGTAGAGTAATGCTTTCAGTTGTGTCACATAATCAAATATGATAGGCATACTCATGATGCCAATGTTTGCTGTATATACAAGTTAGATTTTGTAGTAAGTTATCCTGTTAAATAATTTTGAGTGTTCAAGATGGTAAAATTATCCTAGGTGGACAAACTAGAATGTAGAAAACTATGCAGTTTTACACTTGTTCACCTGGGATGTGGTGATTTGCTAGATAACTTGAAGATTTTCAATCCTTTCCATCTCATTACTATTCAGGAAGCAGAGCTCCTTTTCCGTTAGGTCCTGAACCTAACCAAAGAATAATCTTCATGTTGCGACTGTAGTAAAATGTGTGCTCTGGACTCTGACAACTGGGGATTCAAATTCTAATTCTGTCAGGTGACTTGGATCCAGATGCACCTTTCTGAATCTGAGCTTCTTCACTGTAAAATGTCAGAGCTGGAGAAACAGTACAGTAGGTAGGACGCTTGGCTAGTATGCAGTCAACAAGAGTTTGATCCTAGAAACACATATGATGTTCTAAGAATCAACAGAAGTGACCTCAGAGTTAGGAATAAGCACTGAGGATCTCTGGGTGGGGCTCCCAAACAAAAAACAAAACAATAATAACCACTTCTTGGAGGTGTGGTGAGAATTAAATAAGATACATTTTAAACACCTCATGCATAAGAGGCTTTCAATATACTGCCACAATTTGTATCATCATGGCCTATGCCTTATGCTAAGCAATAAGATAGAAATAGAACTAAGACACTTTCCATGTCCTGAAAAACTCATAATCTAGATGGGAACAGAGAAACATAAGAAGACAATTCCAATGAGTCAACAGCTTCAGTGATGGTAAAATGTTCAGATGGTGTGCAGGAGTTGGGAAGTAATTTTTGATTTCCTAAAGAGATTCACATAGATAATCCTAAAAGATAACTGAAAATCAATAGAATGGAAGAGTAGTTCCAGATATAGGGAACTGTATCAGTAAAATCATGGAAGCCAAGGTTTTGAAATCATGGAATCCAATCAGTGAATTACAAGTCATTCAACGTTGTTGCCGCCTACAAAGTTCAAGGCAGAGAGCAGAGTTCAAACCCCGATGCCATCACCGAAGTCTTTCAGACAGCCCTGCTGTTAGAGACACCCCCACTGAGGAAGAATCCAGATGATGGTTCAGTGTCTAGAAAGTCACCAGGAAAAGTAGGAGGTCCTGAACCTAATCTCCACAGCTGCTCAGAACAGAGGCAATTCTAACATCTCTGATGTCTAGGGTCCCCAGTGTGGGAAAAGAATTTGGTAGAAAATTCAACTAGAATGTATGCTATATAACTGAGAGCTATCACTGAGTAAATGTTACCCTGGTGGCTAGTAGAGAACAGGAATGAGATAAAGATGTTCTATCTTCTAAGGTGGAGAACCATTTAAATAAGAACTTGTGCTAAGGGAGAGTTGTAGGGATGGAGTTAAGAGCCAAAAAGTAATTAGAAAGAGGCAGAGGGAGAGAGATAGGAGTCAGGGCAAATTCATAGTTTTCTACTCAAGTGATTGTTGAATGGGCTGAGTTAAAAGGACCAGGGAAAGGGTGAATCCCAGTCGGGGTCTCATGAATTATCATGCAGAAAAAGCATGAAAGCTAGAGATTTCTGTGAATTAAAACGGTTTTCTGGCTCCAAAGGCTTTCCTGACAAGGCTTTCCTCACCAGCAGACCTATCAATTCTTATACCATCTTGAGACATGCCAATATTAAGTGCTTGGTAATTTATTATCTCCTCCCCTCTTCATAGAGCAGGCTATTAACTATTCTGACCTTGGCGCCCACTTGCTCCTCTTCACTGATGCAGTGATCAATGTCTGTAATAGAGGTTTTTTCCTGAAAAATTTCAAGCACCTCAGAACTCATCACAGTATATGAACAGCTTAAACCGTTTGCCCTTGGTGTCTTGATGTGGTCAAGTTAGCAAGGGCCAAGGGCCCTGCAGACATGATAGATTATCTAGACAGAGCAACTTATAACTGCCTACACCGGGATCCTCCAGGATCCATCCAACTGCTATAAAACAGTTACCTGAAGAGGGGTTATCCAGTGTATCTGACGCCTTGTTGAATGAGGCCAAAATGGCTGACTGTTTCTATAGATTTCCATTGCTTTATAGTGTTGTAAATAGATGCTTCAATATTTCTAGACCTCTGACTTCAAAATTCATTGTTGTGAATACATTTTTTTAAAATAAAACTTTATTTCTCCTTTACACTTTATATAAACATTGTGGTTTACAAAGTTACTCATGATTTGTTACAGACATTCAATATTTCAACACCTGTCCCACTGCCATTGCACCTTCCCACCATCATTATTTGCAATTTTACCAACTACCCTTAAACCTCCCCCATAGCGGACCCTCAATACTTTATTTTATATTGCTTGTTATAATTTGCTAAAGGAATGATCAAAAATGTTTCCTTAGAAGAAAGCTAGTGAAGATTGTTGTGTCTTATCATGGAACCATTAAGGGCTTGTATAAAGATTACTAAAATGTTGTTAAAGGTTAAGCCTTCTGTGTTTATGTTTGCTTCTGTGTTAAGATTGGTAGCTATTCCTGGCTTAAGAGTGTTGCAGAGTTTGAGGTGTCTAGGAAGTACAAAATTTTTAAAGGGGTGATCACTATCACTATCACTATCTTCCCGTTAATCATCTATTTGCTAGAGCGGGACCAGTAATATCTCCATATGTCCTGTCTCATGCTAGCAGAACCCAAAGGCATCCGCTTGCTCCAGGAACATAGAGAGCTTCAAACCATTATATTAGGTCACGGGAATGACCTAATATAAATGTTACTGGTATTTGGAATATCAAATACGACACGAGCAGCTTGCCAAGCTTGCCATGTGGGTGGCATACTGTTGTAGTCACCTCTAAATAAAGTATTTATTGATAAACTGTGCGGCCGCTAGCTGCCCCCGTGAGCCGGGCTGTGATAGTCTGGTCTGCTGGGTGGAGTTGTGACGAGAGGGAAGTCCGGATGTGGGAAAATGGCGGGCCCCGTGGAGTAGGGGAGGATGGTCTGGCTTGTTGTGAGGCTCTGCTGGGGTGGCAGGCCAGGGCTAGAACCCGCCATGCCTCCCGGGCACCTCACCCGCAAACAACTGACTGAAAATACCCCTTCGAGGTCCTGAGATATAGTACCGGAGGACGCTGGCCTTATACACTGCCCACCCTGGGCTTGATCGCTGATATGCTCCGAGCCCTGACTCACTACAGGGCTAGGAGTAAGCTCTGAGCCCTGCTGGGCATGGCCAGAACCAAAAACAATGAAAGTGCCCTTTCCAGGGACCCATGGAGAAGGCAGAGAAGGAATCCCAGCTACTTTCAGACTTGAGATGTTTTATTTGGAAAGACTCTGCCCACTGTGGCCCCCAGAAATGTAAGGCAGTGGCCCCCCACCCAACCCCCTCCATCTAACTACAGGAGTGCTGGCGTCATGGGGAAGAGCTCTGCTGTCCCACTATGAGGGCTGGCTGCTTCCCGCACAGACGTGTTTCAGAGAAGAGGCGATGGGTAGAGTGTTCTCACAGAAATGACTTTATTCACGGACCAGACAGCCGCTAACCACAGCCCGAAGCTGGGACAGCTGCCTTTACATGTCGCCGCACCGTGGTAACGCTTTGTTCCCGCTGCAAGGTTAGCGCTAAGTCTGTGTAAAGTGCTGAGAAGCTCTCAGGGCAGCCTGCGGCCGAGAAGGCAGCATCGCTCTCCCTGACCACGTCCCATGCCAGCAGGGACACACTACATGACTACATGACAGAGGAGCAGGTCCAGGGCCCGCCTACATCTGCAGACACTGACCCAGACAGTAGCACCAAATGCTGCATTTTGGTTCAAACATTTGTGAAGCATTACAGGTAATCCACCAAATTAACTGTTAATTTTAAATAGAAAAACATGATATAAAAATATTACTTTGTTAAAACATACAACCCAGGCCTGAGACCCCTAGAAGATCCGGTTTGCCCCCAAAGCAGACAGTCTCACCCAAACAGGGGGTGAGGTCCAGAAAGCAGAGGGCCTCACCTGCACGGGTGTGTGGACCCAGAGGCAAGCAGCCTCACTCATACAGGCGTGAGGTCCCAGGCACAGGCAGGCCCCACCCAGGTGTGCGGTCCCGGAAGCGGCTGGCTTCACTACACAGGCGTGCGGCCCCTTACCAGGCAGGTCCCTGGCCCAGGCTTGAGGTCCCCGAAGCAGGTGGCCTCATCTGCCCAGGTGTGTGCACTGCAGCTGTCCAGGGCCACAAATGGAGTTAAAAGGCACAAAACATAAATACAAGTGCAGGACATTCCTCCGGCAGGTCCACGGCGGGGCTGTGCTTCTTCCTCTCTGGGGGGCAGATGTCCGAGCAGGCTCGGAGCTTCTGCCAGGACGCCGCTGGGCCCCTGGGTGCTGGCACTCAGCAGCGAGGCTGCCCCACCATCAGGCTGGAGGCCAGCTCCTCGAGCTGCCGGCCCCTCCGGCCCAGCCTGCGGTGGCCCCTGGTCCCCGAACGCCACCAGCACCGAGCTGGCCTGAGCTCTGCGCCCCTGCCGGCCCCCCACTGGGTGGCCCCTGGGTCTGCAACAGAAAGTCCCCGAGGGCCCCGTCCTCCACCCGCAGGTCCAGGGAGCCAGAGCCCTGGGATAGGGTCAGGGACCCTGAGAACGAGGAGAAGCCGCCTCCTGAGCAGTGCAGGGCCCAGCGAGCTGCCCAGCCAGACGGCTGCATCCGGGCTGCCAGGACCCAGGTGAGCCCCGGGGCCCTCAGGGGACGCCTCCTGCTGCTGCTCATCGTGGGGTCCGACGGGGCGGGCTGTCCCTGGGACGTTCATGGTCCTTCTTCAGGGGTGGCACTGACCACCGCCAGCAGGAATTTGACGGGCCCACTGTGTGCGTGGTAGGAGACCATTCCCCTGCCTGTGTGGGCAGAGGGAGCCCTGGTCCCCCAGCCCCAGCACGCCCCCACACTGCCAGGCGGGAGGCCGGCAAGGGCCCCCCGCGTTTCCCCGTGTCTTGAGCAAAGCCAAAGACTCTGCTGTCTGGGACCAGACCAGCCACCATGACAGAGCTTCTCTCTGGGCTCTCCAAAGCGCGGCGGCACATGTCGGCTCACCTGTCACCTTGGGGATCCCCTGCAGGTGAGGGACGGGCAGGGCCACAACCAAGCCCAGGCTGGTGCCCACCATGAGCAAGCCGTGGCAGACGAGCAGGCTGGTGACACACAGATGCTGGTGCCCTGGGAGCAAAGGGGTGATAATGGCCAGTTAATGAACTTGCTTGGCGCTGATGTGGTTCATAGGTATAACTGCTGGGGCTTCCAGAAGTACAGGAAGATGGGAGGAGGTAGCCCAGTCCGGAACCTGTGAAAGATTTCAGACATATGTATACTCTGATTCAGCTAATGAAATACTTAGAGGGGAGAGTTAACTGTAGATATCATCCAGAGATTATGTGGATTGACATAAATATAAATTCCCTTAAATGTAAGTAAATGTAAAATCACTAATGTATGTATGTATGTATCTGTAAAAGATACCACTGAGTTCTGTGCATTCTTCGGGCTAGGAAAATCATTCACTTTTTGTCCTCAAACAAGGCCAATACTAATTACTAAACATGTCTATTGAAACATGTTATTTGAATATACAGATTACTGAAACACTGAGTGATACAGAAACTAAAATTAAATTTAAGCTGTTTATTTTTTAATCAATATTTTTATTATACCACCATGAGATATAAAATTACAAAGTTGTTCATGTTTGGGGTTTCGGTCACACAGTGTTCCAGCACCCATCCCTCCACCAGTGCCCATTTCCCACCACCAATGTCCCCGATTCCCTCCCCCTCCTCCTAGCCTTGCCTCTATGGCAGGTTTTTTTTAATCTCTTTTTTTAAAGTCTTTTATTATACCACCGTGAGATATATAATTCAGTTTACAAGTTCTATTTTATTATACCACCGTGAGATATATAATTACAAAGATATACATTTACAAAGTTCATATTTGGGTTTTGGTCATACAGTGTTCCAGCACCCACCTCGCCACCAGAGCCCATATCCCACCACCAACGTCCCGGTTCCCTCCCCCCGCCCCAGCCCACCTCCATGGCAGGTTCTTTATCTCTTTCCCTTCTCTCTCTCTTTTTCCTTCCCTTCCAGACTATGGATTACAGAACATACATTAAAAGGTTGTCATATGTATCTTTTTGTCTGTATTTAATGCTCAGTTCTAGGTTGGTATTAGTACTTTTGACAGTTGTTAGCACACTGTTCCATTTTCTGTCTTACCTAGCCTCTGACTCCCACACGTTTGTGATGATTTCCACCTTTGACAAACCTCCTGATACATGTTTCACTTGACCTTGGATATTGGTATCATAATACATACATACATATATATATATTTGTATCACTTGATCACTTGATATCCGTTATTCATAGATTTGATCACTTGAGCGGGTGCCAGTAACATTTCCATTGGACCCTATCATGTGCCAATGTAGCCCAATGGCATCTGGTTGATTCAGGAATATGAAGAGTCTCAAACCATTCCTTCAGGGTCTTGACAAGGAAGTCTGATCATCTTGTAGATGGGCGGCCGCGTGATCTTTTGACATCCCGTGGGATCCAGTCGGTAACGGCTCTAGTCCAGCAGTTGTCTCCAAATTGAATTACATGTCCAGCCCATCTGATTTTCGGATGCGCTTGGCAAAGCGAGACAGCATCCCTGATTCTGGAATAGTGACGGAGGTCAGAACTCCGGATATATATATTTATATCATGCAAATAAATGCAGTCATTCTATATCTGTCTCTCCTTCTGGCTAATTTCACTCAACATGATCTTCTCCATGTTCATCCATTTATAGGCAATTTTCATAACTTCATTTTTCCAACAGCTGCATAGTATTCCATTGTGTAGATGTACCAAAGCTTCTTTATCCAGTCATCAATTCCTCGGCACTCTGGTTGTTTCCAGATTCTGGCTATTGTGAATAATGCTGCTATGAACATAAAAAGTAGGGATGGTATTTCCGCTGCGTATTTTTGGCTTCCCAGAGTATATTCCCAGGAGTGGTATGGCTGGGTCAAATGGGAGTTCAATTACTAGTCTTTGGAGGAATGTCCATATTGTTTTCCAGAAAGGCTGTACCAGCCGGCATTCCCACCAACAATGGATGTATGTCCCCTTCTCCCCACATGCACGCCATAAGCTGTTTACTGACTCTAGCTTCAGCAATACTGGCAAGTGAAGGAGTTCACTATATTTAAAGTAAACTTTTTCCAGGTAACAAATGAAAAAATAGAGAAAAATCCTGAAGCTTGTTGCTCTTATTGTTCTTGTTGTATTGCATTTATTTGAAGTTCTTAAAAACACAAATTTATAGTGACAAAGAACTAGATCACTCTGTTATAGATCAGACTAGGGTAAAGTTTGTTTTGTTTTTTTTTGTTTTTTGGTATGCTGGCTTACAATACTCCTAATGGGAGGACTTCATGCAAAAAACATTTCAGCACCCACACCCTTCACAAAACTGCTTCCGTCCTCCATTCTCCCAGAGAGTCTCCCCCGCCCCCATCCTTTTCCCTCCCTCCACTTCTGTGTCAGTCTTCACTCTTGTGTCAATCTTCCTTCCTGGAGACCAGTTCTCAGATTTTGTTGCCGTTGGGCATGTTAGTCCCCTACTATGTGTATCTTACTTATGAAAGAGATCATTTTCTGTGTCATTCTCTCTCCCTATAACCTCACTCAACATGATACTCTTCATCCCTACATAGCAACAAGTTGCATGACTTTATGTTTTCTTATAGACAAGTAGTATTCCATAGTGTATATGTTCTTGGCATCTACCCCAAGGGCTCAAAAAACTTTATTCATTTGCACTCCCATGTTTATTGCAGCTCTATTCATGGTAGTCTGATGCTGAAAACAACCCAAAAGTGTCTAAGACCAGAAGACAGGGAGAAATTCAGAGTTTTGACTCAACATTTTATGATCACCAAATAATCTTCCACGCCCTCTGTTCTATCTCCTGACTCTCTTCCTGGCTGTTTGGGAGAATAAAGAATTATCTTCTAAGAGCTAAGAGCCACCTTGATGTGTATTCAGTCATCTGCTGAAACTACCAGTTGGTGAAGTGATTTTGACAAAGATGGCCCCCACCAACCTTGTAAAAGTGTAAGAGACGAGCATGCTGGCAGTGACAGCAGGTTATTTATGGTATGGCAATGCAAAACTGCAGGAGCAAAGACATTGCTTGCTTTTTTTTAGGATGTCTGGGTTGGCACAGTATATACTTTCTCTGGGTATGCTTTCTGGCAGCTGTTTGGAATCAATTTTAGGGCAAAAAGTATGTGAAAATGGAGGTAGGAAATGGAAAAATTCTTAAATAACAGCTGCTTTAAGGATACAATCATTCCTTGACAAAAAAATAGGAGTGGGATCACTGACAGCTTATTTAAACAGAAAGACTCAAGGTGGGTTCTGGGAACAATGATTTGACAGCACCTGTGCAAAGAAGCACATCTGCAAGCGAGAAAAAACTATTTGCATTTTTGCTTTTGTCTTTAGAGTTGAAATTTTGTTTTTTCAAATGGTCTAGACATCCGTGGTGCCTGCACAGGAGTTTGTGAATGCTCAGACCCAAAGGAGGATATGTAGACATTTACATTTCAATAACATTTGCAAAAATTAATCTTTTTTATTCACTGGTGTATGCACTGAAAAAAACTTTTATATCGTTTCAAAACAGTCATGGTTTTTTGCAATCTGTAGGTCTGTCTAGAGGCTACAGATTCAAGCATGAACTGTCACAATCAACAAGCATTGTAGACTTGAAAGCACCTGTGTCCTTTCAATTAACCTGGGCATAGAGAAGTGACAATTAACCAGTGTTCCCATCTTAGTCAGTCAAACATGGCGGGTTGGAACAAGGAATGAGAAATATGTGTGCCCATATAGTATAATAATAATAATTACAATAATAAATTATTATTATTATTATGATAATATTTGGAATGAAAATTCATTTTTACCAAACTGGAGTTCAGTTTATTTATTGACATTGAAAGCCATCTTTAAACAAATCAAGGAACCACTGATTTTTATCTTAGCTTTAATTAAGCTCAATAATCTTGATTAAATTCTATATACTGAGCAAAGAATATGGAACAACTCTTGTATGAATGCATATATTATGCGGCTCATTTTATTCATTTGAAATGTTTCCATTATATTTTACTTATATAATTTTATCCTAAAACTTGTTATACTTAAAATTTACTGGTTATCCTGTTTCCCCTGTTGTAAATATGTAAGTTTCATCAGTAGAAGATGAGAAGATCTCGAGATGAGAGCCTTCTACTGAGACTATACCACCCTACGGCAGAGCCTGGCAAGCTACCCGTGTTTTATTTACTTGTTATGCCAGAAACTAGTAACAATTATGGACCTCAGTTCCATGACCTGAAGAATGGTTTGGGGCTCTTCCTGTCCCTGGAGCAAGCAGGTGCCCTTGGGTTACACTTGCTTGTGACAGGACTCTATGGAGATGTTACTAGTGCCCACTTGAGCAAATCGATGAACAATGGGAAGACAGTGATACAGTGATACTAGCTATCCTGTTTCCCTGTTGCAAATATATTTCTAAGTTAAAAGTTGTAAGATTAAGACTTTTTTGTTTTGTAAACATGATACTCTGTCCGATTATTTTTCTGTATAGTACTTGAAACTTTCCATTGTACATAGGTGGCAAAATAATCATGTGTCTAATCTTGAAAAGTAATTATTGGACAAAGAGGGAAAATATTATTGAATAGTAATATCCTGATGTGTTTATGCAATAGTTGGCTTTCTCGACTAATCCATGTAAGCTCAGACGAATATGATTTATTGCTTAGTTGGCACAGAATTCTAGAATTTAACACCAGATTAATTCTATATTTTTTGTTATTGTTTCTTTTGCCTCTCCTCCAACAAGCTTCGGAAATGCTCCTGGTGATGCTGGGAGAACTTGCAGTGCTGGGGGTTCAAGCTGGGATTCCAGCATGCAAATCCAGCATTCCTGCCCTTTAAGTTATCCCCCCCAGTCCTCTGCCCTGTATTTTAACTATATCTACAGCCCCCCTTCTATTCCTGTCATCCCTGTCACTGGTATCTCAATGACAACAGGGAATCACACACACTTGTTCGCCGTGCTGGCTGGGAGTTGTACACTGTAGCTACAGCACTTACACACACCTGATTGAGGTAAACTGGAGAACACAAACTTTGAGGGAGGCAGAGATTCCAAACTGTAGAACCACTTGGCATCTGATGCAGTGCCAGGGATGGAATTAATGCCCCTACGCAAAGGCAGCTCTCCACTGCTGAGCAATCCCCTGACTCCACTATAATTTTAACGTACTTCAAGTGCTGAGAAATCATTCAATGAAAATGGATGAAGTTCAGCTATCAGTGTTACTCAATTTTGTTCTTTCAACTTCAGTGCCAAATCTCTCATGCTGATCTATCATCAAGTTATTTTTTTATGATCTGCCATCGAACAATATAAAGGGAGTACCTTCACTTTTATTCATAACATGTATTAGAAACTTTCTGATTTGTAAAGGAGAGTCATATCAAGTCATTAGATCCATTCACCTTTCAGTTTCTGAACGCTAATCAAAAAGGCTTTATGGAGCTATATTTAGTGATAGTTAATTAATTTTAGTGTGGTGCTAGGGATTGAACCAAAGGTCTTGCACGTATCCCTGGCATGTACTTACCACTGAAACATCCTCAGCCTCCTAAGTTAAACTTGTTATACAGTCTTGCATTTAGAGACACCTTGTTCTTGAATTTAGAAGCAAGTGAAACTAGAACACATACATTTTAGGCTTTTGTTCCAAAAAAAAAAAAAGTATTTCTTTGCAAAATTTGTTTACTAAAACATATTAAAGCAAGGGTTTGGGAGATAACTCAAGTGGTAAAGCACATGACTAGCATGTGTGAGGCCTTCAGTTTGGTTGCTGGTATCAAATGGTCCCTGGAGCTAGAGGCACAGCCCTGGTGACCCTGAGCACCTCGCCGCTAATACTCGTCAGTTCCATATTACCAAGTCCATATTGTAATGCTGGGAGAGTCTCTGTCTGCCCACCCTCAACTCCTCTGTGAGAAGCTATTAGATACATTGTGGCAAGTTTTTGTTTTTAGTCTTTCTTGGGGTCATGCCCAGCTGTGCTCAAGCATCTCTCCCTGGTGGTAGTCTGGGACAATATGTGGTGACAGGAACCGAGCCATGGTTGGCTACTTGCAAGATAAGTGCCTTCACCCTGGTACTATCTATCTGTCAATTTTGAAAAGGTATGGAAAATAGACACCCGTTGCTGTATGTATGTATGTATGTATGTATGTATGTATAAAGAGAGAAATTTAGGTTTTTATTCCATAGTTGATATTACTAA
Source organism: Cryptotis parvus (assembly GCA_021461705.1). Classification (NCBI taxonomy): domain Eukaryota; kingdom Metazoa; phylum Chordata; class Mammalia; order Eulipotyphla; family Soricidae; genus Cryptotis; species Cryptotis parvus. The sequence goes on from JAJIBD010022531.1 coordinate 122,182, forward strand.
AGATACAATTATTAATCTAATCACAAGAGAAACTAAAAAGGAAATACCGATCCTACTAAAATGGAATTGGTTTCCCGAAGTCCAGTGCATTACATGCTAAATTGCATTTCAGGAGCAATTCCTTAATATCAATAAGTGAGAAGGATACGGCTTAAAAATTAATGTGAGATTATTAAATGTTTTTTTGTTAAGTGCTTTCTTTATAGCAGGAAAATAAACATTCTGGTTAAATTAATTTTCATTATATAAAATGATACAATGAAAATAAATTCATATGTAAGGGACTGTAGAATAAGTACAAATCTTGCTGTTGCAATATTTAGTTTGTTGGAAAAATTCATGAAATTATTTTTTTCTACAAATCTAGATAAATATCTAAGAAAGTTACCCCTGACATAATTGTCACTTAGCAAATATGTTCTGTTGAGCAAATGCACACTTTTGTGCTTCCGTCTCTTTGTCATTAAAGCAAAATACACAAATGAAGAGAATCTCCCTATTCATTTTCATTTACCAACTTGGTGAATATGCCAAGGTAAGTGCTTCATAAGCAATTAGCATTCTCCTGTAGCCTTGTCGTAAACCTTAACTAACCTAAGAGAAATTGGTATGTGTATGTCAGGGTCCAGTCAAGACAACAGAGCACACAGGAAGCGTTCTAACAAGCAATTTAGGACAGTAAATTGGTGTCCCAGGTGATGGCAGGCAGAATGGGCAAAAGGAGTCACCGTTATCTCCCCACACACCACAGCAGGACAGTCATTCTGCTAGGACGAGGGTGGAATGATTAGAGACCAGACGCCCAGAGGAAGAATCCCACAGAGCTGGGATTCAGACCTCAGAGGCGTGCAGTCCCTCTTCCCTGCCAAAGTTCCAGCCCATGACCTGAATCACATTCTGAGAGCCCTAGAAGAATCAGGACACTAAATTCAACTGCTGCAGTCACACGAACATCACCATCTGTGTTGTACTTAGAGAACTACTTGAAAACAGGGAAGAGAAAAATCATTTTCTTCATCCTGCCCTTTTGTCCCATGGGCAGACCATTACAGAAGGTCAGCTGACAGTGGATAGACTGCACTGTCCCAGCCAGATCCCCAGGTGCACAGTGCAAGACAGAGTGAGTGAGCCTTGAGTGCGGCTCCTGGGAAACAGCAGCTGCCTCTATCTGCAAGGCAGGTGTCGGGAACACTGCCGGGGTCCTCGACAGTGTCAGGACAGAGGTTGTCTTCTACCTCCGAGGACGCCGGGAGAACAGATGAAAACTCACGAGATCCGGTGCAGTTCCAAAAAATGGCTTTTAATAGTACAAAAGCTCTTCCACAGCAATCCAATATAATGAACAAACAAACTCTAGCTCTGGTCCGAACTTAGACCATACAAAACCAAGTCTCCCACCAAAGAGAGAGAGGATCTCACCCGAGCTGAGTCCTACCCAGAAGAAGAAGCAAAAGGCCAAAGAGCAAAAGGCCAAAAAGCCAAAAGCCAAAAGCCGCAGGAGCCAAAAGCTGAAGGCTGAGGAACCAAAAGCAAAAGGTGAAGGGGTCTCAAGTCAGCCCCTTTATATACACCAAAAGTAATCCAATCGGGAGGTTGTCATGTCAACAAGAACCCTAAACAGAGTGTAGTGCCACACCCTATTGCAGGTATAAACAAAGGTTATGCCAAGGACTAATCCGAGATTATCTCTTATGTAAAACACTGGAGAGAGGGGGCTGATATAAAGTAATACATCTTAACTTCATGAGCTTCATGTAATCTAGATGGTACCAACAAGGTCCTTATTATTATCTGCACCAGGGTGATTCTGAGTATCTTGTTCTCATGTACTGAAAGGGTCACACTCGCCTGCTTAGAGCAAACTAGTATGATCCTTCCTATAGTCTACCTTTAGTCTCAGCATAGCCAGGGTGGTAGTCTCCTGGTAAATTCTAACTGTCCCATGTTGGGTGCAGTGGGTATAAAGAGGAGCTGTGCCCAATCTAGAAAACATAGAAGTCTTAGTAGATGTATAAGTCAGAAGTTATTCAATCCAAGGTGACTTCTGTAACTTGCCACACCCTCTAGCAGTGTTTACATAGAAGAGAGGTCTCATTAGAATGAACCTTGGCTTAAATAAGATTAAGCTGGGTGTGGGCAAAACAACAAAGCTCCCAGATTAGCTAAATCTGTCCTCCAACAGGCAGGCACTCTGCTATTATTCCCACCTCCCACTCTTGCATCCCAATGACCAGAATTGAGTCTAATTAACAGCAGATACTTGCTAAATAACTTTTTTAGGGGCGGTGCTCAGGGCTTACTCCTGACTCTGCACTCAGGGTTCACTTCTGGAGGGCTCAGGATCCTATATGCGGTGGTGGGACTCAACCCTGCGTGTGTGTTCAAGGCAAGTGCCCTACTCATCGTGCTACTGCTTTGGCCCCATTAAATAACTTGAATGAAACAATTATTGAAGGAACTGAAACACAGTTCTCACCCCCAAATCTTGCAATTCTTTTCACTTTCACCACCCTACTTGTCTTTGAAAAGGAGCAAGACAAAGAGCATCTCTTTGAACTTTTAGTTTTTCTGCAAGTGGTCTTGGCAGTGTATTGAATTAATGTCGCAATAGTACTAGAGTGAGCCAGAAACAAAGTACACAGCATCAACAGAGACTAATAGCTTCCAGCCTGCTTCATTCACAACATAGAACAGAATGTTACCTGAGGTTTAAGTTGACATAAAAATTCTGACGGGACACAGTTCAGGTTTTATTTTCTGCTAGATTGGAACTCCAAGTAAAACAATGATAACTGTGATAAGAATCTCAGAAATATTTCAGTCATTTATCTCTCTCAAAAAAGACCCATCATTATTAGAACCCATACAAACTTCAGTGTCAAATCACATGTTGCTCTAAATGAGCCAGGAGCAGGCAGGGCATTTGCCTTGCATGTGACTGACTTCCCGAGTTTGATCCCTGGCATCCCCATATGGTCTCCTGGGTTCCTCTAGGACTGATCTCTGTGCACAGCTAGGAGTAAGCCTTAAGCACTTCTGGGTGTGGCCCCAAACCAAAAATAAACAATAAATAAACAAACACTGTGTTCTAGCTTCGGTTAAGCCAGAGAGTCATGCTTTGCTCATAAAAATAGGCCACTCATTCCCTGCCCTGAGCCATGCACCACACAACAGGTAGTCTCTGCTCGTCAAAGACTAGCCACATACATCAATGCCTTTTTTTAAAAGTCTTTTATTATACCACTGTGAGATATACAATTTCAAAGATATACAATTAAAAATTTCAGATTTGGTTTTTGGTCATACAGTGTTCCACAATGCCTTTTTGTACTTGCATTTTTTAAACAAAAAAAAAAGAATCTTTCCATATTTTAAAAACGTTTTAATTCCATACAACCTCATAACAATCCATTGAGATACACTGGGTCCGACAACATGAAAGGAAGCATTAGGCTATTCCCCCAGCAGCCCTGATAGATAGAACAACCTTTTCCAGAAGCTGGAAAGATCTTACCTAGGGTCAATTCATGGCACTACATATGGTGCCTCAACCACTGTTAGGAGTAATCCCTGAGCACTGCCAGAGTATCATTGTATCACTGTCTTCCCGTTCATCATGGATTTGCTCGAGCGGGCCCCAGTAACATCTCCATATATCCTGTCTCATGCTAGTAGATCCCAAGGGCATTTGCTTGCTCCAGGAACATAAAGAGCCCCAATCCATTCCGGAATGAGGTCTATAATTGTTACTGGTATTTGGCATATCAAATATAACACGGGTAGCTTGCCAGGCTCTGCCGTGCAGGTAGCATACTCTTGTAGTCATCTCTAAGTCCAGCATTTATTGATGAACCACGCTGTGATAGGCTGGTCTGCTGGGTGGAGTTCTGAGGAGAGAGAAGTCCGGATGTGGAAAATGGAGACCCTCATGGAGTGGGGATCGTCTGGCTTGTTGCAAGGCTCTGCTGGTGTGGTGGGCCAGGGCTAGAACCGGCCATCCCTCCTGGGTACCTCGTGAGCGGCTGGGCACAAGGAGAGCCAGTAGCAGCTCTGCCCCATGTCTATATTGATATATACTATATATCAAATACTATATATCAAATATATATACTATGTATATCAAAGTATATGAATACATATAAATATATAAATATAAAATATATATTATATATAAATATATATTTACCGCTATATACATATATAGATATTCGAAGCACTAATAAGTATAATAAACAATTGTGACTCAATATTTAATGATAATTCACTGCCAGGTTTGTGCCCCAAAACAATGAACACCTTCTTCCACTGATATCAGACACAGGACATAATATCAATTTCATGCAAACAAGAAGAGTCACAAACTGCTATAATCCTGGGCTACTCTCACCCAGCTCAGAAGATCAAGCCACAAGTTCTTAGTAGCAGCTGGGTTTGTCTTCTATGAAGCTGAGTAGAATTCAACAGAACTTCCTTGGACCTTGATGTATGGTGCTGAAATGTGTTCCAATATTGCTGACAGCACCTTGAAATTCAAGGTCATGGAACAGAGATTCGGTGACTCTGATGAAAGTTGAGCATTAACTTAGTTTTTAAATGTCATTTGAATTCCTCCTATTTTCAATAATAAAAAGCTGGTTTTCCCCTGATGCATGCAAGTTCTTCCCTCACTTGTGGGCTTGTCTGTATTCCTTTCTGAGTCAGGAGCTGGGTTATTTTACATGAAATCACAGTCACCTACGATGGATTTTGTGACAGTTATTGTATGAAAGCCAAATTCTCACTTGGAGAAATGAAGTGTTGGCATCTGTGCAGAAAAAGCTTAGATGGTTGTTACTTTGGTATCTGACGTACGGTATCGTTAGCTCAACATATGGCTTCTGACATGTGGGTGTTTTTCCTCCTTGGGCACCCTTGGTGGGAAGGTCTTAGGGCATCCCACTTAGTACAGAAATAAAGCTGATTCATTAGATCAGAATGAAGAAACAGAATCTGGCACCATCCAAAGTCAAGTTTTTATCATTAGTTTCACATACCTGCAACATAAACCCTTTCTGTTAATAACTCTTGTTGGTTAAGGAATTTTTTCCCCCTCCCCTGCTTTACACTGTTCTTTTTTTGCTGTTATGCACTTAACCCTATTGATGATATCAAGATGTTAGAACTCTAATTTAAATAATGTTAAAGGGTAAAATAATAAATAAATAAATTAAAAACTCAAACATGAACATTTTGTAATTGTCAAAAATAAAAATAAATTAATTAATTAAAAAAAAGAATGTCAAAGGGGCCAGAGATATGCACAGGGGATAAGGCACTTGCCTTACACACAGATGGCTCCAGTTTGATCCCCAGCACTGAATACGGTCCACTGCACTGTCAAGAGTGATCCCTGAACATAGCTCCATGTGGAGCAATTAATTTGCTTTTAATTTGTTAAAAGTAAATTAACAAAGAGAACATTTAAATTATGATTTTATTTTTTATGTATCTCCAATACTGGTCATTACAAGTGATCAAGGAATTCTGCAATGTCCTCATCATTCTAGCTCTGTTGAACAGAACTGTAATCTTTGAGATGGTGTGCCCTGAAATGAACAGTTTTTAAGGATCTGAGGTTAACTCAGTGTCTAAACCTCCTTTTGCAAACCTGAGGTTGCTAATCTCAATAATTTAAGCAAGCCCTGGATTAACCCACATGCCCTGGGAGCAATCCCATCAGTCTCCACCATAATGCATGCCAGAGTGTGTGAGCACCACAACTGTGAGCACTATGGCCATGCATGAGACTTCTGATGAGCACTCCTAGGTTGGTACTACACACTTCCCCCAACAATATCAAGTGCGGTCCTGGTGTCCACCATGCACCAACCAACAGTTCCGACCTAAGTAAGGAATTGCCCCTATTCAAAAATAAAGATTAATGTATCTTAAAGTGCTAATAAAATACTTTCATGGAATCTAGGAAGTCAATACTTTACACATAATAATACATAATTATTTACATAATCTTTTTATGTTATCATAATCATGATAAAATGATTTATGTTAACATAATCTTTTTATGTTATCCGTAAAAAGTTGGATAACAAAGATGTCATCCATCTTTTTTACCCTCATTCATTATTTTGGTTTGGAAGCTGTGTCCACAATGATCAGAGCTTACTTCTGGCTCTGTTCTCAGGGATTGCTTCTAAAGAGGCTCAGGGGATCAGAAACAGTATCAAGAATCAAATCTGAGTTGAATGCCTACAAGGCAAGCACCCTACTCACTGTTCTACCCTACCTACTATACTATCTTCCCAGGCCCTTATTGTCAGTATTTTTATGAGTGTACAATAAAATTTTCCATAGTCAACATGTCTCCTGTCACATGGCATTTAGGAATTTCACAAAAATGTATAGCAATGCCATTATCCTCTAATACTTTCTGTTGTGAAAGTACAGTTTTCTAAAAATAGATTATTTTATTAATATGTCAATATGTAATATTAATAAAGTAAATCCACATAAGCAAGCAAAGTAATTTAAGGTTCTCAATTTAAGAGGATTGTTTGGAAACTAACATTTCGAGAACCAATGTATTATATTAAAAACTGAGCATAGGGGCCCGAGCGATAGCACAACAGTTAGGGTGCTTGTCTCACATGCGGTCGACCTGGGTTCGATCCCGGCTTCCCCATATGAGCACCGAGCACTGCCAGGAGTAATTCCTTTTGTGCAGAGCCAGGAGTAACCCCTGAGCATTGCCAGGTGTGACCCGGGGAGCCGAAAAGAAAGAAAAAAAGAAAAGAAAAGCTGAGCATAAAAGGATTCACTTTAAATCAAGTAAAGGTGCAATAGTACCGAGGATAGGGCATTTGCCTTACACACAGTCAACCCAGGTTTCATCTCTGGCATCCCAATGGTTCCCCAAGCACTGCCGGGAGTAATTTCTGAGTGCAGGGCCAGGGAGTAACCCCTGAGCACTGCTGATTGTGACCCCTAAAAGAGCCCCTCTCAAAAAAGTAACCTACATAAAACTCATACTTAGAGAAGTTAATAAGTCAAAATTTACTCTGATAGTTTGAACTTCAAACCATGTGATGAATCTACCACCTTAGTTGCCTATGTTCTAGTTATTTTCTACTAGAGATAATTTTTTTAAAATATGCTTCATTGCATTCACTTGCCCCCAATACAAATACAATCCATCATTGTTTTTACTACTAGATGGCCTTTTAAAAAATAAGTATTTGATTACTTTCCCACATACCCAACTTTTTTATTAGCTTCCTGCCACACTGAAAATAAACCTTGGCAATATTGCAAGATCCCAGATGATCTTTTCCTACTTCCCTCAAGCTCCCTCTCCAAACAGTCCTTTCTGGTCACACTGATCTTTTTCTGGTTCCTGAGATAAGACTGAGTTGGTCTTATTCTGGGCTTTTGCCTGTGCTATTCACTCTTCTTGGGGTTGTTCTCCTTCAGAAACCTGCCTGGTCTCATTTATTCCTTTATCATCCCCCTGCAATTGTCAGCCAGCATTTGTGCCGCTTGGCTAATATTTGGGTGTTATTAGAACGATGTCATCAGCGAAGCGGAGGTGGTGTGAGTTGCCGACCATCTATCTTCACTCCCATTCCTTCCCATTCCTAATTGTCTCATCTTGATGTTCTCAAGGGTGGCACTGAAGAGTTTTGGTGAGATGGTATCACCCTGTCGAACCCCTCTTTTGACATCAATGATCACTTCTTTGTAGAATGGTGAGATCCTGGTGGTGAATCCGTAATACAGCTCACGAAGGATCTTGATGTATTGGGTTTGAACACCCTGTTTGACTAGGGCTTCGATGACTGCTTCAGTCTCCACAGAATCAAAGGCTTTCTGTAAATCAATGAACGTGAGACAGAGCGGCATCTTGTACTCCCTACAAACCTCAATGAGCTTGGTTACTGTGTGGATATGGTCGATTGTGCTGAATCCTTTCCGGAAACCCGCTTGCTCGCATGGTTGTCCTTCATCTAGTGTTCTGCTAATCCTGTTCAGGATGACTCATGTAAACAGCTTGTAGATGACAGACAACAGGCAGATGGGGCGATAGTTGCCGATGTCGTGAATGTCTCCCTTCTTGAACAGTAGAACTGTCCTGCTGGTTTTCCATTGGGAGGGCACCTTGCATTCGGACAGGTAGCGTGTGAAGAGCCGAGCTAGTGTATTGATGAGTACCGACGGCAGATTCTTCAGGTGTTCGGGTCTGACTTTGTCTGGGCCTGGTGCTGTTCCCTTCTTTACCGATGAGATGGCATGTCGGATTTCAGAAGGGAGAACGTTGGGAATGACATATCCATCCTGTGGAATTTGGTATGTGGGCAGGTGGATGTGGCTATCAAAGAGATTTGAGTACAAGTCCTGGATAATCTTCTCCATTGCCTTTCTGGAAGATATGATAGATCCATCAGGGCATCGGAGGGCAGTCATCTTGGTCTTATAGTTGGCGAAGGACAGGCGGGCGAGTGCGAATACTTTTCCCGGCTTCTGCTGCATCTTCCAGTATTTCTGCTCTTCTGTCTTTGAGATCTGCTTTTATCGCTTCTCTGCACTGTTTAGCAAGCTTGGACGTTAGCATTTGGTCTCCTGAGGCTCGTGCCTTGCCACGTTGGCCGAATGAACTCAAGAGTTTCTGAAGACAAGCATCCTTTTGTGTCTTTCTCTCTCTCGGCATTCTACGCACAATCATGGAGGTACTGAACCAGTCGGGTTGTATTCTTCATCGATGTCATCAATGATGGTATCTTCCCATGTTGCCGCAATGGTGCCAAAGAGTTCCCAGTTGGTGGTCGTTCTGGGAGTTCTCTTCTTAAACATTGCAGCTTTTTCTCCCGTTGCGGGAAGTAGAATTTTGCACGAAGGAGACGGTGGTCAGATCCTGTCTGGAATTTGGGGGCGACAGCAACATCAGTCAGACAAAACCGTCGATTGAAGATGATGTGGTCAATTTCATTGTGGAACTGTCCGCCAGGAGATTCCCATGTCCAACGTTTCGCTTCAACCTTCTGAAACTGTGAGTTCCCATGAATAGTCTTGGTGGACATGATGAACTCAGATAGTCTCTCACCCTGTTCGTTCCATTCTAGGCCATGGGTCCCAATGTGGAGTTCTTCAGCCGATCTTCTCGGTCCTATCTTGGCATTAAAATCACCGACTATGATCTTGTAGAAGGTGTGATCTTTTTTATAGAACTCCTCCAGTTCCATGTAGAATTTCTCAATTTCATCTTCTTTGTATGTAGATGTTGGTGCATAGACAATGAAGATAGAAATTGCTGGCAGTGGGCCACATCTCCTCAAGTGTAATCGTCCTATTCGGTTTGTTAGGCATTCAAATAAATCAATGTTGACAGCCATGTTCGTGTTGACAAGGACACCAACGCCACAGGCGCCTCTTTCGTCACATGTTCCAAGGAACAATTCTTTTCCAGTGTCAAATACAGCATTATGCGACTGGCGCCTCCTTGTCTCAGTCAGACCAATGATTTCGTGCTTGATCTTTTGTGCTTGCACCATCCGATCCTCAATATATGCTTCCGATGCCAGCGTCACGTGCATTGAAAGTACAGACAGTCATTTTAGTCCTTCTTCGTTTTGGCAGCCTAGGACAGCCGTGAAATTTTATCAGGCACTGCTTGTTTGCCTTTCTTACTGCTGCCGTATTAAGGGCTCTTTTGGGGTCAGGAAAATAAACATTTTTGTCACTGGATTTGGCATATCGAACACGCATCGGACAGCTTGCCAGGCTCTGCCATGCGGGCACTATATTCTCATTACTTTGTGGGGCCTCTCTCAGAGGGGTGGGTAGAATATTTGTGGTAGTTTGGAGGTAAGTCAGCGGCCTTTGCACGACCACAGCGCCGAAAGCTGGTTTCTGCTCTGCAGAGTGTACCTGTGTCTTAGGCTCAAGCATTCCTGGGCTTGAAATACTCTCCTCTGAAGGGCAGGTCTCTGCAGGGTGGGTCCTTGTAGGCTGGGTTTCTGACAAGCTGGGCTGGAGACTGGATTAATCTGTGGGCTGGAGACTGGATTAATATGCTGGGGAGATCTTACCAGCTACAGAGTGTGGATTGTGACACAGATCGCTGCCAGCAAGTTGTGGGGGTTTCTCTGGGCTCCTCCGAGGCTCCATCGGGATGGTGGACTCGGGTCGGAAGTTGCTCTCGTGGCCCATGGAATGCAGGGGGTTCAACGGGAAAAGCTGGTTTCTGCTCTGCGGGTGTACCTGGCTGACTTTAACCGAGAATGTGGAAAGGTAGGTCTACAGCTGAATCTGAAGAAAACTATGTTCATGGGAAATGAACTAGTTCCTGAGGCCCCATTCACTCTCAATGGAACAAACATCTCTGAATGCAGCAGTTATGTGTACCTAGGTCGAGAAGTCAACATGATGAATGACCTAAAACCTGAGCTGCGCAGGGGAGGAGAGAGCAGCATGGAATGCCTTCAAAGGCATCGAAGAAATAGCTAAAAGGACAAAGAACCTCCGGCTCCGGGCACATCTCTTCGACTCCACCGTTCTCCCTGCATTAACATACGCCTCAGAGACCTGGGCCCTACGAAAGCAGGATGAGAATGCTATTCGGGTCTCCCAGAGAGGAATAGAAAGAGCTATGCTTGGAATATCATGTCTCACTCAAGTGAGTGAAGGAATCCAGAGTTCTGACCTCCATTGCTATTCCAGAATCAGGGACGCTGTCTCGTTTGCCAAGGCATCGAAAATCAGATGGGCTGGACATGTAATGCGATTTGGAGACAACCGCTGGACTAGAGCCATTACCGACTGGATCCCACGGGATGTCAAAGATCACGTGGCCGCCCACCTACAAGATGGTCAGACTTCCTTGTTAAGACCCTGAAGGAACGGTTTGAGGCTCTTCATATTCCTGAATCAACCAGATGCCATTGGGCTACAGTGGCACGTGATAGGGTTCAATGGAAATGTTACTGGCGCCCGCTCGAGCAAATCTATGAATAACGGGATTCAAGTGATCAAGTGAAGTGATCATCACCCCTGAGTTCTCTTAAAAATGCTGCTCCATTTGCCATTCCATTCCCACTGATACCCTTATCCGTAATTTCCTTGTTCATATTTAATGGGTTGGGGACTGGAGCAATAGCACAGTGGGTAGGGCATTTGCCTTGCACGTAGCTGACCCATGTTGGATCCCTGTTGGATCCCTGGCATCCCATATGGTCCCCCCAGCACTGTCAGGAGAAATTCCTGAGTGCAGAGTCAGGAGTAACTCCTAAGTAATGCTGGATATGACCCAAAAAGACAAAAAAAAACACACACACACACACACACACACACATTTAATGGGTTAGCATTATATGTTCTTTGTTCACTGTTGGTATTTCCTGTAATGGAAATCTTCTTAAAGGGAGGAGACTTTCACTATCACTTATCATAGTGAGCAACAATGCTCAGAAACAGTGTGCTACTGAGTTCAGTAAATGTTTGTTGGATAAGTGAGAGCTAAAAAGTCTCTATATCCTTGTAAGTATATGTTAACTCAACATGGGCTCTGTTCTTGGCTCTACACCAGAAACCAGGATGCAGAGAGGGAATAACATCCAGCCCAAAGTGTATTTTTATAAATCAGAATGACACTGTGCTTAGAAGAGTGGTATGGGTAAGGTATTTGGAGAGAAGTACAAATGGAAAAATGATTAAACACAACTAGGAGAGCTGAAGAAAGTTTCATAATGGAGGGAATGCCTGAAAATGGCTAATGGAGCTGATTTCTACTTTATCTAGTTTAGGTTTTGCAAAATAATCACTTGCTTTGTTACATAGTCCCTAGCTGTAAGCATTCAAAACTTTTGCCTTAAAGCAAGCTGCAGAAGCTTTGGTTCACTTCTAGTATCAGAAATCAGTTGTGTTGAAAGGAACCACAAGCATGGAAGAATGTTATTTTCACTTAAAATTTTTTGTTAAAGAAATGAGCACACTTTCCTGGCCCCTGCTAAAGGTTTTGTGCCCTTGTCATGCCTCTTAGCCCAGATGGTTTTTACCTTGTAAATAAAAAATTTTAAATGATTACATTTTGTAAGCTCTGATCTGGTGTGAGAGGATCCAATCAACATTTCATAAGAATCTGATACACAGCATCAGATCAATGCACTGTGAAAATTCCCACGAGCATAGAAAGAAATGAAAATTAAATAGGCCAATGCACATTGCCCACCTCCAAAGTGTTGCTGCAAGGAGAATCATGAATTTGAAAAATCAGCACAGAAAGAGACCTGGAGGAGTCAAAGGACAACAAAAGACAAGGCGGTGAGGGTGGGAAAGAGAAGGCAGAAGGGAGATTGGGAAGATAATAAAGTATGTGACTTATTGAGACTTCCCTAGTGCTTGGGGAGGGGGAGAATTTCTCAATGATCACAGCAACTCAAGTCACCCCTAAACGACATTTTGGTACCATAGCTCATGGAGAGCTTTCAGTGACTCCCCTCTCTCGGTGTATACAGATTTTCCTACCATATCCAAATTTCTCCAAGGAAGTCACAACCCCAATCCTGACTTGATTTTTATTTCCAAGTCCTCTTAGACATTTGTAAGTGAATAATATTTCATTGAATCTCACACTTTACTCTCTCATGTCACCTTCATTTCCACCCAGAGGGGTTTACATGCAAATCCTTCCACACCAGAAATTAACTCTCACCAAGCGTATCTCGAGTGAGCATGAGCGTGAGCTCTTGCTTCAACACTAGACATTGTTAGGAACCCTCCAGCGATGTGGAGGGTTCCCAATAATGTCATGAAGGCCCCAGATTGTTTTTCCATGTCTCTACTCTCCCAACCATAGAACTGACCTCCTCCTCAGATGGTTCTCAAGGATCAGGATGGTTGCTGGGGCAATAGGTACAGTATGCTATTTTGTTTATGTCTGGCAGGGGAAACACTGAGTCTCCAAAACTGTCATAATACTATTCTTTCCCGGAAATCAATGGAAAATTCTTCACTGAATCTCTTTGCTCTGAATTTGTTTTAAACATACCTACATGTGACTTCCCTAGAAATGGAAGGAGGATGGGCTCAATTGATGAGATCAGTTCTCCAAACCTCATAGCTGTAGCACAAAAGGAATGGTGAGATTTGGGTTGCAGCCTAATCCCTATGGTAAGTACAATGAGAGCAAGGAGATTTTTTTTTTTCTTTTGGTCATTTCCCAATGGTGTTCAGGGCTTATTCCTGGCTCTTTGTCCAGGGATCACCACATATGATCCTGCTTGGAGGACCATATGTGGTTCTAGGAAATAAAAACAGGATCAGCCTTGTGCTAAGCAAAAATCAATTTACCTCCTGTACTATCCCTTTAACCCCATGTAGTCCTGCAACAGTTCAGCATTTCCTTTATTGTCATGGCTATCTCACTGTCATTCCCTCAAGCTCTGGAAACAACTTCTGATTGGTGAGCACCCACACCGCCAGATCTACAACCTTTCCCCCTTCATCAGTTTGTTTTATTTGTAGCAGTTGGTTGGGATTCAGCATTTATCTCCAGCAAACTTCCCTTCACTTGAGCCTTAACTGTGAAGACATTCTGTGGTTCTTGTCTCTGAAGAGACATTGTATCAGAGACGTCATATCTTCATTCAATCCAGTGGCTGCATGAAAGGCATTCACTGATGCAATAAAGCCCACCAACTCCTGGAAGTGGTCTGACAAGTGTAAGTGTTCATTTCTTACCCTTCCGGCAAAAACAGCTTTGTGGACCTGGAGGGGTCATGGACCCAAATAGGCTTCATGCACTTTTATCTCTTTGATGCTGAAATTGCCCTCATTTTCTCCTGCCATAGGCATGGTTTTAAAATAGCAATTCACAATTCATGTTATCCTATTTGTACAGATGTGTCCTTCAAAGGCTATTTTAACATCTGAAACTATTTGGTTCATTCACATTCTTTCAAGTTCCTGAGGATTCTGAAGGAGTGATGACCCAAGGGCATCTCCCCAGAAGCCTAAAATATCCCAGAGGACTCTCCTTTGACAGGGTTGAAGACCACCTTCACAGGCTGCCACTTTTGGGAACACTTGGGAGTACCTAGCTAGTGCTTCCACTTCAGGAACCTAGGAGTACATAAGTGCTTCTTCCAGCACAAAAAATAAACATTAAAACAAAATAAATAAACAAGTCCTGCACAATTCTCAATGCATTTTCAAGCCATAGGGAAGACTTCCCACTTTTTACCAGAATACTGATTTCTCCTTATGTGAGATTGATAAATTCTGTATGATCCAAGTAAAGAATTCTTAAAAACAGGAAATTTGACATAAGCTCTTTTTTTCTCCTGCTGTCTATTCACTAATGCTAGGGAGAGCTGGTATAAAATCCGATTTTCTCTTTGGTCTGAGACACAGCAGTGGCAGAGTACATGTCTTGCATAGACAATATCCTGAGCTCAATTCCATGCAAGGCAGGGTCACTTTCCAGGACTATTCCCAGGATGTGACCCTACTGGCCCCTATGCATCACTAGGCTCAAACAAGATACCATTAGATCTGTACCACTGGGCTGAGTGTCACCCAGAGTAGCCCCAACTCCAGCACATCTAGTTCCTATTTAGAGAAAAAAAAATTTCTCTCAGATTGCACATTATCAGCATCTCAAGGTCCTTGCACAAGGCCAACCTGGATTTAATCCTAAGCACCCCATATGGTCCCCTGATCCCTGCCAAGAGTGATGCCTGAGCACAGAACCGGGAGTAAACCCTGAGCACAGCCAGGTGTGGCCCCAAAAAAAAACACAATATTTTTTAAATGAGAAGATAGTGTACTTCTATTTTCAGTCATGTCTTCACCATGAAAATACCCTCTTCTTTACAGATTTTTTGTGTTCAAAAATCTTCCACAACACAAATATTCCAAATGTTTTTGTTCAGAACACTATGAGCCTCTCCTATGCCTAAGTACCAGGCCACGTTGTTAAGTATCATCTGAATTGGCAACATGAACATCTCTCTTTGAGCTCACATGCAGTTATTGGAAAGCATAAGATCCTGGGTGGCCTGAGAGCAGCCCTGGGGAAGATCCTGGAATGGCTTTTTATATTACACAAGCCACACACTGGAAAAAGTCAGGAAACATTTGCTTTCTATCAGACTGCCTTTAATAGACGTTAGCATACCCATCAAATGCAGCTGCTTTCCTGTTTCAAGTTCAAATTTCATTACAAAAAATGGTGAGGGGGATTGCCTTCTTAGGACCTAATCAGGGTCTGAAAGGATTTATTTTAAGTTGATGTCACTTTCCATGATCATGAGAGTCATTCAGGATCATTCTTTGTGTTGAAAATTAGTTCAAGATGAGATAACCTAAATTTCTGCATCATCAGCTAAAGTTACTACTTATAGAATTTAGTCAAAAGGAAAATTAAAAAACATATGCAAAGTAGTGAGAGACATTTTCCAAGAGATAGTAAATTCCCAAGAGGCAGAGTTTGTATCTATTTGGGACGAAAGTCTGAGGTGGCTTGAAATAGTTATCAAAAAATTTAATTAAAAAACAAACTAGAACCAAAGTGAGTTCAATGGGTGGGGTACTTGCCTTGAACCTGCTAACCAGGATTCAACCTATGGTCCCCCTCAACCCCACGATTCCTGAACACAGAGACAGAAGCTCTGAGCATGGCTGGGTGTGAAAAAGCGAACAAAGCAAATCTGAAATGGATCTCTCTTGGTACTAAACACAATCTACCTCTACCATTACCTACCAACTTTAAATAACCTGAGTAATGAAAATTTTAAGATTTGAGGTTTGGGAGTGGAACAATAGCACAGCCCGGTAGGGCATTTGCTTTGCAAACAACCGACCTGGAGTTAATTCCCTGGCATACCATACTGTTCCCCACGCTCCACCAGGGGTTATTCCTGAGTGCAGAGACAGGAATAAGCCCTGAACATCACAGTTGTGACTCAAAAAAAAAAAAAAAAAAAAAAAAAGATTTGAGGTTTGTCTGCAGGCTCACCATTTCAATTAACTAGTCATTTTCCCACTAACTCAGTGAAAGAAAGAAAGTAAACATAGCCCTATCACCCTGTGCACCCCTGATTTAAACAGACACCCCACTCTGAAGTACGATCTGGGTCCTGGAGATTTTTGATGAAGAGTCAACTGGCAATTATTTATTATCAAAACTTGTCTTCACCTTACACTGAGAAAGGCCTCACCTGAAAAGTTTCCTTTTTCTCTACTTACTGAGCCTCAACAGTTCATCTTCTTAGCACTTCTGGATTAGAAACAAATGTAGAAGACACCCGGAAAGGAGCAAAAGGCTAATTCAGAAAATGGGACCATCTAAAAGTAGACCTCCTGCCCAGAGCTTGAAGTTTGAGTCCTAAGTATTCCAGTTCTCTACAGCCCAGGGCTCTGGGTTGTGTCTTTTTTGAGCCCTGAGCGTTGGCCACTCATGCGCCATCTAGGGACAAAGTTCAGAGCAGCTACAAAGCTCTGCTCCTCCATCAGCAGTTATGAAGCAAGGCAAGTTACCTACCCTCTCTGTGGGAAAGGAATACTACATCCCATACTCCTGTATTATATATTTATACATATGAACCTTAGAGGGCTGTTATAAGAATTGAATTACCTTTATTGAAGAGGACTTGCATTATAAATTATATAACTTCAAAAAAAAAAAAAATAAAATAAATTATATAACTTCAATACACTATACTGGGATTGAACCACGGTTGGCCACATGTGAGGTCAGTGCCTAGACTCCAATACAGCTTTCCAAGCCTCTACTGCCAAACATTAAAAAAATCAATATATAATAATTCAATATATTAAAAACTCACATATATGAATATATATTTTAATAAATAACTAAGGATAAAGTTTTGTAGTAAATACTATAATAAAATATAATAAAAAGCTAAATAAAACTGTCCTGTTCTCTAAAAACACTTGAAAACTGCTTGAAGTCCTAGAAAATAAATGGGAAAGTAATTTACACACAGATTAAAAAGGACTCCTAATGCAGAAAGTCATAAAGTTGCATGAAAAGGTCTGATCTAGAGCCTAAATGCTAGTAGCAATAAATTTACAATGGATTTGTAGGGGGATATTTTTAATGATGTGATCTAAGGAAGGAAGAGCTAATATTTTAAAGAATTTTTTAGTGTTGAGCATCCATTGAAGTAATTTTATTAATGTCAAAGTTTAATGTGATAGTTATTCAGAAAACATTTATCATTGTTCATACTTATGATAGTGATAGCTCTCTCACAAACAAAATAATAAAATTTCATTACTAACAACAAACATTTGATTAAGTCTTTACAAACCACTTCCAATCTATTATTCTAATGAACCTCACAGCAAACCTATGAGGATCATAATATGTTTATCTTTGTCTTAGATGGGAAAATGAATTTAGGATTGCTGAATAGCTTGTTGAAGTTTATGAAGCTTCCAAAGTAGTAAATACCCTTATGGGTGATGTTGGTGTGGAGAAAAGTATATGGAGCCAGACAACCATGTCGGGAGAGCCACTGGGTCCCCAATAATATCTGGAAATGAGTTCCCTTCTACATCCCAGGCAGGTGGGAAATGGATAAAAACTCAGGAGTCCAGCACAATTCCAAAGGCTTTTACTAAAACAAGCTCCGCCTCCACAATTCAAAATAATGGAATTCCCTAGACCTCTAGATCTTGGTCAGAACTCTGACCATGCACTCAAGCCCAAGTCTCCCACCAAAATAGATGATGTGCCTCAAGCCAGTCTCCTTATATATCCAAAAGTAATCCTATCTTCAGGGAGGATAGTGTCAACAAAGATGAGCGAATCAGCTTGTAGGTGTAGATGGAGGGTAGTGCAACACTAGGGTGGTGCCACACTCGTTCAGGTCTAAACAAATGATTATAAACACACTTAACTCAGTTTTTATTTTGACAAAAGATCTATTTTCAATAAGTAAAACACTTGCTATAAATCAAGGATATTCAATGTAAAAGAGAAATGGGGTCCCAGAAAATCTTGATCTATGGTATGTCATTAAAATAAATCTAGTTGTTCTACATTTTTTGACATTATATAACTAGAAGGAGCAAGGATTCCACCTTAATAGTGAATGCTGGGGTCGGGTGATAGCACAGTGGGTAGGACATTTGCCTTACCGCTTGCGGCTGACCTGGGTTTGATCCCGCCATCCCATATGGTCCCCTGAGCACCACTAGGAGTGATTCCTGAGTGTGGAGCCGGGAATAACCCCTGAGCATTGCCGGGTGCGACCCAAAGAAAGCAAAAAACAGTGAATGCTGAGGTGGCAGATGAATAAAGCTGCCTAACTCCTGTAAAAGAAAAGAGCCATCTAAAGAGAGAGTAGACACACAAAATGGAATCATCTATGGCAGGCATAGAAGAAGGGGAACTGGCCATTGTGAACATAGGTAAGAGAACATCGAGTTACTCTGTTAAGCACATTGCTAAAGACCAACAATGGACTAGTTTGCAGGAAGGTCATTTGGCAGATAGGAAATTAAGAGCATGTGGTTGGGGAGAGCAGAGGGTACAGAAAGAGATTCACTTCTCCCACAAGAAGCCAAAGTCCTAAACAACACTTGGAAGGGTTTTCAACCCCACTGCCTCCCAAGGCACATGTAACTTAGTCATACCTGTTGGAGACTAGGAAGAAAGATAAAACTCTTCATCCTAGGAAAGAAGCAGGAAAAGTCCACAGGTCTCATCCCACAACTATACCACTTAAGTTTTTGCCCTGGGGAGGAGAAGGAACCTTATGAAAATAAGAGAAACCTTATGAAAGCAAAATGATTTGGCTGTGTGTAGAAGAGAAGGGGCAGAAACATTGAGAAAGTCCCTCTTAGAGATCCAAGCACACAGGATCTAGGTGAACCCACTGTAGACGGGACAAGATGGAAGGGAAGTTCTGCAGTAATCTAGGGAGAGACAATGATAGTGGCTGAAGAAGGAGTAGTTAAGAGTATGAAGAAATTGGTAGATGGGAGAGGGGAAGGGGAAACATTAGTACAGCAGGTAGGCATTTGACATGCAATGCAGCCAATCTGGATTAGATACCTGGCGATGATGACTCCCATACTATGGGCACTCCATATGGATCCCCAGCCCACCAAGGATTGATCCTAAGCACAAAGCCAGGAGTAAGCCCTGAGCACTACCAGGTATGGTCCAAATATCACTACTCCACATCCTACCCCCACTGAAAAAAATTGGTAGATTTGGGGCCAATTCTATAGCACAGTAATATTTCTAAATTTTTAGATGTAAGCCAACTTTTTTGGTTTTTTCAGTCTTCCAGATCATGTAAATACTTGTTTACTTATTTATTTTTACTTAAAGTAGTAGCATTGTACTGTACTATCTAAGTCTCTGGGGTGCATCATTAAAAATCAACAAGTGCATATGCCCTATAATATGAAAGTTCAATTCTTTCACTTTTTCTTCAAAAGAAAAAATTTTTTTTTCTTTTTTCTTCTTTTTTTTTTTCTCAAAGAAAAAAAGAAAAATTTTATTTTAACTCCGTTTCTCAGTCATCTTCCCTTTAAATAATTGTTAGTGGTCTTATAATCCAATTGATGATTTTTTGCTTTATTTGGCTCATTTATCTGCTTCTCTGCATACCACAAGTAAAATAATATGGTCTTTGTCTTTCTCCATCTGACAACTTTTCATCATGCCTCTGGGTTTTATCCAATGACAGAACTGCATTTTCTTTCTTAATAGTTCAATAACATTCCATTTTGTATATATCTTACATTCTTTATCCATTCGTCTCTCAAGAGTGCCTAGACTGTTTCCAATACTTAGCTATTGTATGCTGCAATAAACATTGAAATATATAACTCTAAATTTATTTGATTTTGTATTCTTTAGGTAAATATACAAAATGATTGGATTTGTTTTGTTTTTTGTTTTTTGTTTTCTTCAGAATGGAGATACACCTGGTTGTGTTCAGAGATTATTTCTGGCTCTGAACTTCAGATCCTCTCCTATTGAGGCTCTGAGGACCATCTGATGCTCAGATTCAAACACAGGTCAGCTGCATGCAAGGCAAATACTCGAATCTCTATACTATCTCTGCTGCTCTAAGATATCTGGATTTTATGGAATTTCTATTGTTAATCTTTTGGGGAATTTCCCACTACCTTCATTAATGGCTTTATCTACTTGCAGTCCCACCAATGTACAGAGGATTCTAAGCCAAATTCTTCCCAGCACTTGTTTCTATATTTTGGATACCAGTTTTGCTCAAGGTGTGAGGTGAAATATCTCAGGGTTGTTTTTGTTTGTTTACCTAACAATCACTTGAATCACTTGTCTTCCCATTCATTGATTTGCTTGAGTAGGCACCAGTAACCACTCCATTCATTAGGAATGAGGTTCATTATTATTGTTTTTGGGCATATTGAATACACCATGGGTAGCTTGCCAGACTCTGCTGTGGCACTGGGTTCATCCCAGGGGCCCAGTCTTTTCTATGTCAGAACCATCCAGGGTCCATGAGGCAAGAGCCCTGGGGGTTGTAAACAAGCCTGTCTCCTGTCTGCCACCTGCTGATGCAGCCAAGCACTGCAGCCACACCTGCAATACCTTGAAGGGCAGGAAATACTTGGGAAGGGGCTTGGAGCCACACCCATTGCTGCTTTACTCCTGGCAGTGTTTGGAGACCATAAGTGGTGCCAGGGATTAAACCAGATGGACTATACGCAGGGCAAGCACCTTAGTCCTGTACTATCTGTCCCATATTATTTCTAAGATTCTGATTTGCTTATGATTCCTGAAGTATCTTGACCACTTTATATTATTTTGCTACTTTTTGTTTATTTTTGGGCCACAGCTGGTGGTGTTCAGGACTTACTCCCAGCTCTTCATTCAGGGATCACTCCTGGTGAGCTGGAGGGGACTTATGTGGAGTGCTGGATGGAGACAGATGTGTCCAAGGCACCCCTCAACCAACTACGCTATGACACTACCTACTGTACTTTGCTCTAGCCCAGGAGTTTGTCATTTTATTTTTGTTACAGTTTCCTAAGCAGATTTAGATTTCAGAAAAAATTAAATATTAGATTTAAAAACATTATTGTTTTGGGGCCCACGCCAGTGGTGCTCCGAATTTACTCCTGTGGTAGTGTTTTAGGAACTCTATGTGATAACAAGGATTGAACGGGGTTGGCTATGTGGTAGAGGTATAGATTCTATTTTCCACTTCCTTTATTACTAATTTCATTTGTGAGTGCCCTGGTTGACTCAAGGTCTCAGCTCTCGGACCGGGCACTGAGGCACTGAGCACTGAGGCACTTGACCCAGCTCTCCCAGCTTTTGAGTATCACACGAGTTATCCCCAGTCTCCTGAAGACTATTTGGGAGCTCCAGCACCTTCCCACAGCCCCTGAACACCAGAGAGCTGTAGGGAGTGGGACTCCGGTCTTTCCTACCCAAAGAGGACAAATATCTTTTCATATTCCTGTTGACTCTATATGTCTACTCTGGATAAGTCTCTATTTAGATGTTCATCTCATTAAAAATTATTTGCTGTTGTTGTAATTGATTTTTTATTGGGCAGAGTTACATGCAAATACCTTCTCCCATTCAGTAAAGTCTGTTTTCATTTTGATGGAAATTCCTTCCACTGTACAAAAAGGTTTTAGTGTGATAAGGTGCCATTGTTTGTTTTAGTTTGGTTTCCTTTACTGTCAGAGACCTGCCCCCCAAACATAGCTCTGAGCCAATGTCGAGTTAACATAATGGCTATATTTCTTCTATGTAATCTATGAATTCAGGTCTTATATCCATGTCTCTAACATTTTGAAAATATTTTACTTATGCATTGCGTGAAGTAACCTATTTACTTCTAATTTCATTACTGTATCACTGTTTTGCTTAGTATCACTGTATCATTGTCTTCCGTTCATCATCGATTTGCTCAAGCGGGCCCCATAAAATCTCCATATGTCCTGTCTCATGCTAGTAGAGCCCAAGGCATCTGCTTGCTCCAGGAACATAAAGAGCCTCAATCCATTCCGAATGAGGTCTATAATTGTTACTGGTATTTGGCATATATATCAAATACAACCACGGGTAGCTTGCCAGGCTCTGCCGTGCAGGTAGCATATTCTTGTAGGCATCTCTAAGTCCAGCATTTATTGATGAACCCCAAGGCCACTTGCGGCCCCGAGCCAGGCGCTGATAGGCTGGTCTGCTGGGTGGAGGTCTGAGGGAGAGAGAACCGGATGTGGAAAAATGGAGGCCCTCATGGAGTGGGGGTCGTCTGGCTTGTTGCAAGGCTCTGCTGGGGTGGTGGGCCAGGGCTAGAACCCACCATCCCCCCCGCGCCTCGTAGCGGCTGGTCATGGGAGAGCCAGTAGCAGCACCTGCCCCATGTCTGTGAGTCTCTGGACCGGCATACCTGAGCGGATTTAAGAAAGACTGCTGCAGGGTGGAACTCGATGAGCCGGGCGCTGATAGGCTGGTCTGCTGGTGGAGGTCTATGGAGAGAGAAATCGGATATGGAAAATGGAGGCCCTCATGGAGTGGGGTGGTCCGGCTTGTTGCGAGGCTCTGCTGGGGTGGTGGGCCAGGGCTAGAACCCACCATCCCTCCCGGGAGCCTCGTGGCGGCTGGTCACGGGAGAGCCAGTAGCAGCTCTGCCCCATGTCTCTGAGTCTCATTCTTTTACACTGTCCAGTATTTTTACCATCATTTATGAATTATATTTTCTTTGTTCCATTTTGGCTCTTGGCTACTTTCATAAGTTAGCTGCCCAAATATGTGTGATTCATATATATTTCATGGTTACCTACTCTGTTTCACAGATCCGTGTAAAAACAGTGTGGAAAAGGTTCTATTCTAGTATCATGCAGGAGATACCTAAAGTTTCTTGATTTGCATGTGCGTAGAGTAAAAAAATCTGGCACTACAGTACTCTGGAAAGTCCCAGTTTAAACCTATTTCCATTGGTAGCTAGTAAAGGTATTTCATTTTCAATCTGAAAATATATTGGCTTCACAATAGATACGGTGGTCTACTTGATTCTGAAATATGTAGAGGACTCAAGGATATCTCCCAGAATTTGGATTAAGCAACTATCAGAAGCAAGTTACCCTAAGATGGATAAGTCTTTGGCGATACAGACTTGGGAAGGAAGATCAGGAGCTGAGTTCAGATACGTTGAATTTAAGATGTCCACAACACATCAAGTAAAGATGTCATGAGGCAAAGCTGTCCAAGTCTACCATATGGGGAGGAAGAAGTAGGGAGAAGAAGTAGGAGGAAGAAGAAATTGAGAACCCATCATCATATAGATGGCAAAAGCAATGAACTGGATAAGATCACCTTAAAAGCCAATGCATATAGAAGAAAATAGGATCACAATCTGAATGCTGGGCAACTCCAGTTCAGGAAAAGATACTGAGAAATTCAAAGGAAAAACAAAACAATAAGGTATACCATGTCCAGGGAAACCAGAGTCAAGAAGTAAGTGGAAGTCATTTTTTTAAAAAAAAATGCTATATATTTCTAGTTTTATAGTAGATCTTATTTATGTTCCTCCAATTAATGCTGTTTTGAACTTTAAAAAAACTGTAAAGGCAGGGAATGGAGAGCTAGTTCAGGGGTTAAGGCAATAGCCTTGCATGTGGTTGAGTCTAGTTGAATCCTCTGCACTATACATGGTCCCTCTATGTGGTATCCCCTAAGTGTTGCAGGACTCCTCTAAGAGCCTCTCCATCTGCCCTGTATTTCCTCCTGCAGGTCACTTCGTAGCTGGGGGTGGGGGGGTAGTCTAAATGTGGCAGTTTATCTGACCATGTAGTCTATACTGGCTGGTATAAACATTCTCTCATGCTACCACAATCATCGTGGGACTAGCTAGACCTACCAGCATATTTGCTTGCCACATTGGATCTCTAAGTAATTAAACCAGAGAGAAATCCTGTTTGCCTCTAAGCAAGCAAGCATGGCTCCCTGATAACTCAAAGGCAACTAAAATACAAAACTACTGTGAAGTAGACGAGACTCTTGTGAAGGCTTGGAGAAATATTTAACTGGCATTAGTATTAGTCTTTGGTACAGAGACATGCCATCTCAGAAACCCCCTTCTCTACCCTATAAAGGAATTTCCAGGCAGATCTTGGCTCAAAACATTAGCATATAATAGGACCTAGGTGAGGTGCTGGGAGAAATTACCTAAGGGCATTTGACCCTTCCTGCTTCCCATAATAGTGGGAGGTCTGAGTTGCAGGGGTATAAAACCAGCCTCTCTCTCTCTCTCTCTCTCTCTCTCTCTCTCTCTCTCTCTCTCTCTCTTTGGGCTTGCACTCTTCTTGGGAGTCTTGTCTTTGTCTCCTCTTTACAGGGCCTTTACACGTGGTGGCCTCCAACTTGGCCTACATGTGGCTGGGGTTCTAACTGGGAATCCTAAGCACAGGGTTTTTCCTATTGCTGATTTGTATGCCTGAACCTGTGATAAGTAAAGCCTTTTAAAACTGCACTGGATTCCTGAGTTTTCATCCATTCCCTGCCGGCTTCGGAGGTAAAGCGGAACTCTTTTCCCTCACACTGTTGGGGACCCGGCAGCTTCCCCGACACCTAAGCACCATCAGACCCCAAAAATGTGTTTCTCTTATTATGTACAGGCAAAAATTCACTAAGAAATAGGATTTGTCTACTATGTTGTTGGGAACCAGAATTCAAAAAGACTGGAATGGAGGTATGGAATGCTGCCCTGGAATGCAGACCCTCGAGGGGGTCCCCTCGGGGAAGAATTTCTATCTCTGTCCCCCTCCTGGAAGAATTTCCCCTAAAGAAAGCCCTTTACATTTATGTTTATCCTGATAAACTCGCAGATAAATACTCTGAGATATGTAATAATCCAACCTGGATAGATCAAAATTGTTAGGTGCCTTACCAAGAATGTTATTCTTCTCCTTTTAATGATTATTTGTCTAATCAATAAATACCGTTCATGGAGAAGAATTAAGGCTTTCAGTCCACAAGGCTGTTAGCCAGCTGATCCCAAGCTTTTTCTCTCTTATTTCTGTTCACCCAGGCCTGGTTCCCAGGAGCACTAGGTGAGGATACCTGAAGTCTAGTCCAAATTCTAGGCTTACTTGTTCTATAACTTCATCATCAGCTATAGTCTAGCTATACTTCAGTTTCTTTACTTACTACATTAGTAGTCCTTCAGTCGTAATTCAGCAAATATTTGTCCTATGTAAATATGCTACACAATATATAGCATGTTGCTGACCATGATCTTTCAATGACTCTCAAATTAAAACATAAGATGCACTACTCAAACATGTCTTGTAGCTACTTAGAATTGCTCAGTGGCTTAGAATCTTAAGATTGAGAGTTTAAACCCCAGAGCTGCCCCATGCACAAGAAGGCTCACAGACTGCTGGCACCTCAGCAGTCTATGATCCTTAACACCACAAGTGACGTTGGCTAGGTGCAACCCTTGGTGAGCATCATAACTGAAACAGCACCACAACTCAGAGCATCACATGATAGCCTTCAGGAAGTGTGAACTCCAGCAGGAACCTAATAGAGCACTGCAAGGACCTCCAGCAAACACTACAGCCACAATGTAGGTGAGTACCTCCAATGAAAGGAATGCAACCTAGGCTCACATTCACATTCCTGAGTGTGCCAACAGTGCAAACTTGACTTCGGTGAGTGAGAGCCATGACTAAATGTGCAAGCACCAAATCCAGGAGGGGTGGTGGTGGGGTGGTGGTGGTGGGGGTTGAAGATGGGATCTGGTAATTCTAAGAACAATAAAGGGAAATACATCTACTTAAAAAGAGAAAGAAGAATGGCTGCAGGTCTTTTTCTCAACAGAAACTCTTTTTCACTATTGAGTATCCATTGGGGACATATCCTTAACCTCAAATAGCTAATAATCTACTAGGAAGAAAGTCTATTACTTGCAATGGGTTTTCCTATGATTTTTCTCTGTAATCTCACTTGTCTAATGTGATCAAAGCAATGATCAAAGCTCGTTAAGAATCCAGACATAGCAAAAGCATCTTTGTTCTTACTAACAAACGTAAAATACTTTAATAAATTGCCTCCTGATTTGGGGGGGGGGAGAGACATTGTCCACTTTCATCAATTTTAGAATTGTTAAAGAAATCAAAATGCTTCAAAAAAATCTCTTGGAAACAAGCTGATACCCTGACAACAACCATTATCTTAAATGTTTCTGGATTGAAGGGTGAATCACTGAATCTGAGCAAAATAACATAGAAGAAAGTTGGAAATAAACTGACAACAAAATTAAGGTATTGAAGTTCCAGAGACTGACATCCTGACAGCTATTTCCAGGAACATTTACCTCTCTAAAATGGATCTCAGGGGCCGGGAGCGATAGCCCAGCGGGTAGGCGCCTGCCTTGCACGCGCCCGGCTTATGCCGGCCGGGTTCGATCCCCCCACATCCCATATGGTCCCCGAGCACCGCCAGGGAGTAATTCCTGAGCGCAGAGCCAGGAGTAACCCCTGAGCATCGCGGGTGTGACCCAAAAAGCAAAAAAAAAAAAATAAAAATAAAAATAAAATAAAATAAAATGGATCTCAAAATACTACCTTAGAATTCTTTTTAGGGATTATCTAAAATTTTGCAGAACAGCACTTTTCTGCAGTTTGGTCCTCCTTGATAACAAACCAAATATTTAGCTGATGTATAATAAAATTTTAATCAGAAATGACAATCTCCATCCCTAGAAGGGAAGTGAATGTAAGTGCCCTGAGGGGAGAAATTGCATCTTTTCATTGTCTTATTCATAAGCAATTACATTGTTATGGAAAAAAAGCAACATCTCATTAACATTAGAAAGAGACAAACATTTGCTTTTTCAAGGGTAATAACAAGGGGGAGTAAATTTTTTATTTGGGAACAGTTAATGCTAAAAGTCCAAAATATAAACGGAAAATTACTTTAAAAAGTACTCAACTGAATTAACAGCCACAGCATTTTTATAATAACCACAGACTTACTTTCAGGCATTCCTTGAAAGATAATGGCACTCAATATCCTATAAAAGTTATTTCTCCAGAACACTAAACAGTTTCAATTCTCAACAACCATAAGAGAGTGTTAGTTATGTTTATGATTGTGGCTTTAAGGCAAAGTACTCGATTGGCTTATTTAAATAAAAATCTGTTTAAGAAAAAAAGTTCTCAGTAGAAATTTTTCTATCTCCACTCTTACAGTTAGAGTTTGTCCAGCTGAGTTGTTGCTATGCTGTCACCAAGTTTCTCTCATCTGTTAGCCTGGGGGTATGGATTTAATGAGTTTAAGAAGAAAGACTTTGAAATACCTAATACCTGTCGTATTCAACAATGACATTTTAAATTGATTTATATGGCCAACCTATGTAATTTTCAAATATATGAACAGACCTTAAAGACAAGGTCTTTTTGCTTGATAGACAATAATTGCAGATGAAGTCTCCATTAAGACTAAATTTTACCCTTTAGAAAATTTTAAATGACACCATAATAATAGTTAATATCCAAACACAAAACATTAGCATTGAGAGTAGCCAGATAAAATGTAAAGTTAATGTATCACAGGAAATGCTAGTGCTTTGCATTTCTACTGTCAAACAACATATGAAAAAAACGACTAGAGGGAGGCTGAAGAGCTAGTTCAGGGTGAAACCACTTGCCTAAGCTGCCTCCCACCTTAATTCGATCCTCAGCACCACCAGGAGTGATCCTGAGCACAGTCAAGAGTAAGGCTCCTCAGCAGCCAACCTTCAGGTCCTTATCTCTGGCAGAGTATAGCCAGACACCTATTTAAAAAAAATAATAACTTGAACAGTAGGCAATCTATATCTCCCATACCTAGCTTTATTGCTAGATCAGGTATGGTTGAGAACCAAGAAAATGCTATGCTTAACTTGACACACCGGTGAAGTCTTCCAGGAAGTATTCACACATGCCAGTGTGCATGGTTACCAATAGGAAGAAGGCGAAATTTGGGGATGCCAGAATACACTTTTGCCCAATCCCACTGGCCTCCCACAATACTTTCTCCACAATGGCCCGGGTCACAAGTGAAATAGAAACTTGGGACCAAAAACAGCTCAGTGGAAGAGAACCTGCCTGGCAAGCATGAGGCTGTGAGTTCAATTCTGGCATCAGCCCACATGCCAAGCACAATCCCTGTGACCCTACAGATGTGACTCATGTGACAATAATGTGATAGCTCAAGGGTATTTGACAACCCGGTATGTGCAAGCACCACTTAATGTGCAAAGAAAGCTGTGAGTCCCCACCATCACAATGATGGGAAGGAGGGATTTTTAAAAAGGAAAAAGAAAATTCAAATGAAGCCTGACAAGAATAAATCAAATAGTCATTAGCATAAGTTAGCATGAGACTAGAGAGAAAAGGATATATCTATAAATTGCATAGGGTTGCTCTGAGTAAAATAATGCATAAGTGGCAGAGAGAGCTAATATAGCAGTCAAGGTGCTTGCCTTGCAAATAGCCATCCCAGGTTTAATACACGCCATACCCAACTACATAATGACCTGAGCCCACCAGGAGTGACCCCTGAGTGTTGACCCAGAAGTAAACCCTGAGCGTTGTTGAATATGTCCCCAAACCAAAAAGAAAAGAAAAAATTAAGACAGTGCCTTCAGTTTCTATATAAATTATATACATCTCAGTAAATTATATACATATATCATACTAATAATAGCTTTGCATTAAAAGTTTCTCTAGGATCAACAGTGCATAAGAAAGGAAGAAACTCAAAGCACTATGAAGTTCTTCAACCATCATGTGAGATGCGGGGAAAATTTAGGTGTGCAGTACGTGATAGAGACTTGTAAAAGGACTGATAGGCTGATATTTAAATTCGTAAGTACTGTGGCCATGATTATATTTTTTGACCCTCTCTCACCTATAGCTGTTAATATCTGCAGATGTCCCCTGAAGATCTTGTGTGCCAGTTTCAGTACAAATAACCTTATCTCAAAAGCAGCAAGTCTATTACTGCTTCTTTACGTTGTGCGAGAGGGTGTTTCAAGAGACAAACCCAGTCATGTGGCAAGTTGCCAAGTGTTGGGTCTGTCACTTAGATGCATCAGGCAAGCAGAGGGCATAGCATCATACAGTATCTGTGTAGGAAAAAAGCAAAGCATCCAAGACCTCCCCAGGCCAATAACAATAGACAGGCATCTGGACAGAAGGAAAAACAAAGGCATTTCCACTTTTCTTCATTTTGCACTAATCAAAATATATAAAATGTATGGGTGTATGGAGTCTTTTACACAGTGTGCCATCACTGAATCTCTTGGATAAACAATTAAAACATGCTAAAATCAACATTCCACAAAGAATCAGTCCCAGACACAAACTATTTTTTTTTCTTTTTGGGTCACACCGGCGATGCTCAGGGGGTTACTCCTGGCTCTGCACTCAGGAATTACTCCTGGTGGTGCTCGGGGACCATATGGGATGCTGGGGATTGAAACCAGGCTGGCACACGCTGGCCACATGCAAGGCAAACACCCTACCCGCTGGGCTATCGCTCTGGCCCCACAAACTATTTTTAATACAAGCATAAAACAAAATAAAATACTCAAGCATTATTTTTTATGAATAACCCCTTTGGGGTAAGTCCTGTATCTGTTGAGGTTTTGTACTATAAGGTACAACTATCTAAGAAAAATAAAAGACCAACGTGTAAATAATTTCATTACTTTAATTGATACAAACATTAAATTTTGCCTGATTGGGGAGGTCACTCTCCATTACGCTCAGAGCTTACTTTTTGGCTCAGGAATCACTCCTAGTGGAGCCTGGGGACCATGTGCAGTCACTTGATCACTTGACATCCCATTATTCATCGATTTGCTCGAGCTGGTGCCAGTAACATTTCCATTTGACCCTATCACGTGCCAGTGTAGCTCAATGGCATCTGGTTGCTTCAGGAATACGAAGAGCCTCAAACCGTTTGTTCAGGGTCTTGACGAAGAAGTCTGACCATCTTGTAGGTGGTGGCCATGTGATCTTTTTGACATCCCATGGGATTCAGTCAGTATGTCAAAAGATCCCGTGGGATCTATGTGCAGTACCAATGATTAAATGTGTGAGTGGCTTACCCATTGCACTATTTCTATGGTCCCTTAAATATTATTCTTATGTAGTTTTCTGATGGAAGCAAGATGGTGATATATTTCTTATCTCTTCTTTGCCCATTTTATTATTGATAACTGCAAGTTTCCCATGCCGGGTTAGTTGTGCTCTGGGGTGGAGGTGCACATCAGGTGGTGTTTTTGCCAAGGTTTACATACCCAAGTAGCTGTGCATGCACACCGTCTGTCAGGACTTGTACTCCTTGGTTGTGGTACTCACACATAAAAGTGCTCACTGGAATTCACTGTGGGCTTCACTCTCACACAAGTACTTCCCAAGGGTCACAAATCCTGGCCATGATGCTCTGACATCTTTTTATACATCTTTATGTGTAATGCTTAGCAGGGCCCACACCCCTGATTATCTTTAGTGGTGTTGGTGAAGTAGACAACAAGGACTTTGCCAGGTTCTAGCCTGATCTTTTTACACGCGTCAGATTGAAACCCAACAAAGGTGAAAGACTTGACAGCCCTCGAAATAACCCAGTTTGCTGATCCGCCACTTTGCACAGAGTTAGTGCAGGATGGTGGGAAGGAGATGTCACATCAGGGGCCAGCCACGCATACTCAGTGCTGGCTATGGAGATGGAACAGTGGATGCAGGAGGCTATGCACATAGCCAAAGAGGCCCTAGAAAATACTGAGGTTCCTGTTGGCTGCTTATGGTCAATAACAATGAAGTTGTGGGGAAAGGAAGAAAAGACGTTAATTAAATGAAAAATACTACTTGACATCAGAGATGGTGGCCAGTGATGAAGTCCTAGATTGGTGTCATTTAAATGCAAGAGTCTTTCCGAGGTATGTGCTCTGTGTTGTAGGTCACCACAGACTCATGTGTGCAGCTGCTCTCACCAGATGGAAAAAAACCATGTTCAGAGTTTTAAAATAATCCTTCTCTTTAGATGTCCATTTGAGAAAAATAGCATTAATTTTATATGTTTAAAAACTAGCATTAAAAATATATCCCTTTTTTACAGTCAAGATTGTAATATGAATCCACCGACTGAATTTGGCTAGTTGCAACAAGTTGATTTATTCAGACTAATTTCTGTTCCAAAATCCTAGTACTCCTGTTCAAGATGGAAACAGATTAATATTCCTGATTTCCATTTTGGTTTCCAGGAGGAGTTATCAAGCTTCTTTTTGGAAAACACTAGAATGTTGTTTTTTTTTTACATAAAAATAAGCACTTGTTGGAACAAAAAATGTGTCATGTTCATTATAAAAATCAATCAGACATATACCCATGTTTGCAAATATTTTAGACTTCGTGAATCAGGCAGCAAAAATGAATATGCTAAGTATGCTGATGAAATTCAAAATTCAGTAAAAATCATCATAAGTACCTTTTAAATAATGCAGATGTACTAGTGACAAGAATGAAATTCTTTGGAAAGGGTAATTAATTGGAGCCATAGTTAATGTTTTATGCCATTAATTTGATTGTAGCATTCACTTATAAAAGTCATTCTTAGCTTGTCAGCTGGGCAAAAACATACAAGGGGCCAGACTTGGCCCAAGGGCTACAATTTGTAGAGTAACCATTAACTCCAGAGCTGGAGGAATCTGACATACTCTGAATGTATTCACCAAACTGATATGCTAAAATATTTGCTTGCAACATACCTAGTGTTAGTAGGTGGTGCCTTGGGGCTATAGAGAATGGTCAGGTCAAGGGGGATGTGACTCTTGGGGATAGAAAATAACCCTCCATAATAAATCCCTGGGTCACCCCAGTTTCCCCCTTACAGGGAAGAGATAAGAAGTCCGTGTCCTAGAAAAGGGGCCACTCTCAACCATGCTGGTACACTGATTTCAACTGTGAGAAAGAATTTATCTGTTCTTTTCTCTCACTTTGTGGTGTTTTGTGGGAACACTCTGAATGGACTAAGACAAAGCCCTCTGCACTCCATCTCACCCAGGACACTGTCTTGGAAGTCCAGAGTCCTTGACTCCTTCATGGCATGTATGTTCGGAGCCCTGAGATAGGCATTAAAGAGAGTTGGGGGAGTTGGCTTAGACTTGTAGAAAGCAACTGTTTCTGAATATTTCTCCTCAGAATCATCCTATTTCATGAATTCAAAAATAAAGTTTCCCCCCCACATTTTAGTATGTTAGAAAACCAGGCTAAGTCTTCAAATCAATGACTTCATTTTACCACAGATTTTTTTTCTCCTTTCTTACTGCAAATAAAACAATGTGGAGACTTATAATTGATGGCATGTGAGTGTCTCTGAAGTATGATAATATTTCTCTTTCACAGCTGCAGCTCGGCTCATTCTGCTGTTCTTCACCCCTGTCTGAGTAACCGCCTGTCTAATTAGACTTATCTTCCGCTTTCCTATGGTGCTTCAGAAATGGCCCCTTTCAGAAATGTCAGTTCCTTCAAAGATCTGGGATGATCTTCAAGAAGCAGTTAACTTGGGATTTCTTGGCAGTGAATTGGCTGTAACAGAATGAATTTTCTTGTAAAATTAGAGTTTCCTTTGAAGTTTTAAAAAATTCCTTTTCTTTCCAAACAGGAGGGAGAAAATTCATGAAGGCTAGCACACCCAGTGTACAGTCTCTTCACTCTGGATTAGCTTCCCTGGAAGGGAAAGCCTGCCGGCTCTCGGAGTTGGCTCAAAACCAGGTCTCCTTGAAAACTGCCTCTCCAACTCTGATGCCAAACGCCACCTGGTGTTCACATTACATAGGTACAAGAAATAGGCCTCCAATGAAAGGAAGTCTGAAGGATAGAACAAGGCGAAAGGTGGAATGAAGAAATCAGGTTATTAAAAGATAAAGAGAAACAGCACATACATCTACTTAATCACATGGAATATTAAGTCCACATAAAAGAGAACAAAATGGAACAAATCTGGTTGTTTTAAACAAGTCATCATGGCGATTAAAATTTCATTAGTATCTAAGTTCAAGCATCTTAAATAATTTGCAAGGCCATGTGGCTGCTAAGTGGAAGGGTAAACTACACTCTTTTACTTCATGTTGTTGCTATTGTACAATGGGTATTCAGTTAATATTTAATTAAGATATCCCAAATCTGTACTCCCAACTACTACATATACAGCCTTTACTCCCAGTACCCTCAAAAAAGTTAGTCTGAGGCTTAGGATGTGCATCTTCCCATTCCATTACCTGTAACAGCCTCCAGGAAGTGGAAATTAAAGCAGAACTGAGGAGTTTGAACATCATGATTACTTACTTCATGACATATGAGTCACAGGCATGAAAATAGGCAAGAGAACAGACAGTAGAAGAAAGTTTCGTTATTGATCTCATCAAGGTCTAAAACCCTAGGTACTAGAAATGAACATGTTTGTTCCTAAGCAAGGCTCTCTTGGATTTTTTTTATAAAAAGTTTGTTACCAATCTCTTTATTTAATCTTCTGGACCTGTAAAATTCAGGGTTTGCAGAAATATTTTCACCCCTGTGCAGCTCTCTGAGCTTACCATCTTTGTGCAAATGCCAAGAATCACATCACGTCACTGCAGCCACAGTCTCCTACCCCAAGCCCTCGCTGCCATCCATCTCCCCAGCACCATTCACAGATGTGGCTTGAGCCAGAGATGAATCACAAACATAAGAAAAGAAAAATGGATAAACATATGGAGGAAATAAAACTCTCCTGGAAAGTGGCAGAATTTATTTTTACTCTCCAGGAGCTTTCCTCCAGACATGCAAACTTCCACCTTCTTGAAAAAGCATCTGGAAGTTCAGAATTACTTTCATCTGGCAAACTCATGAACTGTGACTCTAATATTACATATCTATTTTCTTACCAAAGACTTTTGAGAGACCAAGGGAAGAGCATTTTCTCTCATCTTTTACCATCTTCACTCTTGAGAGGTTTAAGATTAGTTTAGGCAAACCCATAAAGAATAAAATAATGATCATTTGAATCTCAGGAAAGCTCTGGAGTAAATGAGATCATGTCTATGAAAATTGTCAGAGTTAAGCTCAAAGAGCAGAGAACTGTGAGTGTTATGGGCTTTAAATTATTATGGGCTTTAAATTTTAAATTTCCTGTAAATAAAACTTTACATGAAATGTAGGAGGAGTTAAGGAAGTGAAGGTATGGGAAGGGAAATAAGTCAATACACCTAAAGTTCTGACCTAGCCGGAAGAGCTATCCCACCTCTCTGAACTTAGGTCTCCTGATCCATACTGGTAAGGAATTTGCCTGAATTCAAACCCATGGGCTGACACCTAGCAGAACACTCCTGAGCAAGCACCTGCACTTCTCTTCACCTTCCTATTCTCTATATGTTTTCATAAGTGTGACTGCTCCATTTTTAAAAATCTTGTCTTCCGTGTCAAAGGAGGAAAATATCCCAGAAAAGGAAAAAGGTGGGGAGTTAAAAAGGCACATTAAAAAGAACTTTTAAATAGGATGTCATGTTCAACAGTGCTGCAAGGAGCTGAGGATGATAAGAGATTGTGGATCTGGCAATTAGATTATATTGATCTTTCAACCAGCACTTTCAACAGAGCAGTGAGGGTGAAATCAGATTGTAAGTGGCTGAGAGAGGGAAGTTCTGAAGTAGAAATGAGGGCTGATGCTGCTATCTGGAGAAAGCTCAGGTTGATGCTCTATTTGGGGGACACTTGGCTTGAAGGGGTTCAGATTGATGCCTCTATCTGGGGAAATTCGGGTTGATGTTCTATCTAGGGTGCGCTCAGGTTGGTGCTCTATCTGGAGAAAGCTTACGTTGATGCTCTATCTGGGGCTCTCAGGTTGGTGCTCTATCTGGAGAAAGCTCAGGTTGGTGCTCTATCTGGGAGTACCTCCCGGTTGGTGCTCTATTTGGGGGGAAGCTCATGTTAGTGCTCTATCTGGGGGCACTCCAGGTTGGTGCTCTATCTGGGAGTACCTCGGGTTGGTGCTCTATTTGGGGGAAGCTCATGTTAGTGCTCTATCTGGGGGCACTCAGGTTGGTGCTCTATCTGGGGGAAGCTCAGGTTGGTGCTCTATCTGGGGGCACTCAGGTTAGTGCTCTATCTGGGGGAAACCTCTATCGGGGGTAGCTCGGGTTGGTGCCCTATCTGGGGGAAATTCAGGTTAATTCTCTATCTGGAAGAAGAAGCTCAGAAGTAGAAAAAAAAATGAGGTAGGATAAAACCTCAACTGCAGAGAACAGCATGGCTAAATTAAGGAGTCTGCCAAGAGGGAATATTTGCTCCCAATTCCTATGTTAAAACCTAGCCCCAAAAGTACCACAGTCACATTCAGAAATAAGTGAAGAGGCTGAGAGGGCCATCTGCAAAGGTCAGACTGGTACTAACTCCTTGAAGGGAATGAATGGTAAGTGCAGCAGGACTCCGCACAGAGGACAATAAGATCTGAGGATCAATATTGATACAAATTTACTCACATAACACAAGCAACTAATAGTTTGCTCAACTGAGCTAAGAATTTTCTCTTAGAGAAAGGGCAGCTTCCTTTTCTTGATTCCTGTGAACTGGGAACTATTTTAAGCAACTCTTGTTGAGGTCACCTTGAACTCACAAGTAGAAGGGAACATCCTGAGCTGCTTTTGTTCAAAGGACGGTGAGATTTCTTCTAAGTAACAATTTCTTTTCCTCTTTTAACATCTTTGTTTTATCTGTCTGTCTGTCTATCTATCTATCTATCTATCTATCTATCTATCTATCTATCTATCTATCTATCTATCTATCTATCTATCATTAATGGTTTTGAAGCTGCACCTAGAGGTTCTCTGCACTAACTCCTATATTTGTGCTCAGTCCCCTGGTGAGGTACAGAGGACTATATGGGATGGTGGATATCAAATCTAGGTGAGCTGTGTGCAAGCCAAACACCATACCTACAGTACTATCAATCCAGCCCTCCTACTGAATTTATTAGGGTAGAAATTCCTTCTAAGATTATTTTTCTAATAAGCCCCCAAAGTATGAGACTAATATCCAAGACCAGTAGGAAAATGGCCAGTAGGACTGGTTGGAAGTCCAAAAAGTAGAAAAGCTTGCCAAAAGTAGAGGGGGCAGTTAGGATAGAAAAGGGACCACTATGACAATGATAGTTGGAAATAAACACTCTGGACAAAATTGGTTGCTGAGAGTAGTAGGCAAAGGAATATACATGATAACTTGTCAGTATCTGTATTGAAAATCACAATGCACGGGGGAGAGAGATAGAGGAAGGAAGGAAGGAAGGAAGGAAGGAAGAAGGAAGGAAGGAAGGAGGAAGGAGGGAGGAGGGAGGGAGGGAGGGAGGGAGAGAGGAAGGAAAGAAAAGAAGGAAGGGAGGGTGGAGGGAGGAAGGAAGGAAGGAAAGAAAGAAAAGAAGGGAGGGTGGGAGGGAGGAAGGAAGG
The DNA here is from genome assembly GCA_021461705.1 of Cryptotis parvus. NCBI lineage: Eukaryota > Metazoa > Chordata > Mammalia > Eulipotyphla > Soricidae > Cryptotis > Cryptotis parvus. Next base: position 158,688 of record JAJIBD010022531.1, read on the forward strand.
AAGGAAGGAAGGAAGGAAGGAAGGGAGGGAGGGAGGGAGGCAGGGAGGGAGGGAGGGAGGGAGGGAGGAAAGAAAGAAGGAAGGGAGGGTGGGAGGGAGGAGGAAGGAAGGGAAGGAAGGGAAGGAAGGAAGGAAGGAAGGAAGGAAGGAAGGAAGGAAGGAAGGAAGGAAGGAAGGAAGGAAGGAAGGAAGGAAGGAAGAAAGGGAGGGAGGGTGGGAGGGAGGGAGAAAGGGAGGGGGAGGGAGGGAGGGAGGTAGGTAGGAAGGAAGGAAGGAAGGAAGGAAGGAAGGAAGGAAGGAAGGAAGGAAGGAAGGAAGGAAGGAAGGAAGAAGGAAGGAAGCCAATTATGAGCAACTTCGTAACTGTGTATCCCACAGTGATTCAATAAAAAATAAAAATAAAAATAATTATTTTTCTTGAACTCTTTTATTCTGTCAAGCAGGCTGTCTGTATGTTATCACCTTGCTAGACTTCTCAGTGAGATTTAGAAAGTTTTACAGAATAGAAAGAGAAAAAACTAATCCACCAGGAATAAAGAAAAACTGTCCTTCTCAACAAGCTTGCTTCAACTCAAGGCAGTCACTGGTCTCAGGATTGGATAGTCCATGTTATTGTTGCAGGCAGGCAGAAATACAGATATGTGAGGTCCTGGTGATGTGTATTAAAAGTCACTGAGTCTCCAAGTCAAATCAGGCCTTCGGCAAGCATGGAGCATTTTGAAACACAGAAAGCCATCAAGGAGGACAGAGCCCCTTTGAGAGGAGGAAGTACAGGCCAGAGAAGGCTGGGCCCCCTGAGAAAAGAGACTGTTATTGCAGGAACAGGAACTGTGACAGGAATACCAAAGAAGACCATCAACATTCCAAGCTTTCCCTCTTGGCAACATCAGGAAAGACTTTCAACAACAAACTTCTGGAGCCAACATGAGAAAACTCCATAAAGTAACTTTACAGAGACAAGCAAAGTATGTTCCACATTTTGGGAATTCACCTGCATTTCACCCTGGGATGTGTACGGATATGTGCTCTCCGCTTTCTCCCTCTCTACATTCTCCTCTCTCTCTTTCTCTCTCTCTCCTCTCCTCTCTGTGTCTGTGTCTGTCTCTTTCTGTCTCTCCTCTCTCTCTCTCTCTCTCTCTCTCCCCCTCTCTGTGTCTGTGTCTGTCTCTTTCTGTCTCTCCTCTCTCTCTCTCTCCCTCCCTTTCTTTCTCCCCTCCATGCTTCACATAATTCACCTGCAACAATATCATGCTGGCTTAGACAATAATAATAAACGTTATTACCATCAACCCAATACTTGCTAAGTCATTAAGCCACCAAACTTTTATTAGATGCATTATTTACTTTCCCAACACGTTTAATGAGAAAAGGATTGTTAACCTTTTCTACAAACCAATTAAGTCAGCAGAACTCAATTGCCCTAGGACACATCATTTTGGATCTGGGACTAAATGAAGGATCTTTTCTCCTTTCAAAGCCTAATCATGCTCTTCCCTATAATACTTCCTATTATCTCATGGAACCTTCCCATTTCACAGTACATGTTGGAAGGAAAGCTCCACAAGGACAGGATTTCTGTTTTCCACAGTGTTCCAGCACCTACAATAGTGGCTGGCAGGTGGCAAACGTCCAATTCATGTGTATATGAATGAATAAGATCCAGTAACAATCCTGACAGGGTGGACTCAAATAACAGAAAATGCTGAGAAATTGTCTGAGCCCATTTCTTTTGAGCATGCAGTTGCCGATACCCTGTTCAGCATGCTCAAATCAGAAAGAAGCCACTTTCTCAAAACACTTCGCCTTATTTTTCTGATAAGACTCACCTATCAGAAAAAACTGTTTTATTATAGATTTGTTAGAACAAGACCCTTTACTGTCACTTTATCTAAAATAATAATTACACAAATCTCTGAAACTCATGATTTGGGTAGTCACATCTCTTTAAAGATGCATTTTGTGCATCCTACACACGCAGTCACTCTAGGCCATTCTGCCTAGGAAGGGCCAGACCTAGAGATGTTTTGTCTAGTCAGGTACCAGTCTCAGGTTTTTCTTATTTCTGACAGTTGGACTCCTATCCACATGTTTCTAATCCTTCACGATGTCACTTTGTCAACTCTGAAATAATGGAAGTCTCAGAAAGTTTGCTAGTTACTTGGGCACCCCGCTCTGTAAGGTTCATCCTTTCAGAAAGCTTTCTTATCTCTCTTTGATGGAGAGCTATTTTCAAGAGCCGTACAATTTCCTGACATTCTTCTTTGCTTATTGAACACAGATTGTCTTGAGAGAGTACAATATCTTAAGTACTTTAAAAACACTGTGAATGCCATTGCTCCCTTCTGCATCAAGTTTTCTTTCTTGCCAGTAATCTTCCCCTCTGACCTGCTTTTCACAGTCTATTTTACACCCTTTGTTCTGAACAGATGAAATAACTGGGCTGGAAAAGGTCAAATTCAGCATGCCAAAATAATATTTATTTTTTTGTATTTCCAATGAGAGAAAATAAAATTTATAGAAAATATTAACCAATAGCTCTTTGAAGTTCTGGAGGAAGAGACATTCAAAATGTGAACAGTCATGGTTGGGGATGACAGATGCCAAAATATAACACAACTGAGGTTTTAATTTTATATGAAATCATTTTAAAAACAAAAACATGAGAAATCAAAATAAAACAAAAGAATTTTAGCCACCCTACCTGTATGAAATGTAATAAAATCGAAGAAAAATGTAACAGGAATCAAATTCTAGTTGGTCTAGTTCAGCATCTATTCCAAGATGCTGACATGATGACTGGGTTTATAAATAAATAGGTCACAGTAAACAAATACCAGCTTTACTCTGATAATTAATTTAGCCTACTTACCATGGCAACAGCATTACATCTTAGGCAGACCTAAGTTACTTCCATGTTTAAGAAACCATTGCATTTTGTTTGTTCCACTGAAAGCACTAACATACACTGAATTTTCAATTCAAAATAAGCTCTTTTTTAAAAACTATTTTATTATACCACCATGAGATATACAATCACAAAGATGCTCATGTTTGGGTTTCGGTCATGCAGTGTTCCAGCACCCAACCCTCCACCAGTGCACATTTCCCACCACCAATGTCCCCTATTCCCTCCCTCCTTCCCTAGACTGCCTCTATGCTTCTTTATCCAGTCATCAGTTCTCGGGCATACTGGTTGTTTCCAGGTTCTGGCTATTGTGAATAGTGCTGCTATGAAAATAAAAGTCCGGATTGTGTTTCCGCTGTGTGTTTTTGGCTTTCCAGGGTATATTCCCAGGAGCGGTATGGCTGGGTCAAAGGGGAGCTCAATTTCTAGCCTTTGGAGGAATGTCCATATTGTTTTCCAGAAAGGTTGTACAAGTCGACATTCCCACCAACAGTGTATGAGAGTCCCCTTTTCCCCACATCCACGCCAGCACTTGTTGCTTTTAACCTTTTGGATATGGGTGATATGGGTGGTGTGAGGTGATATCTCATTGTTGTTTTGATTTGCATCTCTCTGATGATTAGTGATGATGAGCATTTTTTCATATGCCTTTTGCCATTCGAGTCCTTCCTTGTCAAAGTTTCTGTTCATCTCTTCTCCCCATTTTCTTTTTTTTTTTTTTTTTTTTTTTTTTGCTTTTTTGGGTCATACCGGCGATGCTCAGGGGTTACTCCTGGCTCTGCGCTCAGGAATTACTCCTGGCGGTGCCCGGGGGACCATATGGGATGCCGGGATCGAACCCAGGCTGGCAAGGCCGCCGTGCAAGGCAAATGCCCTACCCGCTGGGCTATCGCTCTGGCCCCCTTCTCCCCATTTTCTAATGGGGTTGGCTGTTTTTTTCTTATATAGCTGTACCAGTGCCTGATATATCCTGGATATTAACCCCTTATCAGATGGGTATTGGGTGAATATTCTTTCCCATTCTGTCGACTGTCTTTCTATCTTGGTCACTGTTTCTTTCGAGGTGCAGAAGCTCTTCAGTTTCATGTAGTCCCATATGTTTATATTTTCTTCTAGTTGCTTTGTTAATGGTGTTTCACCTTTGAAGATGTCTTTAGCTTCAATGTCGTGGAGGGATTTTCCTATATTTTCTTCAACGTACTTTATGGAATCAGGTCTGATATTGAGATCTTTAATCCATTTTTATCTGATTTTTGTGCAAGGTATTAGACACAGGTCCAAATTCATTTTTTTACATGTAGCTGTCCAGTTTTCCCAGCACCACTTGTTAAAGAGGCTTTCCTTACTCCAGTTTGGACTCTTTGCACCTTTATCAAAGATTAACTGATCATGTCTTTGAGGGTGGGTGTCAGGATACTCAACTCTATTCCATAGGTCCACAGGTCTGTTTTTATTCCAGTACCACGCTGTTTTAATTACTGCTGCTTTGTAGTACAGTTTGAGGTTGGGAAAGGTGATGCCTCCCATCTTCTTCTTCCCAAGGATTGCTTTAACTATCCATGGGGGTTTATTATTCCATACGAATTTCAGGAGTGTTTGGTCAATTTCTTTAAAGAATGTCATGGGAATCCTTATAGGAACCGCATTGAATCTGTACAAAACTCTTGTTCTCCCCATTTTTTTATCGCCCATAAGCTCTTACACCCATCATCTTGTACCTAGTACTATGAGATTCCTTGAGGTAAGACCTATACCTTACACATTTCTCCCACAATTAGCCTGTCATTTCATGGGTCTCAACAGTGCTTTGTGGGAATCAGATGTTGTTTTAGGATGTTTGTGATATCTGAAAAACCATATGTTGAATGCTTAGTCCTCAATATGTTGGTAATTGAAGGTAAAAGTTTCAGGAGGTAGTTAGCTTCTAGCCTAACTGAGGTTATAATATAGCCTCAGTAATAATATGAACCAACTGAGGTTTTAATTTGATATGCAATACTTTTTAAAAACAAAGCCAAGAGAAAACAAAACAATAGGGCACCAGTAATGAGGCTGGTGACTTTCTTGGTGAATGAAGACAGCAGAGCTCTCTTTTTCTGCTGTCTAAGGATATATCAAGATGTTAGTCAACAGAAAGGCAGGAAAAGAGTCCCACTATAAACCCAGCATGTTGTTAATCTGATCTTGAACTTCTAGCTTCCAGAACTAGGAGAAATAAATATTACACAAAAAATCAATGATGGATTTGCTCTACTGGTGAGAACTAGGACAGATATCTTTACATTGATGCGAAGAATTAGGTATTATTTTGATTAGAAATATTGTTTCTGGGTAGTAAATGAAGGAAGAAGATAAGAAATGGAAGTAATGGTAGAATAGGAGTTGGGGTTTCAGTTACACTGGTGCAGTGAGAGAATGGTATAGATACCTACATAGCCAAAACACAGATATAACCACACTGAAAACATGAAATCTAAGCTGTAACCACCAAATTCTTTATAATGTGCCTGTCAAGGTGGAAGGTGGGGTTGGAGCAAAGTGGTAGTGAGCTGAGGGGGATGAAGTATGGGAACACTGAGGAAGGGAAGTTGACACTGATGGTGGAACTGATTCTGAAATAATCTATGGCTCAACTACAAATAATTTGCAAATCACAATTCTTTAAATAAAAAATTATTTAAAAAATTAAAGATATGGGGCCATGGTTGGTAAAGAGCTGTAAGGGTCTCCTGGAGGTCAGCCCAGGGTTGTGGAGATGAACAGAATGGGAAAACTATTCTAGGGATTAGCATGAAGCTCAATTAAAAATAAACTCTGCGTCCAAGATAGAGAGCCATCCATACTAAAAAGCTGTTGGAATTGCTGCAAAATATTTTCCCTCTTAACTAATATGACATTTTCTTGCATTATCTGTTCCTTTTCTACTATTCTAGAGGGGACAGGAGAACCAGATAAACTGTCTTTTAATGTGCAGTATTTCACGAGTTTAGAGTTCTCTGGTCTCTATATAAGTGAGATATATAAATATTTGTACCTGTGAGATGAAATCCTAACCCTCAAGGAGGCGGTATTAGACAGGGGAGGGGAATTAGGGGTGCTCTTAAAAATGAATTAGTCCCTCAAAGAAACCAAAAAATGTGCCTTACTCCTTACACCATGTGAAAACACATCAAAAATGTCCTATCTATGAGCCAGAAAGCAATCTCTTACCAAATACTGTATCTGAGAGCAACTTAATCTTAGAATCTCTGAATTCCAGTATTTAAAAGTTAATTTCAGTTGTTTATATGCTGCCCAGTCTCTAGCATTTTCATTTAGCATCCAGAATCCACTAAGAGGAGAGGATTTATGGAATATATTCTGTAATGGGAGGAGAAATGTGAAAGTAGTATTTTATTATCAGATTGTAGTAGACATTGCATAAGCTGCCTATTATTCCTCTTATCCTTTCCTTCTGGAAATACTTTAGAAGTGTTCTTCTTGTCTCCTGGTTGGGCAAAGCCACTGGCTTGATGTAGTCAGTGGACTGTAAGCAGAAATCGTGCTATTTCTAAGTGACACAATAAAGATCCAGCGCATGATCATCCATGCTTATTCTCCTGTTACAGAAAATCCTGAAAACTTATGTTGAAATAGCAATGTTGTAAGACAATAAAGGTTTCATCAACCTTTAATCAATTTCAGGCTCCTGGATTACCTTCAATGAACACTGTTCCCCACCAATGCAAGACACACATGCAGTATGAGTGGAAAACCAACCTTTGGGTTTAAAACACAAAAAATATTGAATATTATATGTTTAAATGCAAAATCTAGTCTATCCTAATAGTATCCTAAAATTTCACTTTTAAGAGGTGTCTGAAATCAAAACATCTGGCCCCTCAGGGATTTAGAAAGATAGTATAGAAAGTAAGACATTTGCCTTGTAAGCCATCTACCTGGGTTTGATTCTAGGTATAGACAAATATCTAGAAAAACAAAAAAGTTAACAGTCCAGTTTGATTAGACTGCATAGGAAAAGAAGAGTGGGGATAATTTAGAAGAACCTCTTGAGCAAACCTAAACTCATTAGGCAAAGTGATGCTTAGTAATGAAGACATGAAACTGAGCCAATAAAACATACAGTGAATGCACATATACAGTAAAAGATGAATATTTGTCACAATATCCACTTCATTTTTCTTCAAGAACTATATTAATATCTCTTTGGGGATCCTCCAAGAGGACAACCAGGTAAGGAACACCTCAAATAACAGCACTGCACATAGCATGATTTGAGAACATTCTACACTAGAATCAGTGTGGTATTAGTTAAGAATCCAAACTCCTAAGCCTGACCAGTGAAACTCACTGCTTAAACAAAATGCTGCTTTAAACGCCCTTGTTATTTCTCTTTGGGTGTGAGATAATATGCTGCAACTTTCCTACTGGTGCATAGCTCTCTCAGTCCGGGAATGTCCCACAATGACTTTAACTCAATAAATTGTTAAGGACCATTACCAGTTCCTTAGTAGTTAACACCTTCACCTATACTAAAAAGTGGATTATAACCATCTGACATCTGATCAGACTTTGGTGAACTTTTTAAAAAGGAATAATTCATAACTGTCAATGAAATCAATATTTCAAGTAACTGTTGATAGTATTATCAAGAATATTTATAACTGACCATGGTATTAATGTACTATTTAGTACTATGTTAGGTGTTATATATATTTATAAATATATTTATATCTACATATAACATATAAATATACTTATATATATATTTCCAGCTTGCTAAGGGATTTTTATTCTTTTCAATAATGAATTAGCATCTTATTTATATTGGTTAAACTCACTTAGCAATCAATCATCACAAACTGACTTTCATTGATTTATTTTTTGATAGTTCTATTTCCAATCCTTTAAGTGTGTTGGAGCAAGCAATATGAAATAAATTTGCTAATGCCTGCCAAAGGGACAGGGTGATTCTTTCCTGGCAGGAAAGAATGTGGGGACATTGTTGGAGGGAAGGGGGCACTGATGGTGGGGTTGTTGTTGGAACACTATGCCTGAAAAAAACTCTACTATGAATAGTTTTGTAAGCCATGATATTTTAGTTAAAAGAAACAAAATAAAAAGAAATAAATACTGGAGAGAATGGAAAAGAAAATCTTGACTGTGTTAGAGGAAATGACAACTTAGATTGCCAATATGGGAAAACAGTAAGAAAGGTCTCAGAAAAAATTAAAAAATAGGAGCCACAGAGGTGGGCCAAAAAGGCAAAGCATATGCTTTACATGTTGGAGGTCCAAGTTTAATTCCAAATATCACATAATCCCACAATCACTACTTGGTATGGTTCCTCCAAAAATAATTAAAAGGAAATTTTTTTATAATTAGGCTATCCTCAATATCTATACCAAAGAATACAAAAACACAAATTTAGATAAACATATGTTTCCCTGGTTTACAACATGGTTTATAATAGCCAAGAACTGAAAAACACCTAATTGTCAATCCACAGATGATTAATAAAGATATGTATATGTGAGTGTATATGTGTATATAAGATACATCAATCAAATTCAGCTGCACAATCTTAAAAAAAAGAAAGAAATCCTGACATTTGTAACAACATGGTAAATGAACCAAGAAGGCATTTATTACTTTTAGAAGAAGAATCAGAGAAGGGAAAATATCATATGCTGTTCACTCATATGTGGTAGGTATATAAAACAACAAACAAATTAACTGAATAAAACAATTATTTTATATTCTAAGACCAAATTAGTGATGCCCAAAAGATAGGAGTAGGGAGGGATAAAATCAGGCAAAAGGAGTCAATATGGAATAAGGTAGAATTTGACTTCTAGTTTGGAGCATAATATAGAATATATTATTAAATATGTTGATTTATAATAATATACTCTTAATATAGTTCTTTAACTTATGCTAAAAAATTTAAAAACACACAAAAATGTGAAAACATGACAATAAACAGACTATAAAAAGGATATTCACCCACTGTATAAAAATGGGAACAAAAGTGCTGTGTTCTTTGATTTCAGTAGGGAAGTTGAGTCCAGTGGTACAAATGTCTTCTCTGGGTGTGTTTCCAAGTGTCTGAGAAAACACCACAAGTATTGATGGGGAACGAATATTTATTTTTAGCAAGTAGACAAATTTGCAAGTATAGAATTTTAAATAATGATTATGCGTGTATGCAGAATGTACGACTGATATCATAGAAGCATAGATAAGTTACAATGAAAATGCAGGGAGTATAAATTTAAGATTTTGGTGTGTGAGGATAGACAGAAGTGGGCAAGTTAGTCGAGAGGGTTTGGGGAGCTATTCAAAGGATGACTCGAGTGAATGCTTTCCACATTGGAGCCATGGGTTTATTCTCCATATGGCCACCATACTGTCCCAAGCACTATGGGAAATAGCTCCTGAGCAAATGCCAGGTGTGACCTACAAACCAAGCAAACAAAAATACTTTGAGTAGGCCCAAGTTCCGCCAACCCCAGACCCAACACACTCCCGGTGCCAACCTCCCTGATTTTGCCCACTCTACTCCAGGTGCATTTGGAATCTCCTCTGCCCACACCCCCCACCAACGCCGCAAGCCAGAAGACAAAGAGCCAGCAGCCTGGAGTGCCCAAATTCCGCCAACCCCCATACCCAACATGCTCCCTGGCACCAATCTCCCTGATCTTGTCAGCTCTATCCCTGATTTCACACCCCAAAACTCAAAACCGCACAGACGCTAGAACGTCCGCGCAAGTAGTTAGTTTTTGTATATCGTATAGAGACGTACTGGGGTACATTAGCCACAATACTCCCCACATTTCACAAAACTCGGTGAACAACCATCGACAACCCCTACTGTACTGCCCACCCACACAAGAGCACTCAAGTTTCAACCTGTAATGGTCATAATGGCAAAGCAATGCAGAATTCCATCAAGCTCTGTGAGGCGAAGCCACCTGCCATCATGAGCCAAGCAATAATGTATAACCTCTCCGATAAGGAATTTCAAAGGGAGCTGATAAGGATGCATAAGGAGCTCAAGGAAGCAATGGAACACAGAGCCAATAAAATGCAAGAGGGCATGAAAGCAGAAGTGAGGAAAATGGAAATGAGAATACAAGCAGAAATAACAGACATTAAAAATGTGGTGGGAACTGAATATACACAAAGAGACTTAAGTGATAAACTCTAAATATCTGCAGGGCTAGCCACAATGTGTAAAATAAGAGGGAGAGAGATGCAGAGACAGAGAGAGAGATAGAGAGAGAAAGAGAGGAAACTGGGGTACCTGCTATTAAGGCGGGTGGGGGGGGACGGGAGGAGGGAGGGGTACATTGGTGGTGGAAATGGGGCACTGGTGGAGGGATGGGTGCTGGAATACTGTATTACCAAGAACCAATTATGAACACCTTTGTAATTGTATGTTTCACAGTGGTATAATAAAAAAATTTTTTAAAAAAATGTGGTGGGAGAAGTGAAAAACTCATTGGAAGGCCTTCACAGTAGAGTGACAGCCATTAAGGACAAAATTAGTGAGCTCGAAGATGAGGTGCAGAGACTTTCTCGGCAACAGCAGAAGATGGAAAAATATTCAAAGTAAATGAATAGACAACAAGAGATAACTGAGATGAAGCCAAAAGGAATAACATAAGGATCATTTGAGTCCCAGAGGAGCAAGAAAAAAACCCTGACAAATAAGCAACTATCAAAGCAATCATTGCTGAGAAGTTCCCGGAACTAAAGAGTGCTTCCTTCCAGATTCAGGAGACCCGAAGGTACCATCTAAAGAAACCCAAATAAGAATACTCTAAGACATATCCTAATAAAAATGACAAGAACCATAGATAGAGATAGAATACTGAAAGAAGCAAGATCAAAGAGCGAAATCATACAAAGGAAAATCCCTAAGATTTACAGCAGGTTTTTCAGAGGAAACACTCTGAGCCCGAAGAAAATGGTGGGATATCATGAAAAGACTCAACGAAATGAAGGCCTCACCAATAATTCTTTACCCGTCCAGATTCACATTCAGATTTGAAGCAACAGCTCAAGAACTTCATTGACTCAAAACCAACTTTAAAAGAGGGACTGAAGGAGCTAAAGTAAGATAAGATAAAGCCTGAAAGCACACAAACTTTTTCAAAAAGATGGCACAAAATCCTATGACAATAATCTCTCTCAACGTCAATGGCCTAATCACACCAATTAAGAGACACAGAGTGGCAAAATGGATTAAAAAAATGAATCCAACATTCTGCTGCCTAAAAAGAAACACATCTGAATAATCAGACTCAAAGACAAAGGCTGGAAGACAATTCTTCCTGCAAAAAACTCTTCTAAAAAGGCTGGTATGGCCATACTAGTATCTGACGACATAGACTTCAGGCTAACAAAGGTTAGAAGGGACAGTGAAGGCCATTTCTTAATAATTAAGAGATATGTATTCCAGGAAGAAATTACACTCCTAAGCACCCAACAAGGGGTCAGCTAAATACTTATAACAATTGCTAATAGACTTCAAAGAAGACATTCACAATAACACAATAGTAGTTGGAGATTTCAACACTGCTTTGTCAACTCTTGATAGATCAACGAGACTGAAACCCTCCAAGGAAATAATGGCCCTGAAGGAAGAAATGGAAGAAAGAGGGCTGGTTTATATATATAGGGCTTTTCATCACCAAAAAAGTTGAATGTGTATTTTTCTCCAGTGCACATGGAACATTCTCCAAGATAGACCACATGCTGAGTCACAAAGCATACCTCGATAAAATAAAAAGATAGAAATTGTGTCAACTATTTTCTCAGACCATGATAAATTGAAAATGGAAATTAATCACACACAGAAACAGGGAGTCAAACCAAACACGTGGAAACTGAACAGCTCACTGCTGAACAACCAGTGGGTCATAGAAGAAATCAAACAGGAAATCCAAAGATTACTGGAAACAATGAAAATGAAGACACCAACTATCAGAACTTGTAGGATAGAGCGAAAGCAGTGTTAAGAGGAAAGTTCATAAGTTCTGCAAGCTTTCATAAGGGGGAAAAAAGAAAGGGCCCACATAAATAACCTGACTTCACAGCTCAAAATATTAGAAAAAGACCAACAAAAGGAACCCAATCCAGGCAAAAAAAAAAAAGGGGGAATAATAAAACTTAGAGAGGAAAAAATGAGCTGGAAACCCCAAAAAACAATCCAAAAGATTCATGAAACCAAGAGCAGGTTCTTTGAAAAAAATAAACAAGAACGACAAACCACTTGCAAGATTTGTAAGGAAAGGGAAGAGAGAAGCCAAATAAATAGAATCACTCTCTACCAAAAAAGCTCTAGAAACAATAGATACTTATAGTAGAGTGCAGGGTACAAAATAAATACCCAAAAGTCAGTGGATTTCCAATATACAAATAAGGAAAAAGAAGAAAGGGATATTAAAAAAACGATCCCATTCACAATTTTGCCACAGAAAATCAAATACATAGGAATCAGTTGATGAAGAACATAAAGGATTTCTACAAAGAGAACTAAAAAACATTACTTCAAGAAATAAAATAGGACACAATGAAATGAAAACACATTTCCTGCTCATGCATCTGGAGAATCAACGTTGTCAAAATAGTGATACTGGGCCGGAGCGATAGTCCAGTGAGTAGGGCATTTGTCTTGCACCCGGCTGACCGGGTTCGATCCCCGGCATCCCATATGGTCCCCGAGCACCGCCAGGAGTAATTCCTGAGTGAAGAGCCAGGAGAAACCCCTGAGCATTGCTGGGTGTGACCCAAAATAGCTGTAGCTGTCTTCCCGCTCATCATCGATTTGCTCGAAGCGGGCCCCAGTAACATCTCCATATGTCCTGTCTCATGCTAGTAGAGCCCAAGGGCATCTGCTTGCTCCAGGAACATAAAGAGCCTCAATCCATTCCAGAATGAGGTCTATAATTGTTACTGGTATTTGGCATATCAAATACAACACAGGTAGCTTGCCAGGCTCTGCCGTGACCCAAAAAAAGAACAAAAAATAGTGATACTCCCTAGAGTGTTATATAGATTCAATGCAGTCACTATAAGAATACCCATGACATTATCAAAGAAATTGACCAAACACTACTGACATTTGTATGGAATAATAAATCCCCACAGATAGCTAAAGCAATCCTTGGGGGAAAAAAGATGACGGGAGGCATCAACTTTCCCATCTTCAAAATGTACTAGTAAAAGCAGTAGTAATTAAAACAGCAAAGTATTGGAATAAAAACAGAGCTATGGACCTATCCTGACACCCATCCTCAAAATGTGATCATTTAATCTTTGATAAAGGAGCAAAAAGTATGAAATGGGGCAAGGTAAGCCTCTTCAACAAGTGGTGCTGGTAAAACTGGGCAGCAACATGTAAAAAACGAATGTGGACCTCTGTCTAACATCATGCACAAAAATCAGATCAAAATGGATTAAAGATCTCAATATCAGACCTGAATCCATAAAGTACATTGAAGAAAATATAGTAAAAACCCTCCATGACAATGAAGCTAAAGGCATCTTCAAAGATGAAACACCACTAACAAAGCAACTGGAAACAAAGATAAACATATGGGACTACATGAAACTAAAAAGCTCTGCACCTCAAAAGAAACAGTGACCAAGATACAAAGACAGTCCACAGAATGACCTAATACCCATGTGATAAGGTGTTAATATCCAGGATATATTAGACACTGGTAGAACTTCACAAGAATAAAACAGCCAACTGCATCAAAAAATGAGGATAAGGAGCCAGAGCGATAGCCCCTTATCCTCATTGTTTGATGCGGTTGGCTGTTTTCTTCTAGTAAAGTTCTACCAGTGGGTTCGGGTGAAGGGATGGGTGTTGGAACACTGTAGAACCAAACCTCGAACATGAGCAATCTTGCATCTTGCAATTGTATGTCTAAAAATCATGTAATAAAATTAAAAAAAAGAAATGAACAGAAACTTCAACAAGGAAGAAATTCGAAAGGCCAAAAGATTTTTCATAATGCTCATCATCACTAATCATTAGAGAGATGCAAATCAAAACAACAATGAGATATCATCTCATACCACAGAGACTGGCCCATATCCAATGGAGCAAGAACAATCAGTGCTGGCGTGGATGCGGGAAAAGGGGCACTCTCATCCATTGTTGGTGGGAATGTCGACTGGTACAGCCATTTTGGAAAACAGTATGGACATTCCTCCAAAGACTAGAAATTGAGCCACCATTTGACCCAGCCATACCACTCCTGGAAATATATTCTGGGAAGCCAAAAACACACACCAGAAACACCATCTGCACTATTATTTTATTTTTTTTAATTTTTTATTTTTACAATACAAAGATATACAATTAAAAAGTTCATATTTGGGTTTTTGTCATACAGTGTTCCAGCACCCATCCCGCCACCGGTGCCCATCTCCCCACCACCGTCCCCGGTTCCCTCCTCCCTCCCCCAGCCCCTCCTCCATGGCAGGTTCTTTATTTCTTCCCGTTTCTCTCTCTTTCTCTTTTCCTTCCCCTCCAGACTATGGATTGCATAACATACATTAAAGGGTTGTCATGTGTATCTTTTTGCCTCTATTTAATGCTCCAGTTCTAGGTTGGCATTAGTACCCTCGACAAATGTTAGCACACTGTTCCATTTTCTGTCTTACCTAGCCTCCTGACTCCCACGCGTTTGTGATAATTTCCACCTTTGACAAGACCTCCTGATATATGTTTCACTTGACCTTGGATATTGGTATCTTAATATGTACATATATATTTATGTTATGCAGATAAATGCAGTCATTCTGTATCTGTCTCTCTCCTTCTGGCTAATTTCGCTCAATATAATCTTCTCCATGTCCATCCATTTATAGGCAAATTTTATAACTTCATTTTTCCTAATAGCTGCATAGTATTCCATTGTGTAGATGTACCAAAGCTTCTTTATCCAGTCATCGATTTTCGGGCACTCTGGTTGCTTCCAGATTCTGGCTATTGTGAATAATGCTGCTATGAACATAAAAGTAGGGATGGTGTTGCCGCTGCGTATTTTTGGTTTCCCAGAGTAGATTCCCAGGAGTGGTATGGCTGGGTCAAATGGGAGTTCAATTTCTAGTCTTTGGAGGAATTGCACTATTATTTTCATAGCAGCACTATTCACAATAGCCAGAATCTGGTAACAATCATAGTGCCTGAGAACTAATGACTGGATAAACAAACTTTGGTACATCTACACAATGGAATATTATGCAGCTTTAGGAAAAATTAAGTTATGAAACTTGCCTGTAAATAGATGGACATGAAGAGGATCATATTGAGTGAAATTAGTCAGAAGGTAAAAGACGGATATACAATGACTGCATTTATTTTCATGACATAAATATGTATATATACATATGTATACATATATACATATGTATACATGCATATATGTATATATATCATGTATATATGTACATATATACATATGTATACATGTATATATACATGTATACATATATATGTATATATACATATGTATATATACATACGTGTATATATACCATATATATACATACATGTATATACATGATGTATACATATATATGTATATATACATATGTATATATACATACATGTATATGCTCTATATATACATGTATATATACATATGTATATCTACATACATGTATATACATGTATACATATGTATATATACTATATACTCATATATAAATATGTGCATCTATAAATATCATCATATATGTATACCATTATCCAATATTCAAGGTCAGGAAAAACATGGATCAAGATGTCTTGTCAAAGGTAGAATCTACCACAAATGTGTGGGAGTCAGAGGTTAGGTAAGACAGAGAAGAGAACAGTGTGTTAATAATTGCTGAAAGTGATAATACCAGCCTAGAACTGGGTATTTTATATAAGCAAAAAATACACATGATATCCTCTAAATGTCACGCATTGCAATCTACAATGTGTAAGAGAAGGGAAGAGAAAAGAGAGACAGAGAGAGAAAGAGAGAGAAGATAAAGAGCCTGCCACAGAGACAGGCTAGGGAGTAGAGAGGGAATCGGGATCATTGGTGGTGGGAAATGGGCACTGGTGGAGGGATGGGTGCTGGAACACTGTATGACCAAAAACCAAACATGAACATCTTTGTAATTGTATATCTGACGGTGGTATAATAAAATATTTAAAAAAATACTTTGACTGAAAGAGAAAAAGTATTGCTTAAGTAAACATTTAAAAAGTGAATAGGAAATTGACCCAAAAGGAAATGAGAAGAGGGTACTTAGGAGGAGGCAAATGTTTGTGGAAGAATTTTGAAAATGAACAGACTGGTGGGCAATGATCCTGATAGGTCTCATATGTCATGCTAAGGAGATCAGATTTTACCCTCAGTAAATAGCAATGAATGAGATCCTGGTTAATTGGGTACAGACTCTCAATTTACATTTCCCGTCTATTTGCTACATTGCTACCCTGCCAAGTAGTAGGAAACTGTAAGCGATTATTTTCAGAACAGCAATTGTTTGCCCTCTCCCTTTTGTAATTTCTTCTACTTAAATTTCATTTCCTAAGCATGGCTTGCCTGAAAGCTCACATTATGATTTATTCACTGAGTAATTTCACATTTAGGAGACAATGTTTTTGCAATGTTTTGATTAGATGAGAATCCAAGACATGGAACCTGACATGAATCAATAACCGTCTAAGCCTCAGATAACTACAACTCAATCAAAGAAAACCAGTTAGGGAGACTATGATATCTATCGCCTATCAGCTGCGTATTTTTTTTGACTAAGTAGGGAAAATTATCATTCAGGAGGGACTTTCTGTGCATGCGGAGATGGACATGGCTATACTATAAACAGATTCAAAAACTGTACAAGTTAACCAGAGCACAATCTCAGTGAAAGGTGCATCAAAAAGTGCTTCCCTACTCCCTCAGAATTGCTGGTGCTAAGTGCTCAGTCCATTGTTAGCCTTAGGAAGTTCTCAGAAAGGTCAGTCTTTCACTTATCAAATGGAAATGGCCAGGTACCCCAGTGGCCCTAAATAGTCAATGGATAATAGTAGTTCAGAATACTCTCATGCACCCCTCTCTTATTATTACAACCCCTTCATTTTCCTTCCTTATGATAAATTGGCTTTATCTCCCATTTACACGTCACACTCCTTCCAGAAAGACCTTATTTAAGTAAAGCCAACACATTACTCTCTAGCTGGAAACTTTCCTTTATGGTCTCATGGTGTAATTTGCTCAAATTTTCCTTAATACCTTGATGACATCCTCATGTTCAATGTTTTGAGCTGGTGATCAAGTAAACCACAATGTAACATCTGTCTTCCAAACTATGACCCACCCTGCCTCAGGGCCTTTGTACACCAGCAATATCCATAACATTGTTCTCCAGTCACCACCATAAATTCCTACTTAATTATTCTGTTTCACTTTAAATATCAACTATTTTGGGGGGTTCACACCCAGCAATGCTCAAGGGGTACTCCTGGCTCTGCACTCAGGAATTGCCCCTGGCAGTGCTTGGGGGGACCATACGGGATGCCTGAGATTAGACCTGGTTCTGCTGTGTGCAAGGAAAAGACCCTACCTACTGTACTATTGCTCCAACCCTTACATTTAACCTCTTCCAGGAAATATTTCTTAACTACCACCATCATTCTCCTTGTGGAATGATGGACAATGATGGGAATCATTCACACTGCAGAATGATGTCCCATTATTTCTGATATCTTTCCTCACAAGAAAGAACATGCTTTTCCATTTATTTCACCATCTACTGCCAGTATGATAAAGTATATATTTCATCAGACTACAGACTATGCCCTCATTTCCTGTTTTTCAGTAGTCAACACAGTGCCAATACCATATTTATAAATGTTACTTAAAGTTAGGAATGTGTCTCAGTGGTATAACACTTGCTTTGCATGAGTGAGGTCCGAGGTGCAATTCCCAGCCATACAGAAATAAAATCGACCCATAGATGTTTGCTCAATGTCTTAGCAGATCAACTGTGAGTGAATCAACACTTTAGACATCCTCTTAGAGATTTTGAGAACTTAGAATACGTATGAATTCTGACCCCACCAGTTACTGATCATAGGCAAGTAACTCCTTCCTGACACCAATTCTTTCAATTATCTGCAAAATAGGAAAGACAAAAACACTTATTTCATGGAACTGTTGAAATATTTGCTTAAAACATGTATCAGAAGTAACTGTAAATTGTGATTTGTTAAACATGTTAATTATTATCCATATAGAAAAATATTTTTATAGCTCAGAGGGTTAATTTCTTAAACCACTGATTTCATTTAAAAAAGAGACTAATTTAATGCTGTAGGTGCAATTTTATCCGATAAATGAAAATCACTGTACTGTGACTAGATTAGAATATTAGGATTCTCATGAAATGCAGCAGGAAATTGGAAATGTTAAAAATAAAAGCTAAATAGAGGGAGTCTTGAAATTCTAAGCTTCAAGAATTCGCTGGGGAAATAAAGCACTAAGAAATGTACTATGCAAAAATTAAGACACCCCCTTTTTCAGTATAAAAGAAAGCAATCTCAACCATAATATAAGGCCCATAATTTATTTGCTGACACTCAAGCAATAATTTATAGTGAGCTCATTTTCTGTGTGGTCAAGAGGAAAACTGGACATTGCCAATGATCCTGTGACATGTTGAAGATGAACATTCTATTCTTCTGTTCATTCAACTTTAGAGACTTTTCAGTTGACTTCTCCATAGACCTAGCACAAAAACTTCAAGGGCAATAGCTCAGCTTCACTAAATGAGTAGGAGAACTAATGGATGGTCATGCTTAGCTGAAAACTGACACATAGTATTCCTCATTGTGACTGCCATCATTTCTGAATCCAATTCTTTTTCAACTTCTAGATCACCAATCATTTTTAAAATTTAGAGAACTGGTTTGTTTATCACCAAATGACCTACCAGTGAACTCCAAAATGAAACAACTATGCCATTCAAATAAAACAGAGACCTAGGGTCTGGAGAGACTGAACAGCGGGTAAGATGCTTGCCTTGCATGTGGTATACTCAGGTTTAATCCTATACATAACTTATGGTCCCTGGAAGCCCCACCAGGAGTGATCTCTGAGCACAGAACCAAGAGTAAGTCTTGAACACTCTTAAAAGGTTCAAGGGTAGTACTTGAATTTTTCGTTTTCATAAACAAAAACCAAAACCAGGAATCTAGTCAACTACAACTGTAAATAAAATTCAAGTCAGCAGGTATATTTTTTTCAGTTGTTTTTACTAAGCTACAAAATTAAAGTTTGACAGTAGAGAAAAAATTTCTACTTAGTCTCAATTCCCTTCTTTTTAATGTTATATGCATGCTGTTCCCACTCTCCTTGTTCTTGTATTCTAAAAGGGGGAAAATGTCCATCTCTTCCTAAGACTTACTCTATTCTGTGAACTCTGTGCTGGTTAGAGTACATAAATGAGTAGTAAAAAGAAAGGCACAAATTTATTAATTGACATGGATTCCATACTAATGACTCTTCAATAAATACACTGATTCTTATTTAGTATCTTGAAATATGCCTGTTTATCCTACCTTTAAACAAACAAAAAGTATAAATATATGTTAACAAATATTTATTTACCACTTACTATAAATGAGAACACAAAAGGAAAGAAAAGTCTTTTTTCCCCAAAGGACCTTCCAATGTGCCTCAGAGGGGACCTATTAGACAGTTGAATACTGTTTTGAAGGGTCTGACTTTCAGCACAACTGTATGAGTTGCTCATCCCTCCAAATCTGTTACCTATTCTCCCTGGAGGGTGCGACTGGCCGGGCGGGAGCCTGGGGTCGTGGTAGAGCCCCAGGCCTCAGCAAAAAGGTAGAACTACAACACCCAGAAATCCGAGCGGAAGAGGAAGTAAATGGACACTTTGAACTCTCACCGGCCTGTCTCTGCCTCAGGTATTCCCCCTGAGGGGTGTGGCTGGCCGCAAGTGCAGGCGGCTGCTTAGGAAATTCAACACCAAGGGAAGGTAATATCCTCAAGAAAAAAGAAACGGTATGTTAGAGGAATCTATCCCTGAACACTGCAACACCATGGGGAAACAACGCAGATCCCCAGTTTGAAAAACACATGAAGACATCAACCCTGAAGACTCAAAAAGAATGCAGATGTGCATGATCTCTCTGACAATGAATTTAGCGAAGAAATTGGTAGGATGTTTAAGGAGCTCAACGAAAAAATGGAGCAGATGTCCAATAAAATACAGGAGAACATAAGCGAAACAGTTGAAAAGGCAGCCAATAAATTACGTGAGGAAATGAGAGCAGAAAAGAGAACCATGCAAATAGAAATATCATCGCTTAAAAACTCAGTAGATGAAATGAAAAACACAATAGGGGATCTTAACAGTAGGATGACAGCAGCGGAAGAATCAGTGAGACTGAAGATGCACTGCAGAAAGCACTCAGAGAACTACATAAGATGGAAAAAGACCAGAAAATGGATCAGCAACGGAACAGAAAACAATGGGATGAAGCCAGGTGGAATAACATAAGAATCATTGGAGTCCCAGAGGGATAGGAAAGTAATCCCAAGGAAATTAAAACAGTTAAAAACATCCTGGCTGAAAAGTTCCCCAAGTTAAAGGGACGAAGGCATCCAGATCCAAGAAGCCCGACGCGTACCAGCAAGAAGAGACCCCCAATAGAAAGACCCCAAGACACATCCTAGTCAAAGTAATGGATGCCATAGACAGAGAAATAATTCTTCAGGCAGCAAGATCAAAGAAGGAAATGGTATACAAAGGAGCATCCATTCGACTTTCAGCAGACTTCTCAGAAGACACCCTCCAAGCCTGAAGGCAGTAGTGGGATATAGTAAAAAAAAAACCTCAATGAAATGAATGCCTCAGCAAGAATTCTTTATACGGCTAAACTCTCGCTCAGATTTGAAGGACAGATATACAACTTCTTGGATAAACAACAGCTTAGGAACTTTGTAAACTCACAATCAACCTTAAAAGAAGGACTGAAAGATCTACTCTAAGACGAGACATAACCCAAAAGAACAACCAACCTATTCAGAAAGATGGCACAAAATCCCATGACAATAATCTCTCTCGATGCCAGTGGTCTAAATGCACCAGTTAAGAGACACAGATTGGCAAAATGGATCAAAAATTGAATCTGAAATTCTGCTGCCTTCAAGAAACACACCTGAACAATCGGAGCAAAGACAAGCTCTAAATAAAAGGATGGAAAACAATCCTTCACTCAAACAACCCATCCAAAAAGGCTGGGGTAGCCATACTGGTATCTGACAGCATAGACTTCAGGCTGAAGAAGGTCAGAAGGGACAGTGAAGGTCACTTCTTAGTAGTCAAGGGATACATATATCAGGAAGAAATCACACTATTAAACGTATATGCACCCAACGAGGGGCCAGAAAAATACCTAAAACAACTACTAATAGACTTCAAAGAAGACATTGACAGCAACACAATTGTAGTTGGAGACTTCCAACACTGCTCTATCAACCCTGGATATATCAACAAGATTGAAACTTACCAAGGAAATACTGGCCCTAAAAAAGAGATGGAAGAAAGAGGGCTGATAGACATATACAGGGCATTTCATCCTCAAAAAACTGAATACACTTTCTTCTCCAGTGCACATGGAACATACTCCAAAATAGATCACATGCTGAGCCATAAACCATACCTCCATAAAATCAAGAAGAGAGAAATTGTGCCAACTATTTTTTCAGACCATGATGAACTGAAAATAAGTTAATTATACACAAAAATGGAGACCAACACCAAGTACCTGGAAACTAAACAACTCACTGCTGAACAACCAGCAAGTCATAAAAAGAAATCAAAGAGAAATCCAAAGATTCCTGGAAGGAAATGAGACTAAAGACACAAATTACCAGAATTTGTGGGACACAGCAAAAAGCAGTGTTAAGAGGCAAGTTCATAGCTCTTCAAGCATTCATCAGAAAAGAAGAAAAGGCCATCACAAACAGTCTGACTTCACAACTTAAGATCTTAGAGAGTGATCAACAAAAGGAGCCCAACCCAAGCAGAAAGAAAGAAATAATAAAACTTAGAGCAGAAATCAATGAGATGGAATGTCAAAAAACAATTCAGAAGATCAATGAAACCAAAAGCTGGTCCCTTTGAAAAAAATAAACAAGATTGACAAACCACTTGCAAGACTTATAAGAAAAGGAAAAGAGAGAACCCAAATAAATAGAATCAGAAATGAAAACGGGGACATCACAACAGAAACTACAGAAATACAAAAGATCATCAGAGATTACTATGAGAGCCTGTATGCCATGGAACAAGAGAGCCTAGAAGAAATGGACAAATTCCTTAATTCCTATCGCCTCCAAAGTCTGCAACAAGAAGATTTGGAATACCTCAACAAACCTATCGAGGAGATGGAATGGGTAATCAAAAGTCTCCCCAAACACAAAAGCCCAGGTCCAGATGGATTCACCAGTGAATTCTACCAAACCTTTAAAGAGGACCTATTCCCAATTCTTTTCAAGCTCTTCCGGTAAATTGAAGAAACGAAACACTCCCAAATAGCTTTTATGAGGCACTTATCACCCTGATACCCAAAGCAAACAGAGATGTCACAAAAAAAGGAAAACTACAGACCAATCTCCCTGAAAAACACAAATGCTAATATCTTCAACAAAATACTAGCAAATAGAATCCAAAGAGTCATCAAAAAGATTATACACCATGACCAAGTGGGATTCATCCCGGGAATGCAAGGATGGTTCAACATCCGCAAATCAATCAACATAATACATCATATCAACAAAAAGAAAAAAAAAACATATGATCATATCAATAGATGCAGAGAAGGCATTTGACAAGATTCAACACCCGTTCATGATGAAAGCTCTCCGTTAAATGGGAACTGAAGGAAACTTCCTCAATCCAGGCTATCTACTACAAGCCCACAGAGAGCATCATTCTCAATGGGGAAAAACTGAAAGCCTTCTCCTTAAGGTCAGGGACAAGACAAGGCTGCCCACTCTCACCACTTCTATTCAATATAGTGCTAGAAGAACTTGCCAGAGCAATCAGGGAAGAAAAAGACATTAAGGGCATCTGGATAGGAAGGGAAGAAGCCAAGTTGTCACTATTTGCAGATGACATGATATTATACCTGGAAAACCTGAAACTCTCTACCAAGAGGCTCCTAGAAATAATACATTCCTATAGTAGAGTGGCAGGGTACAAAATCAATACCCAAAAGTCAATGGCCTTCCTATATGCAAACAGTGAAAGAGAAGAAAGGGACATTAAAGAAACTATCCCATTCACAATTGCGCCGCCAGAAAATCAAATACCTAGGAATCAGTTTGACAAAGAATGTAAAGGATCTCTACAAAGAAAACAAAAAACGTTACTTTAGGAAATAAAAGAGGACCTGAGGAAATGGAGACACATTACCTGCTCATGGAAGGATTAACATTATCAAAATGGTAAAACTCCCTAGAGCTTTATACAGATTCAATGCGGTCCCTATAAAGATATCCATGATGTTCTTCAAAGAAATTGAACAAACACTCCTGAAATTTGTATGGGATAATAAACCCCCACGAATAGCTAAAGCAATCCTTGGGAAAAAGAAGATGGGACTTATCACTTTCCCCAACCTCAAGCTCTACTACAGAGCAGTTGTAATAAAGACAGTGTGGTATTGGTACAGACAGACGCATAGACCTATGGAATAGAATTGAATATCCTGAAACACACTCTCAAATATACAACCACTTAATCTTTGATAAAGGAGCAAAAAATATTAAGTGGAGCAAAGAAAGCCTCTTCAACAAATGGTGCTGGGAAAACTGGGCAGCTACGTGTAAAAAAATGAACTTAGACCTCCTTCTAACGCCATGCACAAAAGTCAGATCAAAATGGATTCTAGATCTCAACATCAGACATGAATCTATATACTCTGACATCGAAACTAAAAAGTATCTTTAAAGGCGACACACCACTGACCAAGCAAATGGATGTAAAGATAAACAAATAGGATTATATAAAATTGAAAAGCTTCTCTGGAACTCAAA